>JARGCV010000930.1:67500-174913 GCA_034064705.1 Bothrops alternatus
CCGGCTTGTGGACTTCAACTCCCAGAATTCCTCAGGCGGCCAGTCAGCCAGCTAGTGGACTTAAGCTCCCAGAATTCCTCAGCCAGCCAGGGCTGGCTGAGGAATTCTGGGAAATGAAGTCCACAAGTCATAAAGTTGCCAAGTTTGAAGACCACTGGATTAAAGGATGGAAAAATTATGGATCCACCTACTTGGCGCGGAGAGCCAGGTGCCGGTCGTTGGGACACACCCACTGGTCATTGCCACTGCCAAAAATGGTTTCCGCCATGGATTGGTCAGCCCTGGGGCCTACACCAGGCAGGGTCAAACCTGCAGAGAGAGAGAGAGAGAGAGAAAGAAAGATTATTTTGGAGAAAAAGTTGATTTTTCCAAATTTTTACAAACCAAGTTTTACACAGAAGGACAGGAAGTCCTCAACTTATGACCGCAATTGGGTCCAAAATTTCCATCGCTCAGTGAGACACTTGTTAAGTGAGTTTTGGCCCGTTTTACAACCTTTCTTGTTATAGCTGCTAAGTGAATCACTGCAGTTGTTAAGTTAGTTATACGGCTGTTGTGGATATGGGTTCCTCAATTGACTTTGGTCACAAAAGGGGATCACATGACCTGAGACACTGTGACCGTCATAAATGTGAGTCATTTGCCTTGGTCACAAAAGGGATCACATGACCCCGGGATACTGTGACCATCATAAATACGAGTCATTTGCCTGGGTCACAAAAGGGGATCACATGACCCCAGGACACTGCGGCTATCATAAATGCGAGTAATTTGCCTTGGTCACAAAAGGGGATCACATGACCCCGGGACACTGCGACCGTCATAAATGCAAGTCATTTGCCTGGGTCACAAAAGGGGATCACATGACCCCGGGATATTGCGACTGTCATAAATACGAGTCATTTGCCTTGGTCACAAAAGGGGATCACATGACCCCGGGACACTGCGACCGTCATAAATGCGAGTCATTTGCCTTGGTCACAAAAGGGGATCACATGACCCCGGGACACTGCGACCGTCATAAATGCGAGTCATTTCCCTTGGTCACAAAAGGGGATCACATGACTCCGGGACACTGCAACCGTCATAAATGCGAGTCGTTTGCCTTGGGTCATAAAAGGGGATCACATGACCCCGGGACACTGCGACAATCATATATACGAGTCGGTTGCCAGGCATCTGCATTTTGATCACGTGATCCTGGGGATGCTGCAGTGGTCGTTAAGTTTGAAAAACCATCATCAATCAATTTTTTTAGTGACATAAGTTCGAACAGTCATAAGTCGAGGACTGCCTATATTGTTGCCAGAAAGGCAACATGGATGTATGTTTGTTCGTTCAGTTTCTGACTTTCTCAGCATGTTTTTCCTGCAGTGTAGAAAAATATATTCTCAAATAATCTTTCTTTAAAAAACAAAAAAAACAAACACTGTTTAAAAGCCAGTTTTCCTGTCATCCAGGAAGGGCCAAGGCCTCACCCGAGCACTCTCAAAAATACAAATAGTTTGTCTTTGGCCTCTTTTGCAGACAGGAAAAAGCGTATTTCTCCAGTCTCTTATGTTCCCAGGGCGGAAAAGGCTCCATGAATGAGCCACTGATTCCCAGCACCAAATCTGCAGCCCTCCATCACGCAAGACGAAAGCTGGAGGATTGTGCTACTTACAACATGCCAGTATTTAAAGCAGGTTTTCTCAGATTTGGCAGCTTAAAGATGGGTGGACGTCCATGCCCAGAATTGCCTAGTTAGCATGCTTTAAAATGGTGGATTTCCACTCCCAGAATTCCTTAGCTGGCCTGTCTTAAGATGGGTGGACTTCAACTCCCAGAATCCCCCAGGCAGAAAGCGCCTGAAGGCAGGACAAGAAGCAACAGATGGAAACTAATCAAGGAGAGGAGCAACCTAGAACTAAGGAGAAACTTCCTGACAGTTAGAACAATTAACCAGTGGAACAACCTGCCTCCAGAAGCAGTGAATGCTCCAACACTGGAAGTTTTCAAGAAGAGACTGGGCAGCCATTTTTCTGAAATGGTATAGGGCAGGCATGTGAAACTCGCGACGTCACATGACATCGCGCGACGTATTGGAGCTTTTTCACCATTGTTGGCAATGGGGCGGGCACGGCTCCGGTATGATGAAACCAGCCCACAGGCCGATAGTTTGACACCCCTGGTATAGGGTTTCCTGCCTGAGCAGGGTTGGACTAAATGACCTCTAAGGTCCCTTCCATCATCATCATCATCATTATCATCATCATCATTATTATTATATTCCCCAGCCAGCATGGGCTGACTTCAATCTCCCACAATTCCCCAGCCAGTATGCTTTAAGATGGGCGGACTTCAATCTCCCACAATTCCCCAGCCAGTATGCTTTAAGATGGGCGGACTTCAAATCTCCCACAATTCCCCAGCCAGCCTGCTTTAAGAGGGATGAACTTCGTTTCCCAGAATTCCCCAGACAGCATCGGCTGGGAAAAACTGGTCAAAACCCGCAACAGAAGCACAGACTAACTTTCCAACCCATCTTATCTGTCCTAGCAATTGGGGCCCAGGACAATGGAGGGCAAACCTTCCATTTCGAACTGGGTGCCCAATTTATTTCCCTAAAAAGCCCTCTGCCCATGGAAAATAAAACTGCACAAGGCTGTAGTCCTCTTGAGAGCTTAAGAGTATATAGGGCTAAAGATGGTTTCCTTTTCAGGGAGAAACTGGCAGAATTCTACCCACCTTCTTATTACTTTCGCTATTTTACCACCCATTTTAACATGGTAAGCTGCCTAGAGTCACCTTGTGGTTGAGATGGGTGGTATATAGATTTAATAAATAGTTATGACCTGCTTCGTTGCAACGTCCCATGGGCTCCTCTCAACAAATATCCCTCGTCCTAAACTTGACCATGCCTCAAAATGGCCTCTGTTTTAATAGGGGCCTTTAGCAGCCTCACCCGGCCATTATTTATTTCTCAGTGGGCCTTTTATTCTTAAAGGAGGCGGATGAGGCATTCTTGGAAATAAACAGGATGCTGAAGGATGGAGTTCAGCCAGTCAGCTTCCACTGACTTTTAAACTCAAAGGGAAGTTAGTAGAAACTGAGGTCAGAATAAAGGAGAGGCTGGTCTTTATTTTTGGAATTAAGAGACTTGCCAGGGAGCTCCATCGGCCAGAAAAGCAAGATGCATGAGTCGCCCAGCGGAGAAAGGGGCCCATCCAATTAATTTTGCATGGTTTGTCTCTATGCCACATTGGTGTACCGTAGATAGAATGTATTAGTTCTGAGATATTAGACATCCTGCCTTTGACTGGTCGGGATCCCTTATAATTCTCATGATTTGAATCTCTTTGGATTTTTACAGCAGGTGGCAGGAGGGAGGGAGGGAGGGAGGGAGGGAGGGAGGAAGGAAGGAAGGAAGGAAGGAAGGAAGGAAGGAAGGAAGGAAGGAAAAGAGGGAGGGGATGGAAGAAAAAAAGATAAAGAAAGAAAAAGAAAGGAGAGAGAGAAAGAGAGAAAGAAAGAAAGAAAGAAAGAAAGAAAGAAAGAAAGAAAGAAAGAAAGAAAGAAAGAAAGAAAGAAAGAAAGAAAGTAGGGAGGGAGGGAGGGAGGGAGGGAAGGAAGAAAGAAAGAATGAAGGAAAGAAAGAAAGAAAGAAAGAAAGAAAGAAAGAAAGAAAGAAAGAAAGAAAGAAAGAAAGAAAGAAGAAAGGAGAAAGGAGGGAGGGAGGGAGGGAGGGAAGGAAGGAAGGAAGGAAAAGAGGGAAGGGAAGGAAGAAAAAAGATAAAGAAAGAAAAAGAAAGGAGAGAGAGAAAGAGAGAAAGAAAGAAGGGAGGGAAGGAGGGAGGGAAGGAAGGAAGGAAGAAAAAAGGAAAAGAGGGAGGGGAGGGAAGAAAGAAAAGATAGAGAAAGAAAAAGAAAGAAGAGAAAGAAAGAAAGGAGGGAGGGAACAAGGAAAAGAGGGAGAGGAGGGAAGAAAGAAAAGATAAAGAAAAAGAAAGAAGAGAAAGGAAAGAAAGAAAGGAGGAGGGAGGGAGGGGAAGGGAGGAAGGAAGGAAGGAAGGAGAAAATGGGAAGCAGGGAAGAGGAATAGAGGGAAGTGATAAAGGAAAGAACGAGGGAATAAAGGAAAGACGAGAATGGAAAAAAGAAAAGAAACAAAAATAGAAAAAAGGAACAAGGGATGGAGGGAAGGAGGGAGGGAGGATGTGAAACAGGGAGGAGGAAAGAAGGAAGGGAAGAGAGGAAGGTCAGAAAGAAGGCAAGGTAAATAAGCAGAAAGGAAGGAGGGAGGCAGGGACAAAAAGAAAGGTAAGGCAGTACCAGCTGGAGAACTTTAATCCATCCAAGAACAAACTCCAGGCCTGGTTTTGCACCTACCCCACCCCAGCCTCCTTGCCAATACCTTGGGTAACTTTGATTATGCCAGGAAGCAACCATGGCAACCTGGACAAACAGCCCTGGTTGCTAGGAAGAGGCCACAGCAACAAGCAGCCAGGAGATTAGGGTGAAGGACCAGACATCCTGCCCCCCCTCCTCCCCCCCACCTTCCTCACATGAAATGGCACCTCCAGGAGTTTGGACTGCAACTCCCAGAATTCCCCAAGAGGTGGAAAGCTAGGGATTCTGGGAGTTGCAGTCCCAAAGGCTCACTAATTCTGAAACATTACCTCACAGGGACAACAAGACCCAGCACAGCTTTTCCATTCCGTCTCTCCATGGCTTTGCGTGGAAACCTCGCACCCGAGTCCTGAACACATTTGTTTTTATAACTTACTTACCTACATGTAGTCCTCACTTTACAACCGTTCATTTAGTGACCGAAGTTACAACGGCACTGAAAAAAGGATCATTTTTCAGGCGACCGTTGCAGCATCCCTGGGGTCACGTGATCAAAATTCAGGCGCTGGGCAACTGATTCCTCTTTATGACGGTTGCAGTGGCCCCCGGGGTCACATGATCCCCTTTTGCGACCTTCTGACAAGCAGGGACAACGGGGAAGCCGGTTTCACTTAACAACCATGTGACTATAGAGATTCACTTAACAGTTACGTTACTAACTTAACCTCTGCCGTGATTCATTTAACAACGGTGGTAAGAACGGTTGTAAAACAGGGCAAAGCTCGTATTTCACTTAGCAACAGAAATGTTGGGCTCAACGGTGTCCGTAAGTCGAGGACTACCTTGTAATTATTCAGATTCACTTAACAACCGTGTGTCTAACTTAACAACTGGGGTGATTGGCTTAACAATTGTGGCAAGAAACCTCACAGAATGGGGCACAACTCGCTTAGCAACCGTCTTCCTTAGCAACAGAAAGTTTGGGCTCAAGGGTAGTCGTAAATTGAGGACTACCCGTATTCACTCATTTACATTTCAATCGTTCTTTGACAGGTTCAAGGATTTTGGCCAGACCCGTCAAGCTTCACCCATGTGTGACGTGTCATTTAATTCTGTTGATTTCCTTCAAGAACTCCAGAACTTCTCCTCTTTATACCTCATAACAACAACCCTGTGGGGTAGGCTGGGCTGAACAGCAGGACCTGGCCCCAAATCCTTCAGGAGTTTCCATGCTGAGGTGAATTTCCCTACTCTGAACCCAACCCCTTCCCCACTTAGTCCTGGCAGTCATCTTATGGGTCCTTCCCCCCTTTTTTTCCTCAGGGTAGTCCCTTTCCCATTACAGGGAGTCCTCGACTTACGACCATAACTGAGTTCAAAATTCCTGTTGTTCAGTGAGACATTGGTTCAGTGAGTTTTGCGCCATTTTACGACCTTTTCTTGCCACAGTTAAGTGAATCACTGCAGTTGATAAGTAACACGGTCGTTAAGTGAATCCGGCTTTCCCCATTGACTTTGCTCGTCAGAAGGTCGCAAAAAGGGATCACATGACCCTGGGACACAGCACCGGTCGTAAGTATGAACCCATTGCCAAGCGTCTGAATTTTGATCATGTGATCATGGGGCTGCTGCAAAGGTTGTTAAGTATGAAACACGGTCCTAAGTCACTTTTTTCAGTGCCTTTGTAACTTTGAACAGTCGTTAAATGAACGGTTGTAAATCGAGGACTACCTGTTACACAACCACAAATTGGGATCAGAATTCCCATTGCTAAGCGAGGTGGTTGTTAAAATTGGAGCCACCTGCAATTTTTAGGGTCTTTTTGTCACACTTGTTCAGCAAATCACAGCACTCACTAAGTGAATCACAGTCATTAAGCAAAACCAACTTCCCCCATTGCCTTTGCCTGTCTGAAGCCAGCTGGAAAGGTTACGAAAGGGGATCCCAGGACCGTGCGGATGCTGCAATCGTCCTAAATATACCCTGGTTGCCAAGAAACCTGAATTTTGATCACGTGGCCACGGGGATGCTGCAACAGTCCTTAAGTGGGAAAACCGGTCATAAGTCACTTTTTTGAGGGCTGTTGTCATTTCAAATACCATATTTCCCCCAAAACAAGACAGGGTTTTATATTAATTTTTGCTCCAAAAGAGGCATCAGGGCTTATTTTCTGGTTAGGGCTTATATTCGGGAAAATATGGTACTAACTGCATCCATTTGGCTATCTTAACTGGGGCTTATTTTGGGGGATGGGGCTTATATTACGAGCATCCTGATTGGGCAGGGGTAGGCAACCTTGGTTCTTTTATCACTCGTGGACTTCAACTCCCAGAATTCCTGAGGTAGCATGGCTCAGCTTGGAAACCTCTCCCTTTCCCCTCAGCATGGCTGGCTCAGGAATTCTGGGAGTTGAAGTCCACGAGTCATAAAGCGGCCTAGGCCTAGGCCAGAGGTAGGCAAACTTGGCTCTTTTATGACTCATGGAAGTCCACGAGTCATAAAGCTCTTTTATGACTCATGGACTTCAATTCCCAGCATTCCTGAGCCAGCTTGGCTCAGCTTGGAAACCTCTCCCTTTCCCCTCAGCCAGCCATGCTGAGGGGAAAGGGAGAGGTTTCCAAGCTGAGCCATGCTGGCTCAGGAATTCTGGGAGTTGAAGTCCACCAGTCATAAAGTGGCCTAGGCCTAGGCCAGAGGTAGGCAAACTTGGCTCTTTTATGACTCATGGACTTCAATTCCCAGCATTCCTGAGCCAGCCTGGCTCAGCTTGGAAACCTCTCCCTTTCCCCTCAGCCAGCCATGCTGAGGGGAAAGGGAGAGGTTTCCAAGCTGAGCCATGCTGGCTCAGGAATTCTGGGAGTTGAAGTCCACCAGTCATAAAGTGGCCTAGGCCTAGGCCAGAGGTAGGCAACCTTGGCTCTTTTATGACTCGTGGACTTCAACTCCCAGAATTCCTGAGCCAGCCATGCTGAGGAGAAATGGAGAGGTTTCCAGGCTGAGCCATGCTGGCTCAGGAATTCTGGGAGTTGAAGTCCACGAGTCATAAAAGAGCCAAGGTTGCCTACCCCTGGGGCTAGGGCTTATTTTCCAGTTGAGTTTTATTTTCAGGGAAATACGGTAGTCACTAAGTGAACGGTTGTAAGTCAAGCATTATTTGCACACTCTCTCTGGATGTACCACAAATCAACCAGACAAATCAGCCCAAACCATCTTCCTTGAAAAAGAAGAGTCACAAAGTGGGGGGGCTTCAGGCCCCACAGGGCATTCCTCCTGCCTCTCCACACACACTTTACACTCTAAACCACACTTGCCACAACCCCTTCAAAGCAATACAGGAAAGTCCTCAATTTACAACCCTTCATTTAGTGCAAAGTTATAACGCCACCGAAAAAAGCGACCTATGACCATTTTTCACCCTTACGACCGTTGCAGCATCCCTGTGGTCACGTGATCAAAATTCGGACGCAACTGACCTGTATTTATGACGGTTGCAGTGTCCCGGGGGGGGGTGTCACGTGAACCTCTTTTGCGACCTTCTGACAAGCAAAGTCAGTGGGGGAAGCCAGATTCACTTAACGACCGTGTGACTCACTTAACAACTGGGGTGATTCACTTAACCACCTTGGCCAGAAAGCTGGTCAAACCCAGTCAATAAAATTTACTTCCTAATTTCACAGCCATCTTGCTCAGCCGTGGGAATCTTGGAACTTCCGCCCACCCACCCACCCACCCTCGTGGTCGTAAAACGAGGACTCCCTCTGCGGTCCCCATCAGCTTGCATAATCTTGCAAGCTGAACTTTGGCCGGTTCTTTCCGAAGCTCAACAGGTTTGCAAAGGCGACACAGTTCCCTTCCCGACAAGGAAATCTGACTTTTGGAAGGGAAGAACAAAACGAGCAAATAAAAAAAAACCGAGTTTTATTATTCAGGCCTTGCGGGGAGTGTCCCGAAAGGAAGCAAAGAAAAGCAAACCTTCCTTCTTATTATTTTCTCTTCCTTTTTTAAAAAAGAAAGTAACAAAAAGAGAGAGAGAGAGAAAGAGAAAGAGGGAAAACAGGAGGCGGAGGGAGATTTCATTGCTTTGCAGAGGCTGCAAAATGCCCGGACATTGAGAAGGAGGAGGGGGCGTCCCGCCACATCTGGAGGAGAGAAAAATTGCCTTTTTTTTTGCAAAAAAAAAAAAAAGGGCAAGGGGAGGAAAAGTAGGCATTTTGCACGGCCCTGACACACTCACGGGTTTTGCACACTCACCCGAAGGCTGGAGAGAAAAGGGGAGGGGGGGTGTCCAACAGCCAGGAGCCCCAGGCGCGTGCGAGACCCCAGGCGACCAGCGACGCTCTGCAAAAAAAACACACAAAAACTCAATATTGCTAATCAGCCATTAAATAAATACAGGGGCCAACCGTCCAAAGGCGGGAGTCAAACTCGGGACTGGATTGCCGGAACGGATTCAGGTGAGATAGGTCGACTTACCCAGCCAGTCCTCGGGTTGTGTTGTTGTGTGGGTTGTGAACAGCTGTGCAAAGCCGGCCAGAGGCAGAGGCCAGATTCACTCCTGGCTGGGCAGGAAAAAGGAAATGTGACTCAGAGGGTGGACTCCTATTTTTCACACACACAACCATTGTAAATAAGTTTATGGAGGTGCTAAATCATTTCATTGCAAGGGAAGAAGATAAATATTCTATTTCACGGGCAGTCCTCAGCTTACGACTACAGCTGAGCCCTCCCCCCCCCAGGGTTCCGAATTGCTCAGCAAGACAATTGTTAAGTGAGTTTTCCGCCCCATTTTCCGACCTTTCTCGCCACAGTTAAATCAACCAGTGGGGTTGTTAAGCGAGTAACACGGTCGTTAAGTGAATCTGCCTTCTTCCCCATTCGACTATGCTTGTCAGAAGGTCGCAAAAGGGGATCACGTGACCCCCCGGGACACGGCGGCCGCCATAAATACGAGCCGCGTGCCAAGCGTCTGAATTCTGATCACGTGACCCTAGGGATGCTGCAACGGTCGTTAACTGTGAAGGATGGTCATAAGTTAAGTTTCTTCCGTGTTGTCGTAACTTTGAACGACCACTAAACAAATGTATATCAAGGTTTAATAAAGTTTCTGGCCAGGTAGCTGATGCGTTGTCATGCATTTTAACTCACACTTCGCCCCAGCGAAACAAAGACAGATTTCGTGCATTTGGCCCACAGGCTGAGTCTTATTGAGACAGCTGCCCTGTCTCAATTGCGTGGTTGCAAACTCCCGCTTTCAGAATCCCAATTTTCCTGATACGCAGACAGTTTACGACAGTCTTCCAAATGTCTGTTCCTATTGCAAAAAAAAAGACCCCCGGGGAGGGGGGTGAAGTCAAAATGCAGGAATTTGCATTCCTTGGAGCTCCCAGGCAAAACATCTGTTACCAAGTTTTACTTTTAAAACATTTGGCTTTTTAATTGTGCTGTAGATCTGCCTAGCCCAGAATCCGGTTCATTAAACACAGGGCGCCTTCCCCGAGCATCATAGGGTGCTGATGTGCAGACAAGGATAAATATCTGAATCAGAACACAGCTGGGAGGGACCTTGTGAGGTCTTCTAGTCCAACCCCTTGCTCAGGCAGGAGGCCCCATACCTTTTGAGACAAATGACTGTCCAGTCTCTTCTTAAAAAGCTCCAGAGCTGGAGCACCCACAACTTCTGGTGGCAAGTCGTTCCACTGGTTAATTCTCCTCACTGCTAGGAAGTTTCTAGCTTTTTGTCCTGTTCTCTGGTGCTTTGGAGAATAGCTTGACCCCCCCTCCTCTTTGTGGCAACCTCTCAAATACTAGAACACTGCTATCAAATTTCAAATTGCTTTGCTGTCAAAGTACAACATGTGTACAATGAGATTGGCTGAGCATCCCTTCGTGCAGCCCCCCCCCATCACAACTCACAATGACAACAAACACCTTATTGCACCATGTGAACTTATTGCACAGCGTGCTGGCCCTGCAAGTCTATCATACATGGAGTTATTTTCCAATCAGGAGTCTGACAGCCCATGGGTATGATTTACACAGAACGACCTACAATTCTGGGATCTCTTTGTGATCTCCCATCCAGGCAGAAAACAGCTTTTCAAACTCAGCTAAGCTTGGCTAGCTGCAGATCTTAATTATCTTAATTTGCAGCGATGAACCATTATGAAGTTAAAATGACAACAGAACCCACAAAGGTAAAGCAATTTTCAGCTTTTATTAGAAGAAATCATAAATTCTCTTTCACCTTTCGCGAATACACCAGAAAGGGAAATATGTCAAATTTTAAATTTCAAAATTTCAGGTCACCCCTATCTATTGTCAGGGAGGGGCCGTTCTCCAAACTGTGGTTTGGTTAGATTGGGAAAATATATCCTTGGAAAGAAGGCTTCACACCCATCTGCACCACTCAGGTGACCCTGAGGACACAGGTAAACCCCCAAGTGGCCTCAACGACTCTCTCTTAACAAAGGCAAATGACCAGCTCTCTGCAAGGAGTATAAATCCTTCCATTCCCCAGCATCCAGTCAGAACTGAAGAAGCTCCTAGCGTGAGAAACGAAATGCCTTCAAAGGAAAAACAAGAAAGTTCTCTTAAAAAATCACCTTTGGGACCTTGGAAAGGTAGTCCTCGACTTATGACTGCTTGGTTAATGACCCAGGTTATGACATATCCCCCCAAAAGGTACTTTTATGACCACGATGGAACCCAACATTTCTGTTGCTGAGGCAGTTAAGTGAGTTTTACGATCTTTCTTGCCACCGTTGTTAAGTGAATCACCGCAGTTGTTAGGTAAGCTGGCCGTTGAGTGAATCGGGCTTCCCCATGGACTTTGCTGGTCAAAAAGTCGCTTAAGGGGATCACGTGACCCCGGGACAATGCGACCGTCATAAATACGAGTCCGTTGCCAAGCGTCTGAATTTTGATCACATTACCACGGGGATGCTGTAATGGTCATAAAGGTGAGAAATGGTCATAAGTCCCTTTTTTCGGTGCTGTCGTAACTTTGGTCAAATTTATAAGCCAAGGATTACCTGTGTTTTAATTGCTACATTCTGTTGCTCCATTTCATACTAGATGGTGTATTACTAAACACCAAATCTAAGGGTTGTTTTTTTTTGCTGAAGATTGTTGGTGTTCTGCTTTCTGTCTGCAGGTAGTCCTCGACTTACAACCGTAATAGACCCTGCCCATCACGGCTGTAAATCATGACCGCCTTAAAACAGATCACTGATACGACTAACCTTATTTTACGAATTCTTTTGCAGTGATTGCGTAGAGAAAAAAACTATAGGTGTTAAGTAAAACTGAGATGTTTTTGCTGAAAAAAAAAAGTATAAATGTCGGTTTTTTGGGGACACCGTTGTAAAATGAAGTCACGTGGGGAAGTCAGCTGTTGGACCTTTAGAACTGGGCCATAAAAGTAGGAAGTCCATCCTAACTTTGGAGACTCACTAAAAGATTTGTCGTAAGTCAAGGGTTATCTGTACCCCTTTGGATATCTTTGGGAATCACATTCAGTACAAGTCGTCCTCGTTTAATGACTGTTCAAAGTTATAGTGGTGCTGAAAAAAAGTCACAACTGGTCCTCTCACACTTATGACCATTGCAGCACACACCCCCCACTGTCACGGGATCAAAATTCAACCGATGACAGGGTCATGTGATCACCATTTATGACTTTGAACAAGCAAAGTCTGTGGGGGAGATCCAGATTTGCTTAATGACCACCTTATTTACTTAACTGCAGTGACTTGCTTAACAACCAGGAAAAAAAGGTCGTACAATCAGGCACGACACGCTTAACAACCCCCTTGCTTAGCCACGAAAATGTTGGTCCCAGCTGTGGTCGTAATCAGAATCACAGGCTTGGTACCCTCCTAAAAAAGATGTAGAAAGGATCTCACCGCATCTCAACTCACGACAAAAAGTTGCCTTACGTTATCAAAGACTAATACTTAGTATTGTATACCAGGTGTCATGATGATTGCTGCACAATATGTTTTTATGTTCAATGTTAATTGTTTTAATAAAAGAATTTTTATTATTAAAAAAAAAAAAAAAAAAAGTTGCCTTACTTGAATAACATGCCTACAGGTAGTCCTCGACTTACAACAATGCATTTAGTGACCATTCAGAGTTACAACAGCACTGAAAAAAGTGACTTAGGACCCTTTTTCACAGTTACGACTGTTGCAGCCTCCCCGTGATCACGTGATTTACATTCAAATGCTTGACAATTGACTCATATTTATGACGGTTGCCGTATCCCCGAGTCATGTGATCCCCTTTTTTCTTACCTTCTGACAAAGTTCACGGGGAAGCCAGATTCACTTAATGACCGTGTGACTAACTTATCGACCGCAGTGATTCACTTAACAACGGCGGCAAGAAAAGTCGTCGAATGGAGCAAATCCCACTTAGCCAATGTCTCACTTAGCAACAGAAATTTTGGGCTCAGTTGTGGTCGTAAGTCGAGGACTACCTGTATTACGGCGATATTTTTAATACTGTCCCAGTTTAGTATCTGAGATCTTGGGGAAGGAGCCAGCCGGTGAGAAATTGCTGATAATTAGCAATAATAATAATAATAATAACAACAACAACAACAACAACAATAATAATAATAATAATAATAAGAAGAAGAAGAAGAAGAAGAAGATACATATGAAGACCAACACTAGCAGCCGTGATTTCACATCATTGTGTATATAATAACAATATTTCTGCACTGAGCAGAGGCTAGGACTTAATGCAGAATAATCTAAATGTCCCCTTTCCCTCTGAGGATTTTAAGTCTAAATATCCTCTTTTTAAGCCAGTTCCTGCTTCCAAACCCCAGTTATTTTATCACCAAGCCAAGGTCGAGGCTTTGGGCCTGTCTCATTCAACCAGGCCTAACCCTGCCAGTTGCCATGGCAACCTTCATCTCTCAAGTGGTGCCCTTCGGTTGCCAGCCAGAGTAATGGACCGGGATGTGCAGACATGCTCACCCTCCTCAGATAACCTCTTCAAACACCTGGGGTGGTGGGGGGGGAGACCTCTTTTGTCCCCTTTTGCAACCAATTTATTTCTCTCCACCAAATTATTTTCCTTTCTGGTGTATTCGCGAAAGAGAATTTGTGGGGTCTTCTAATAAAAGCTGAAAATTGCTCTGCCTTTGTGGGTTTTGTTGTCATTTTAATCTCACACTGGTTCATCGCTGCAAATTAAGATATTTGATCTGCAGTCGGCCAAGCTTAGCTGAGTTTGAAAAAGCTGATTTTCTGCCTGGATGGGAGACCACAAAGAGATCCCAGAATTGTAGGTCGTTCTGGAAATCAACAAGCACTCCAGAAGGCAATGGGAAATTGGGGTTAAATTGTCCAGGAAACTATATTGACGTGTCTGGGAAATTCCAAAGAGCCAAGAAGTTTTTCTTCCCGTTTGTTGGACCCCTAAAACAACAACACTGTGAGGTAGGCTGGTTTGAAGGAGAATGACTGGTCCGAAGTCATCCAGAGAATTTGCAGGCTGAGACTGGACTTGAATCTGGATCTATTTGTGTGGAATAGAATGGAGCTGGAAGGGACCAGCCATTTGTTTAATGACCGTTTGAAATTACATCAATGAGAAAAGTGACCTAACTGTTTTTCAGACTGACGACCATTACAGAGTTCCCAGGGTCACGTGATCAAAACTCAGACATTTGGCCACAGACTCATATTTATGACGGTTGCAGTGTCCCCCTAGTCATGCGATCCCCTTTTGCGACCTTCCGACAAGCAAAGTCAACAGGGAAGCCTGATTCACTTAACATCTGCAGTGACTCACTTAACAACGGTGGCAAGAAAGGTCGTAAAATGGGGCAAAACCCACTTAACAACTGTCTTGCTTAGCAATGAAAATTTGGGGCTCAATTAGAACAATTAACCAGTGGAACTGCTTGCCTCCAGAAGCTGTGAATGCTGCTACACTGGAGGTTTTTAAGAAGAGATTGGACAGCCATTTGTCTGAAATGGTATAAGATTTCCTGCCTGAGCAGGGGGTTGGACTAGATGACCTCCAAGGTCCCTTCCAACATCATCATCATCATCATCATCATCATCATCATTATTATTATTATTATTATTATTATTATGGTCGTAAGTCAAGGACTACCTTATTGGGTGACAGCACTGCAACAATACACAATTATTATTATTTTTAAGTTTTTTATTTATAATACAGTTAAAAACAAAGATGGACATAAGGTGACATTTCAGAATAAATATTCCTAACAATTTGTTCCTCTTGATACATGTAATTAATACATAATTCTTGATCTCTATATAAACATGTTCTTCTATACAATACAGTTATATATACAGTTATATATAATTCTATCTTAACGCTAATTTAAAACCCGAGCAGTTCTCCTTGATTCGCACCGGTAATAAAATTTGTCCCAGATCTCGAAATAGTCTGATTCTGTCTTATCCTTCATTTCCATTGTGAGCCTATCCATTTGAGCACATGATAGAATCTTATATATAATCTCTTCTTCTGTTGGGATTTCTTTATTCCTCCAGTCTAGCAGCCGTAAGAATGAACAGTACACAATTATAACCAGCAGCGTCATTGCTTTGTGGGCTTTGAGGGGCCCAGAAAACTGTAAGGGGGGGGGAGAGAACCCTTCAGTATCGTGGGTGGGGAATTCTGGGAATTGAAATTGGTTCTTAAAATTGCTCCATTGAGAAACACATGTGTACTTCTCTGCTGCCCTCTGGTGGGCCTGTGAAAAAAAACCGCAGCGTCTTCTCTCTCCTCGGACCTTCCTTCACCAGCTGCTCTTGCTTGCAGCTGCCCCCAAACTAAAGTCATACTAGGGCACATGGAGGTCAAAAAAGTCAAGATGGCACCCTGGACAGTTCAATGGAAGTGCCACATATTTTTCTTGGGTGCTGGGGGAATTCTGCTTGGCTGTGGGGTTTAAAGAGAACTGGGGAGAGGGCGGGAAACATCTTTTCAGGGACGCTGCAGGGTGCCCTGGGGAAGGGGTGGGTGTAGAATCTGTAGATCAGCAGTTCTCAACCTATGGGTCGCGACCCCATTTGGGGTCAAACGACCGGTTCGTGGGGGTCGCCGGACACCGCGGTCCGCCATTTTGTTTGTTTGTTTTTTCTTCATCGCGCGCGCCGTGCATGCGTGGTTTGGGCCATTGCGCACGCGCCACGCATGCGCGGATCGGCCCGTTGCGGTCCGCCATTTTGTTTGTTTGTTTTTTCCGTCGCGCACGATCGTCCCGTCGCGCGCGCACGTCGGGGTCGTGCCGCACATGGGCGGCGCAAGTGGGGTCTCAACCTGAAAAAGGTTGAGAACCACTGCTGTAGATGATCTTCAAGACCCCCCCCCGTCCATTCTGGGATTCTGGGAGCAGGGGAATGAGGAAGCGTAGCGGGAGACAGGAGCTGCAGAGGGTCCGTTTCTTTTTTCCTCCCTCCCTCCTCTTTTCTCCTTCCTTCCTTCTTTCCTCTTTTCTCCTTCCTTCTTTCCTTCTTCCCTTCCTTCCCCTTTCTTTCTTTTTTCCTTCCTTCCTTCCTCTCTCCCCCTCTCCTTCCTTCCTTTCTTCCTTCCTCCCCTTTCTTTCCTTCCTTCCTCCCTCCCTACCCCTTCCTTTCTTCCTCTCTCCCTCCCACTCTCTCTCCCCCCTCTTCTCTTTCCTTCCTTCCTCCCTCCCTCTCCCTTCCTCTTTTCTCCTTCTTTCCTCCCTCCCCCTTCCTCTTTTCTCCTTCCTTCCTTCCTCCCTCCCTCCTTCCTTCCTTCCTTCTTCCCTCCCCCTTCCTCTCTTTTTTCCTTCCTCCCTGCCTTCCTCCTTTCCTCCCTCTTCCTTCCTTCCTTCCTCCCTCCCTCCCCCTCTCTTTTTTCCTTCCTTCCTCCCTCTCTCCCCCTCTCCTCTCCTTCCTTCCTTCCCTTCCTCTTTTTTCCTTCCTTCCTTCCTCCCCTTTCTCCTTCCTTCCTCCCCCTCTTTTTTCCTTCTTTCCTTCCTTCCTCTCCCTCCCACCCTCTCCCCCACCTCTTTCCTTCCTCCCTCCCTCCCTCTCCCTTCCTCTTTTCTCCTTCCTTCCTCCCTCCCTCCTTCCTTCCTTCTTCCCTCCCCCTTCCTCTCTTTTTTCCTTTCTTCCTCCTTCCCTCCCTCTTCCTTCCTTCCTCCCTCCCTCCCCCTTCCTCTTTTCTCCTTTCCTCCCTCCCCCTTCCTCTTTTCTCCTTCCTTCCTTCCTTCCTTCCCTTCCTCTTTTTTCCTTTCTTCCTTCCTTCCTTCCTTCCTCCCCTTTCTCCTTTTTTCCTTCCTTCCTCTCTCCCTCCCACCCTCTCCCCCCACCTCTTTCCTTCCTTCCTCCCTCCCTACCCCTTCCTTTCTTCCTCTCTCCCTCCCACTCTCTCTCCCCCCTCCTCTCTTTCCTTCCTTCCTCCCTCCCTCTCCCTTCCTCTTTTCTCCTTCTTTCCTCCCTCCCCCTTCCTCTTTTCTCCTTCCTTCCTTCCTCCCTCCCTCCTTCCTTCCTTCTTCCCTCCCCCTTCCTCTCTTTTTTTCTTCCTCCCTGCCTTCCTCCTTCCCTCCCTCTTCCTTCCTTCCTTCCTCCCTCCCTCCCCCTCTCTTTTTTCCTTCCTTCCTCCCTCTCTCCCCCTCTCCTCTCCTTCCTTCCTTCCCTTACTCTTTTTTCCTTCCTTCCTTCCTCCCCTTTCTCCTTCCTTCCTCCCTCTTTTTTCCTTCTTTCCTTCCTTCCTCTCCCTCCCACCCTCTCCCCCACCTCTTTCCTTCCTCCCTCCCTCCCTCTCCCTTCCTCTTTTCTCCTTCCTTCCTTCCTCCCTCCCTCCCTCCTTCCTTCTTCCCTCCCCCTTCCTCTCTTTTTTCCTTTCTTCCTCCTTCCCTCCCTCTTCCTTCCTTCCTCCCTCCCTCCCCCTCCCCCTTCCTCTTTTCTCCTTTCCTCCCTCCCCCTTCCTATTTTCTCCTTCCTTCCTTCCTTCCTTCCTTCCTTCCTTCCTTCCCCTTCTCCTTCCTTCCTTCCTTCCTTCCTTCCTCTCTCCCTCCCACCCTCTCCCCCACCTCTTTCCTTCCTTCCTTCCTCCCTCCCTCCCCCTTCCTATTTTATCCTTCCTCCTTCCTTCCTTCCTTCTCCCCCCCTTCCTCTCTTTTTTCCTTCCTCCCTCCCTCCCTCTTCCTTCCTCCCTTCCTCTCTCTTTCCTCCCGGGTGCTCTTTGTAACGGTTCCAAGCTGAGCTGCGTGTCGGAACTGCAAAGATGAGAATGATGGGCCGCAGGGAACTACAGAAAGCTCTCCGTCCCGGTCACCAGCCAGTCGATCGTCCTCACCCTTTTGCAGGCCAAATCTGCGCATCTCGCACCCGCACACTCTGGTTAGTGCCCACCTGCCCACCATTCACACGTTTATTAAACTCGCTACCAGCGACGATCTTTTTCCTCCGACTCTGCAGCCGCGATGGGACCAGCCTTTCCTGCGAAGCGCTGCTGCCCTCTAGCGGCAGATGCAATTTTCGAGGCGCAGCTAAAATATATCTCCCACACATTCAGAAAATACTCGGCGGAGTAAATCTGCCCCGCGGAAGCCGGGCACTAGGGGCTCTTCCGAAATTGGAGCGAAACACGGACTCGAGCAGTCCTTGGCCCGCATTCCGCTTGCTGGCTTGCAAGGTGCAAGCTTGGAAGCTGCGTTCACACGACCCGCGAGGCTAGCATATGGTTGGCTAATTTGTGATTGGTGCAAATCGAGGCAACAGCAGTAAATTAAACAACTTGAGTGTGCAATGGCGGAAAGCCGTATGCCTCAATGGAGGGTCACAAGAAGCATATTGGGCAAATGTGGTTTGATTGTGTACACGTTTGTGTGTACACACATAAACACACATTCCTTACCTTCTCTACAAGGAAGACTTTGGAAGACAAAGTTGTAACTCTGAATGGTCACTAAATGCATTGTTGTAAGTCGAGGACTACCTGTAGACACCTTATTCAAGTACGGCGACTTTTTGTCGTGAGTTGAGATGCGGTGAGATCCTTTCTACGTCCTTTTTAGGAGGGTACCAAGCCTGCGATTCTGATTACGGGTGGTTCTCAACGACCACAGCTGGGACCAACATTTCTGTGGCTAAGCAAGGGGGTCGTTAAGCGTGTCGTGCCTGATTGTACGACCTTTTTTTCTTGGTTGTTAAGCATTGCTTGCCACAGTCTCCTGTTAAACACAGGGTTTGTGTTTCTCAACCCTGACAATTTTAAGGCATGTGGACTTCAACTCCCAGAATTCCACAGCCAGCAACGCTGGCTGTGGAATTCTGGGAGTTGAAGTCCACATGCCTTAAAATCGTCAAGGTTGAGAAACACAGGGTTTAGTCAGTTTCCTGAGTGTTCACATTCTCATGCTATGTTAATCCTGCTTTATTCAAACTCAGCTTTGGGTGTCCCATTGTCATCCTTCCCCTCAAACCCATCCCAGAGTCTGATTGTTGCACAACAGCTGAGCTAAAATATTGGTGGTACAGTCATATATTATAAAAACAGGAGGATTGAAATGATCCTAGAGATCACTTAGTTTAACCTTTTGCCCAGCGAGGAACATGTAGGTCAGGGGTTGTGTGAACATGACCAAAGCTGTATTTCTTAATTCTGCTTTGCAATGTTTTTGGCTGCCATAAAATGGAAAAGTTGCAAAGTTGCATCAAAAATGACCCTGAAATTATAACTTGGCAAAGAATATTTTGGAAAATCAGAAGGACGCTGTTGGAGGAGAAAAAGAGACCCAGAGGTGATCTAAATTATATTTGTGATTGTAGAGCAGTGCTTCTTAACACTTACCTACTAAGATGGGTGGACTTCAACTCCCAGAATTCTCCAGGCATCTTAGCACAGCTGGCTGGGGAATTCTGGGATTGGAAGTCCACCCATCTTCGAGCGTGCTGGCTGGGGAATTCTGGGAGTTAAAGTCCACCCATCTTAAATCATGCTGGCTGAGGATTTGGGCAATGGAAGTCCACCCAAGTTAAAGCCTGCTGGTTGGGGAATTCTGGGAGCTGAACTCCGTTGATCTTTGAGTTGCCAAGCTTGAAAAACACTATTGTGGCGATCTCATTTCTTTGAGAACTGTGCAGAAAGGGAGAAAATCAGATTAAGATGGAGAACCGTTTCTCAGTCCAAGATCTGCAGAGATGAATCCATGGCTGGGGCCGGGGTTAGACTAAATGCCCTCTAAGGTCCCTTTTCCCGTTTATGATTCTCCATTGCAAAGCAACTTCAGCCTCTCTGTTTGAAGGGAACTCTCCATGCTCTCTGTTTTGTGCCTTCAGGGCTCACCTCTCCAAACTAATTATTCAAAAGCCAATTTCCTGCGACTGTAATCAGATAATTAGAGGCTTATTAGCCCAAAGGCTGATGTTTAAAAAGCTGCCATCAATAAATCCCAGGGCTAAATGAGAGACTGTTTCTTTTCTGATCGGAATGGAGAGAGGAAGTGTTCGATTTGCAAGACAAAGAGATTCCCTAAAAGGTGGATTTGCACATCACACAGTCACCATCATGTTGGGTGAACATAGCCACTGTGATGGTGTAAACCAGCATTCATGGCTTAGCAAGGCTGAGTTGCTTTTATATGGAGCTGGGGAAGGGGTTTTACTAGAAGCAGAATGGATCAGCCTTTGTTTAGTTACTGAAGTTACAACAGCACTAAAAAAAAAGAGAGTTATGACCGTTTTTCAGCATCCTGACTGTTGCTGAAATCAACTATGGATCATCCTCCATAGTCACATGACCAAAATTTGGGCACTTGTCAACTGCCTCATATTTATGATGGTTGCGGTGTCCTGGGGGGGTCATGTGCTCCCCCTTTGGCGACCTTCTGACAAGCAAAACCAATGGAGAAGCCAGATTCACTTAACAACCGTGTGACTCGCACCGGTTCGGCAGAACCGGTAGCTAAATTTTGCTGAATTTGGAGAACCGGCTGAATGCACACTGCTTCCAGAAGTCCAGTCTAGGCCTCGGAAGCCTGGAAGAGGCCTCCCAGGCCTAGAACGGCCCACCGGAAGTGCATGGATGCCACTTCCAGAAGTCCGTTCTAGGCCTCAGAGGCCAGGAGGAGGCCTCCCAGGCCTAGAATGGCCCACCAAAAGTGCATGGATGCCACTTCCAGAAGTCCATTCTAGGCCTCCCAGGCCAGAAGGAGGCCTTCCAGGGCTAGAACGGCCCACCAGAAGTGCATGGATGCCATTTCCGGAAGTCCATTCTAGGCCTTGGAGGCCAGGAGGAGGCCTCCCAGGCCTAGAATGGCCCACCGGAAGTGCGTGGATGCCACTTCCGGAAGTCCGTTCTAGGCCTCAGAGGCCAGGAGGAGGCCTCCCAGGCCTAGAATGGCCCACCAAAAGTGCATGGATGCCACTTCCAGAAGTCCATTCTAGGCCTCCCAGGCCAGAAGGAGGCCTTCCAGGGCTAGAACGGCCCACCAGAAGTGCATGGATGCCATTTCCGGAAGTCCATTCTAGGCCTTGGAGGCCAGGAGGAGGCCTCCCAGGCCTAGAATGGCCCACCGGAAGTGCGTGGATGCCACTTCCGGAAGTCCGTTCTAGGCCTCAGAGGCCAGGAGGAGGCCTCCCAGGCCTAGAATGGCCCACCAAAAGTGCATGGATGCCACTTCCAGAAGTCCATTCTAGGCCTCCCAGGCCAGAAGGAGGCCTTCCAGGGCTAGAACGGCCCACTGGAAGTGCGTGGATGCCACTTCTGGAAGTCCATTCTAGGCCTCAGAGGCCAGGAGGAGGCCTTCCAGGCCTAGAACTGTCCACCAGAAGTGTGTGGATGCCACTTCCAGAAGTCCGTTCTAGGCCTTGGAGGCACAGGCCTGCATCCAATAAGAGAACCGGTTGTTCAGGTATTTGAATCCCACCACTGGGCAAAATATAACAGCTGTCTTGCTTAGCAACAAAGATTTTGGGCCCAGTTGTGGTTATGAGCTGGGGACTACGTGTATACACCAAGAGTTACTGATTTAAGAATAGAACCTTTTCATGTACAGGAGCAGTCTACCTTTAGGTTTAGGCATAGCAAAGGCTCAAAGATGGGGTGAACGGAATTTACCACTGTAAAGAACGGAGGGGGGGGTGTTTCAGGTAAACTGCTAGTTTAGGTGTCAAGATGATGATTTGCTGCCTGCAAACCCAGATAGCTGGTTTAAATTAAACACAGGCACAAGTACAACCTGTGATGAGAACATGTGCCCAATTTGGAACAAAACCGGATTGGACCCAGAAGTAGATCTGCTTAATACAGGTAGTCCTCGATTTACGACCACAATGCCTGTTGCTAAGTGAGCCAGTTGCTAAGTGAGTTTTGCCCCCATTCTACGACCTTCCTTGCCACAGTTGTTAAGTGAATCACTGCAGTTGTCAAGTTAGTCCCACGGTTGTTAAGCGAATCTGGCTTCTCCCACTGACTTTGCTTGTCAGAAGGTCACAAAAGGGGATGACCCTGGGACGCCGTGACCGTCGTAAACGCGAGTCAGTTGCCAAGTTTTTAAATGTTGATCCTGTGACTGTGGGAACGCTTGCAAAGGTTGTTAAATGTGAAAAACAGTCATAAATCACTTATTCCAGTGCCCTTATAACACTGAAGGGTCACTAAACGAATGGTTGTTAAGTCGAGGACTGCCTGCAATTTGGGGGTCGAGGCTGGGAAAGCTCAGATTGCTGGTTAGGGAATGGTGGGAGTTGCAATCCACCCCTGGAAAGCTGCCCAGGTTGAGACAAGCTGGCTTAAAGTCTGTTAGCTTCTCAAGAGGCAAACCATTCCGCTCCAGCCCTGCTTCGTGTAGCTTTTCCACGCCTTCCAAGGGGAGTAAGAATAAATCTGTGCGTTGCACGCGATTGCACACACGTATCTCTCTGCCGGGACTACTTTCTGTCAGTCCCGCCGCGCGGAGGGCGGTTTCCAAGCGGGACGCAGCACCGTTGCCGTGGAGACGCGTCGCCCTGGACACGCGCCGACCCACCGACAGGCGGCGAGGAGCGCTGCGCCGGCGGAGCCCCGAGGAGGGGGAGAGGGGGCGCCCGCCCCACCCCGCGCGTGTTTGTAATTCCCACGGGGGGGAGTGGGAGGGGGGGGGATCCCGGGGAGACCCGGAGGGGGGAGGGGGAGAGGGTGGTCCCCGAAATCTTCAAGGGGGGGGGAGATTACAAAAGGAATACAATAATGAATATGTAATCAATTTTAACAAATAAGTAACCCATCAATGGTTAGGAACAAAGTTATTAATGCTGTAGAACCGAATCCATTTGATCCTTAAGACCGAGATTAGGCATTAGGATTCATTTTGAATGCAGAACCGGATCCATTTTTTTTCTTAAGATAGAGATTAGTCAATAGCATGAATTTTAAATGTTTTATATATATATATATATATTAAAAAAACATTTAAAATTCATCCTAATGGCTAATCTCTAGCATAAGGATAAAATGGATTCGGTTATACATTTTAAAACTGCACAATAGCCAAGCTCTGTGGGCAGTTTGTAATGGAAGGAAGGGAGGGAGGGAGGAAAAGAAGGAAGGGGGAAAATGAATGGAGGAAGGAAAGAAGGAAAGAAAAGGAGGGAGGGAGGGAGGAAGAAAAGAAGGAAGGGGGAAAGGAATGGAGGAAGGAGAGAAGGAAAGAAAAGGAGGGAGGGAGGGAGGAAGAAAAGAAGGAAGGGGGAAAGGAATGGAGGAAGGAGAGAAGGAAAGAAAAGGAGGGAGGGAGGGAGGAAGAAAAGAAGGAAGGGGGAAAGGAATGGAGGAAGGAGAGAAGGAAGGAAAGAAAAGGAGGGAGGGAGGGAGGAAGAAAAGGAAGGGGGAAAAGAATGGAGGAAGGAGAGAAGGAAGGAAAGAAGAGGGAGGGAGGAAGAAGGAGAGGGAGGAAGAAAAGAAGGAAGGGGAAAGTGAATGGAGGAAGGAGAGAAGGAAGGAAAGAAAAGGAGGGAGGGAGGGAGGAAGAAAAGGAAGGGGGAAAAGAATGGAGGAAGGAGAGAAGGAAGGAAAGAAGAGGGAGGGAGAAAGAAGGAGAGGGAGGAAGAAAAGAAGGAAGGGGGAAAGTGAATGGAGGAAGGAGAGAAGGAAGGAAAGAAGTAAATAAAAGGAGGGAGGGAGGAAGAAGGAGAGGGAGGAAGAAAAGAAGGAAGGGGAAAGTGAATGGAGGAAGGAGAGAAGGAAGGAAAGAAAAGGAGGGAGGGAGGGAGGGAGAAAAGAAGGAAGGGGGAAAGGAATGGAGGAAGGAGAGAAGGAAGGAAAGAAAGAAAGAAGAGGGAGGGAGAAAGAAGGAGAGGGAGGAAGAAAAGAAGGAAGGGGGAAAGTGAATGGAGGAAGGAGAGAAGGAAGGAAAGAAGGAAAGAAAAGGAGGGAGAGAGGGAGGAAGAAGGAGAGGGAGGAAGAAAAGAAGGGGAAAATGAATGGAAGGAGAGAAGGAAGGAAAGAAGTAAATAAAAGGAGGGAGGGAGGAAGAAGGAGAGGGAGGAAGAAAAGAAGGGGAAAATGAATGGAGGAAGGAGAGAAGGAAGGAAAGAAGTAAATAAAAGGAGGGAGGGAGGAAGAAGGAGAGGGAGGAAGAAAAGAAGGAAGGGGAAAGTGAATGGAGGAAGGAGAGAAGGAAGGAAAGAAAAGGAGGGAGGGAGGGAGGGAGAAAAGAAGGAAGGGGGAAAGGAATGGAGGAAGGAGAGAAGGAAGGAAAGAAAGAAAGAAGAGGGAGGGAGAAAGAAGGAGAGGAAGAAAAGAAGGAAGGGGGAAAGTGAATGGAGGAAGGAGAGAAGGAAGGAAAGAAGGAAAGAAAAGGAGGGAGGGAGGGAGGGAGGAAGAAGGAGAGGGAGGAAGAAAAGAAGGGGAAAATGAATGGAGGAAGGAGAGAAGGAAGGAAAGAAGTATGGCAACGATGAAGCGGTGGGAAAAGGTAAAAAATTATATGTTGAACTTAATAGGCGATGCAAAAATAAAGAATAAAATTCAGTCACTCTATAAAGTATGAATAATGTAACCCAGAGTTGAGAAGTATATATGTAATAGAAATTGAATCTTCCATATTGGTGGTGGGATTAATGTTTGTTAATGTTTGTATTTTGTCTGGTGGAGGGCACTTTTCACAGTGCACTGTTTTATGTGTTCAATTAATAAAAAATTTAAAAAAAAAAAAAAAAAAAAAAAGGAAAATAGAAAAAAGAAAGGAAAAAGTAAGGAAATCTATACAAAAAAAAAAAGAAAGGAAAAAGGAGTTAAAACCTACCCAGGAAAACCCAGGAAAAAACAGAATAAGGACACCACACAAACTTAGGCATTTAAAAGCTAAAACTTTTTAAAAGTTAAACCTGCATTAAAATGCAATTTTTAAAAAAAAAGAGCTTGGAGAAATTGAAAAGTTTTCACCCGGCACTGAAAGGACGCTAATGTTGGGCACCCAGCAGGCCTCTCTGGGGAGGGACAGCCATCCAGGGGTCCTCAGCCCCGTTCAGCTGCCGTGAAGAGCTGCTGACTGTCAAAGCAGCTGAAATTTTCAGGTGTTTCTAAGGTAGCCCCCCCCCGGGCTCCCCCCAGGTGGGTTCAGGAAAAAAGGGGGACCTTCCAGAGGAAATGGGAGGGAAAGACAGGAAGTCGTTACAAGAAACCCTGCAGAAAACGGTCAGCAAGCTGGGGAAACTGAGGCAATGGAGGGCCATTTGCACAAAAGGGGAACATTATTATTGTTGTTGTTGTTGTCCATGGCATGGTCAGCCAGATGTTCAGACTGGATTTGGCATTTTTGGCAGCTGTTGACGCTTAATAATATTAAACCAGTTCCAAGCAAAGCTGCCTTTTGCAATTGACTGATGGAAAGAAGGGAAGGGAGAGAGGGACGGAGGGAGGGAAAGAAAGAAAGAAAGAAAGAAAGAAAGAAAGAAAGAAAGAAAGAAAGAAAGAAAGAAAGAAAGAAAGAAAGAAAGAAAAAGAAAGAAAGAAAGAAAGAAAGAAAGAAAGAAAGAAAGAAAAAGGAAGGAAAGAAAGGAAAGAAAAAGAAAGAAAGAAAGAAAGAGAAGAAATAAAGAAAGAAAAGAAAGAAAGAAAAAGGAAGGAAAGAAAGAAAGAAGAAAGGAAAGAAAAAGAAAGAAAGAAAGAGAAAAAGGAAGGAAGGAAGGAAAGAGAAAGAAAGAAAAAGAAAGGAAGGAAAGAAAGAGAAAGAAAGGAAGGAAAGAAAGAAGAAAGAAAGGAAGAAAAAAGAAAAAAGAAAGAAAAAAAGGAAGGAAAGAAAGAAAAGAAAGAAAGAAAGAAAAAGGAAGGAAGGAAGGAAAGAAAGAAAGAAAGAAAAAGGAAGGAAGGAAGGAAGGAAAGAAAGAAAGAAGAAAGGAAGGAAAGAGAAAGAAAAAGGAAAGAAAGGAAAGAAAAAGAAAGAAAGAAAGAAGAAAGAAAGGAAAGAAAGAAAAAGAAAGAAAGAAAGAAAGAAGAAAGAAAGAAGGAAAGAAACCCTCCTGCGATAATACGGTACCTTTAAATACCATCCACATCTGCCAATCCCAGGTCCTTGGAAAGGACTTGAGACGGGGACAAAAATGCCAAATCATCTGGCTGACTGCAGTGAACCATAATAATATATCATAGCAACAGGGAGAATGTCAGTTAGTTGGTAGTTACCCAGTCTGCCTTAGTTACTCCGTTCTTTTGCTATTTTAACCCACAAGATTTGAAGCCTCGTTTCTTTAAAGCGTGGGGCTGCAGCGCCAGAGTTGTGAGAAAGTACAATAACCACACATCTGTCCTGGTGTTTTGTCTCGAGTTCAGGTTCGGCAGCCCACCAGGGCTCCCTGGAAGGATGGAGACAGGCCGGCAGGATACCATGTCTGATGGGGAGGGAGCGAAGGGCAGCAAGCTGGCAGCCAAGTTGCCCCCAACGCCCGTCAAGAAGAAAGCCAGCAAGAAAAAGAAGAAGAAAAAGAATAAAGTTCCAGGTCACGGTGGGTAGCTGTATAAAATCCAGCTGACATTTCAGGGATTCTAAGTGAGGCCAAGCCATTATAGTAGTCTTCCAATATCTTAAGGGGCTGCCACAAAGAAGAGGGAGTCAAGCTATTCTCCAAAGCACCTGAAGGCAGGAGAAGAAGCAACAGATGGAAACTAAGCAAGGAGAGAAGCAACCTAGAACAAAGGAGTAATTTCCTGACATTGAGGACAATTAATCAGTGGAACAACCTGCCTCCAGAAGTTGTGAATGCTCCAATACTGGAAGTTTTTAAGAAGAGACTGGATAACCATTTGTCTAAAATGGTATAGGGTTTCTTGCCTGAGCAGGGGGTTGGACTAGAAGACCTCCAAGGTCCCTTCCAACTCTATTATTGTTATTGTTATTGAAGGGAGCATTAGCAATCCCATTTTTTAGCTCGACAACCTCCAGGACCGCGCAGAGTCAGTGGCTGCACTATAGCAGCATGGCAGGAACAGGCCATGTTAACGACCACAGTTGAGCCCAAAATTTCCACTGCTAAGCCGACACTTGTGAGTTTTGCCCCATTTTATGACCTTTCTTGCCAGAGTTGTTAAATGAATCACTGCAGTTGTCAAGTTAGTAACACGGTTGTTAAGTGTATCGGGCTTCCCTGTTGATTTTGCTTGTCCGAAGGTCGCAAAAGGGGGAATCACGTGACCTTGGGACTCTGCGACCGTCATAATTATGAGTCAGTTGCCAAGCGTATGAGTTTTGATCATGTGACCATGGGGATATTACGGTGGTCGTAATTGTGAAAAACAGTCAAGTCACTTTTCTCAGCACCGTTGTAACTTCAAACGGTCACTAAACAAACGGTTTTAAGTCAAGAACTACCTGTAATTCAATAATCAGGGACTGAAGGAAATTTATCATGGAAATTCACAGACCCATCCCTTTGGCATGACAAGGATGGTCTGAAGGGATTCCTGTGGGCTCTGGAAACTGATGGTTCGCACTGCTGATAAGAGAAACGGATACCTAGAAGTACAGGTGCTCCTCCACTTATGACCACAATTGAACCCAAAATTTATATTGCTAAGCAGGACAGTTTGTTAAGATACTTAACAATTTAGTAGCTGGAGCAGTGGGGTTGTGCAGTGAGCCAGAACACACAGTTGTGGTTGATTGTTTGGAGAATGCTGGCTCCTGTATGAGGCAATCTGTGCTGTGACTGGTTGCTGTGGGTGTGGAGGGGGAGTTTCCCTTTTTTCCCGCCTTTTTCTTCTGTGTGCCCTTTGATTTACCTCACGAGGCTTCTCCTGGGTTGATTTACCTCATGATGCCCCTGTTTGCCTGACTAGTTTGCTGTACGTGTAGATGTGAAATATATTTATTTATATAAAGCTAACAAGTTTATGTCAGCATCTCTGACTCCATTTGGACACTTGCTGTGCAATTCCCTGACAGTTTAGAGACCAGAGAGGGTCCCTTCCAAAAGAATAGTGGGAATCACATCCTTGAGGCAGAAAGATTCACTCATCTTTATACATTGTGGAAAGGAGAGGAAAATGTGGGATGCATACATATTCATAAGTAATAATCTAATAGATCTCAGGTTACTTCCTACTCGCCTGTTACCAACGGAGAACAACTGTTTTACCGGTAGTTAACTTAACTTAACATTTGCATTTTGTAGTTGATTGATTGGGGGGTGCTGGCTCCTGCCTGAGGCAATCTGCGCTGTGAGTGGTTGCTGTGGGTGTGAAGGGGGAGGTTCTCTTTTCCCGCCTTTTTCTTCTGTGCATTCTTTTGTGCTCTGATTTACCTCATGATACTTCTATGTCAATTTCCCTCATGATGCTCCTGCTTGCCCGACTATCTTGTTTGCTCTATATATTGATGTAAATTATACCTATTTCTATAAAACTACAAGTTGGTGTCAGCGTCTCTGACTTCATTTGGACACCTGCTGAGCAATTCCCTTGACACCATTGTTAAGTCAATTTTGTCCCATTTAAGCAAATATCTGGTGCTTTGCTACCCTTAGTTCTTCCCACCCAGGGGATGTAAGGATGATCATCTTTGATACAGGTAGTCCTCGATGTATAGCCTTTCATTTAGTGACCATTACAGCAGCACTGAATAAAGTCATCTACAACCAGTCCTCACAACCATTGCAGCATCCACAAAGAAGAGGGGGGTCAACCCTATTCTCCAAAGCACCAGAAGGCAAGACAAGAAACAATGGAGGGAAACTAATCAAGGAGAGAAGCAACCTAGAACTAAGGAGAAATTCCCTGACAGTCAGAACAATTAATCAGTGAAACGGCTTAACTCCAGAAGAAGTTGTGGGTACTCCATCATTGGAAGTTTTTAAGCAGAGATTTTAGACAATTATTTGTCTGAAATGGTATAGTTTTTCCTGCCTGAGCAGGGGGTTGGAGTAGACCTCCAAAGTCCTTCCAGCTCTATTCTGATTGATTGATTGATCCCTAGGATCACTTGATCACAGTTCAGGTGCTTGGCAACTGGCATATATTTACAACAAGTGCAATGTCCCAGGGTCACATAATCACCATTTGCGACCTTCCCAGTCAGCTTCTGACAAGCAAGGTCAATGGGGGAAGCCAGATTCACTCAAGAAGTGCAGTTCTTTCTTTCTTTGTGTCAAAAACCCCTACGAATTATAGACACATAACATTCAACACTGAGCGAATAAAACAAAATAAAACTACGGCGGCGATTTTCTTAACAACCAGGCCCGAAAAGGTAAAATTGGGCACGACTGACTTAATATCTCCCTTACTTAGCAACGGGAATTTTGGTCCCACTTGCGGTCGTAAGTTGAGACCCCCTCTCCTGTCAAAATTCACATTTGCTCCGAATCGCTTCTGATTTTACTTTATTTTATTTTTTAAAACAGACAATCATTCCAGCCATGTCAAGAAAAAATCCATCTTTGCCATATTTCCTCTCGATCTACTCCAGCGCTGGAAGTGCGACGCGACCCCGCAGGAAGGCCATAGCAAGCGAGGTTCGGGCAAAGCCACCAGGAACTCGCTCTCGGCCTGCTCGTCGGCCACATCCGTCTCGAGCCCAGGAGAGGCTGCCCTGCCCAACGAGAGCCTCCGCTGGGACGGTGTTCTGGAAGACCCCAAAGCGGAAGAAGAGAGGCTATACAACTACCGGCTGAGCCGAAGAAAACGCTACGACGAGTTCTTGCAGCAAAATCCACTGCTGGGTTCGCCCTTTCCGTACCAGCAGCTGCCCGATCTGGACAAAGTCGCCGAGGCGGAGAAAGAGCGTTCCTTACACAACAGTCACTCCTCCTCCCTTATGGCCAAAACCAAAAGGCGTCCAAATTCGAAGCAGGGCAGCAAAACCTCAAAGAGGCAGCCGACGGTGTTGCCGTCCAGTAAATCTCAGGGAGGCCTGTGATTGGAGCACGATTTTTATTTTTTTTACAGCCAAAACACAAGATGAGAATTATTATTATTATTTTGCCTAAGGGTCTAACAATGATCTCGGTGTGTTTTTCAGTTTTTTGCAAATTCTGTGTGAGGTAATAAAATGCTGTGCTTGACAGTGGCACCCGCCTGTGTTTGCATAAGCTGTACGCAAGGGGAGGAGGGGAGCGTGTGAAAGTTGCACAAAGGGGACATTCTTCCGAGGTGTGTTCAGGATGGTAAACAACGTTGACACAACCTGCACTCTCAACAAAAATGTATTTGGATAAATAGGGCAGGAGATAAGATCCAAGGGCACAGGTGCATATATATATATATATATATATATATATATATATTCAAAAATGCAAATACTTCCTGGAATGATTGCATAGGTCAGGGGTGTCAAACTCAATTTCATTGAGGGCTGCATCAGCATTGCGGTTGCCCTCGGGGGGGGGGGCAGGATGGGTGTGGCCAGGGTAGGTGTGGCCTATTGGGTGGGCATGGCCAGCTCTACATTGTTCGATTCAAGGGTGCCTGGGCAGGAGTGGGACAGATCTGAGGGTCTCTGGCAGAAGGGGGGGGGACCGGGGCATGTGCCAAGGCAAGCCGGATAGGTGAAGTAGGCGAGGGCCATTTGCTGGCCACTTCCAGGTGATGGTCCATTTCTTCATTCCTCACAAAGGGTGACCCCTCCCCATCATGCCCCAGGAGGCGGGGCCGATGCAGCAGGGGCCGGTTCCTCGCTGTTTCCAGACGGCCTCGTGGAGCTAAGACTGAATGCGTTTCAGCATATATGGCCACCACAAAATTGTACATTGGCTCCCGGCCGGCCTGGGCCAGGGACAAGGCAGCGGGGGCCATTCCCTCACTGTTTTCAGGATGACTTCGCGGGCCACATGAAACCACTTCGTGGGCCGCATCCGGCCCCCGGGCCTTGTGTTTGACATGTCTGGCATAGGTAGTCCTCACCTTATGACCACAGCTGAGCCCAAAATTTCCATGGCTAAGCAAGAACGGTTGTTAAGTGAATTTTGCCCCATTTTACATGGAACAATTTTTAAGTCAATGACAGCTGGTGTTAAGTTAGCAACACGGTCGTTAAGTGAATTTGGCTTTCCCGTTGACTTTGCTCGTCAGAAGGTCGCAACAGAGGATCACGTGACCTTTGGACACTGCAACGGTCATAAGTATGAACCCCAGCTGCCAAGCATTTCAATTTTGATCACATGATCATAGGGGATGCTACGGATGTGGTAAGTGTGAAAAAGGGCCATAAGTCGCTTTTCAGTACCATTGTAACTTTGAACAGTCACTAAATGAAGCAATTGCAAGTCGAGCGTTAGCTGTAGTCCTGGGGATGGGAAGATTAAAACATCTAAAGACAGGAATCTCTGAAACTCGTTCCCTCTTCTAGGAAATGTTCCTTATACAGGTAGTCCTCGACTTAAGATGACAATTGAGCCCAAAATTTCCGTTGCTAAGCAAGACAGGTGAGCTTTTGCCCCATTTTGACTCTTCTTGACACAGTTGTTAAATGAATCCCTGCAGTTATTAAGTTAGCAACACGGTTGTTAAGGGAATCTGGCTTCCCCATTGGCTCGTGAGAAAGTTGCAAAAGGTGATCACGTGACCCGGGGACACGGCAACCGTCATAAATATGAGTCCGTTGCCAAGCATCTGAATTTTGATCACGTGACCATGGGGACGCCGCAACGGTCGTAAGTGTGAAAAATGGTTATAATTCACTTTTTTCAGTGCCGTTCTAACTTTGGACAGTCACTAAATTATTTATTATTATTATTAATTTATTTATTAATTTGATTTGTATGCCGCTCCTCTCCGGGGACTCGGAGAGTCTTGTGTTAATGGCTGTTAAGTCGAGAACTACCTGTAAACCATGGCTGCCAGTTGAGAAAGTTGCTAAGCAATTTAATCCACCCACCCCTTCATACAACAGCAAAGCTCTATGTTCTTCAGATAATTTATTGTGACATGAAAAGGAGGGATTTCAAAGCAAATTATCCTTGGCCTCACTTGTATACCAGGTGCCATGATGATTGCTGCATAATATGTTTTTATGTTCAATGTTGATTGTTTTAATAAAATAATTTTATATTAAAAAAAAATATAGACATTGCACTGGAAAAGCAGCGAGGCTCGCACACTTGACACCTTCTTTACTGAATATATACCTCAGGATACTGAATTTCTACCTTAGGATTATTGGTTAGGGATCATAAAAGATTGTACTAATACTGAGATGAATAAAATGTGATAGACTAGGAACTGTTGATAGACTATAGAAAAGAGAAACACCAAGCAAATAAATTGTAACAGGCGTTTAGTTGAGGCTTGAAGTGCGGAGTGGAAAATGTTTACCAAACAAGACGATTATAAAGATTAATACTTAGTGATGTATATCAGGTGCTATGATGATTGATGCATACTATGATTTTATGTTCAATGCTGAATGTTTTAATAAAAGAATTTTTTCATCTTAAAAAAAATGATTGTATTAAGTTGAATAGCATTTAACTTGAATTTTTTCTTTGTATACATGTACAAATATATATCTAATAATAAAAATTTTTACAAAAAAAATACTTATTTCAGAGCATTCACGTTGAAAAGGACACAAGGCTGTTTTTCTTTAAAAAATATTTATGCAAAGCTTTTATAAATGAACTCTTGAGCAATGCACTTTGAAAGAGCCCAGAGCACACCTACTCAAGGGTAATATTGCAAAACATAACGTATTTTAAAACATCTACTCTGTATCCCATGAAAACTGATGCTGTCTTTAGGGAAACTCATGCTGGGAAAATGCCAGAATGTGAAAAACCCTTGCCAGGTGTGCAGTTTGTGTATGCAAAACGCACACCAGGAGGCCACAAAAGACTATTGTTACAACATGTCAAATGAAAATAGAGGATTTTTTATTTTTATTTTTTTTGCAGGATCTAAGGGCCCTTTCAGATAATTTATTATGCCAGGCTTCCAAGTTAGGCTGGCCAGACAAACCCCACAAGTCCTAGTTTTTTTTTTTTTAATAAAAATTCTTTTATTAAAACAATCAACATTGAACATAAAAACATATTATGCAGCAATCATCATGACACCTGGTATACAGTACTAAGTATTAGTCTTTGAAAACGTCTGAATTAGTAAGCCTTTTTCCCCACTCCTCGCGTCTAGCCTCAACTATACTCCTGTTACATTTTATTTGATTGGTGTTTCTCCTATCTGTTTCAGTATTAATGTGATCAACATTAAACATAAGATCCTATTGCTAAGCAATCATCCTAGAACATAGCATACAACATTAGGTATTAATCTTTGTAAACATCTGTTTTAGTAAACTTTCTTCCCTCCTCCCTTACATCTTCAAGTATACTCCGAATACATTTTGTTTGATTGGTGTTTCTCTTATATATGGTCTATCTACTGTATCTAGTCTATCGCATATTGTGCGTTTGCGCTTCTGAATTGACTTCATCCCATTACTAGTGCAATCTTTTATAGTCCCTAACCAGAGATCCTGAGGTAAAAGTTTCATATCCTGAGGTAGAGATTCAGTCTACTTTAACAATATTAAAGCAAACAACATTAGTCATAAGGTTATGTTAAGAGGCATTAGTTGTAGAACATATACATTCAACATTGGGTGTTAGTTTTTGTAAACATTTGATTTGTTAACCCTTCTTCCCTCCTCCTATTTTTTTAAAGTAATTTTGCAGGACAAAATGTCACGGCAAAGAATTTTTTTTATATATATATAAAATTCTTTTATTAAAACAATCAACATTGAACATAAAAACATATTATGCAACAATCATCATGGCACCTGATATACAATACTAAGTATTAGTCATTGAAAACGTCTGAATTAGTAACGTGTGGAAACAGCCCAATAAAATGCAAACCGTACAGAATGCAACAATTCGAATTTCTTAACCTTAAAAGCAAAATCCATCCTATAGCCTTTTTATTGCTAAAGTATTCCTTGACCCACTTTTAAAAATGGGAAGTTAGTTGTTATTTATTTTTTTAAAAAATAATATATATATGCTCCCATCAAATCCTGCCATCAGCACCATTTCTTAAACTTGACTTATGGCAGTTTTCAGCTGGATTTCAGGATATGTAGGCAGTCCTTAATTTATAACCACAAGCATTTCCATTCCATGTGACCGTTTTTCCCACGGTTGTTAAGCAAAACATTGCAGTTGTTAATTAAATCAGACAGTCGTTAAGTGAACCCAGCTTCCCCCCCCCATTGATTTTGCTTGTTGAAAACTGGCTGGGAAAGTCACAAATATTGAACACGTAATGCTGGGATGCTAAATACAAATCCATTGCTAAGAGTCCGAATTTTGATCATGGTGTATCGTAAGAATGTTACAACGGTGGACAGGGTGAGAATTTTCAGGGCTGTTGCAACTCCAAACGGTCTCTAAACAAGTTTTCGTAAGTCGAGGACAAGCGGTATGGAGCGAGACGTTCCCGAATCTCCCATGCCGCCTTTATTAATTTTAAAAAGAAAGCAGAAAGCTGGTTTTTGCACAGTGAAAATAACCAGAGCTCGGCTGTAAAACTCGCAGTAGCATAACAAATTCTTATTTTTTTTTAATTTTTCCATCCTCGGATCGTTTTACAGTTCTTGGGTCTCTTTTTTAAAAGGCTGCTTGGTATGCAGCGTGGATGACTGAGTTATGTTCCTGACGAGGAATACCGTGCCCTGCTAAAATATTTCACATTTAAACACCAGCCCACAAAACAATAGCTGGCGGGTCTCAAACAGGTCCTGTCACAGATTTAAGGAATTCCTTTCTGCTGCCAGATAAAAAAAAAATCAAGGCAGTTGGCTTAAAATATCGCTCGTGTCAGCAATTTGGAGCAACTTTTTAAGTTTTGGCTGGGTTACAACGGCCCACGGCGGTTTCCCTAACATGCTTCTTTCTTTCTTTTTTTTTTTAACATTTGCTTTTCAAAGAATAACTCTATTATTCCCCCCTTTGGCAAGGCTGAAACCGCACGTGATGGCTGAGGTCTGTTCTCATGATTTATTTGCACCCTGCCCTGGGTTCGGGACTTCCAAAACTGGAGTTTTCTTTCAGCCAGAGGCTATTTTAGGGGAGCTGCCTGAAGAAATGCAATGTTTGCATAAAGGAACAAGAAGGGGGGGGGAAGCACATTATAGGGAGACCACATAAAGGAATGTGCTCTCCATATAATATGCTTTTCCCCCCTTCTTGTTCCTTTACTTCTCAAGTTTCCTCTCCAGCAATAATAATAATAATAATAATAATAATAAAATAAATCAGTTGTAGGGAGCTAGTCTCTCTAGTCTAAACCCTCCCTCTGAAAATTGAGAATCCAATAGCAGCATTTTTTCTCCCTAACATATTTGACTTAAAAGGTAGAAATATTCCAGATTTTGTTAAATAGTGTGATTTGGTTAAAAGTCTCATAAAGGTTTTATTAATTTGGGGGTGGGGAAGTCCTACACACTCCTGATTTTTATCCACTATAGATCATCATTTTTCAAACTTCGCAATTTTAACAAGGGTGGACTTCAACTCCCAGAATTCCCCTAGCTAGTAAGATTGCCTAAGGAATTCTGGGAGTTGAAGTCCACCTGTTTTAAGGTTGCCAAAATTGAAAAATCTTGTCCTAAATTAACACCGCTGTGCGCCAACAAAATCCTCCCCAAGAATCAGACCTAACACAAATATCACAAAATACTTCTCCATTCTTATTATCACTTTCAAAGAACTTTTTCAGTTAAAGCTAAGCATTGGGTCCTGCTCAACACTTTTGATTTACCGTATTCATATTCCATCAATTAAATCTGTTTGAGCTAGACTGTTTTTTTTTAAAAAAAAAAAACCTATTTTCTTTGGATATATGACTACCACTTTTATGGAATATTTTCTGGATTCATCAAAGGTGCCGAAACTATGGCTTACAATCCAGCATGCTATGAGAATGTGGTTTCTCTTACAAACAACGATTAACCCAACCTTATTATTATTATTATTATTATTATTATTATTATTTCAAATTTCTATACTGCCCCTCTCCTTAACTGAGTTACATGACTGCCTATTTGAAAGGAAATATTTTTTTTCTTAACCTTGTCTGAATTTTTCTCCCATTTTGTGATTAGGGATTATTGTTCCTGAAACACAAGAGTAAATATTTGTTTTTTATTATTTTTTTCTGATTTTTTTTCTCCCTGTTTTTATTCAGCATTATTGATCCTGACGACACAAAAACAAATATTTGTTTTTTTAACCTTTGCTGAATTTTACTCTCATTTTGTGATTAGGGATGATTGATCCTGAATACACAAAAGCAAATATTTGTTTTTTAACCATTGCTGAATTTTACTCTCATTTTGTGATTAGAGATGATTGATCCTGAACACACAAAAACAAATATTGATTTTTTTAACCTTGGCTAAATTTTTCTCCAATTTTGTGGGGATATATTGATCCTGAAACACAAATGTAAATATCTGGGTTTTTTTGCTGATTTTTTTCCTCTCTCATATTTTGTGATTAGGGATTATTGATCCTAAAACCACAACTCATTTCACACAGGAAAACAGCTGGAAGACAATAAAACACATATTATATTTAATCGGCACTCAAGAATGTAAAAAGTGGCTTCAGATGTAAAAACTTTATCCTGGGAAAAAGTTTGCAGCTGCCTGTCCCTTTCTCAAAATTAACCGCCAATTCCCACAAGTCCATGCAATTATCTACTTTTCCTCTCTTCTGTCTTCTCTATATAAATTATCCCATCATAAATACATTTTCCTATCCAAAGCGAAGCGGTAACTTTTAGTTGTCTCATTGCTTGGAATTAATGATTAAAAGGCCTGTCTGAAAGAAAATGCTTTTGTTTGATCACTGCAAAGGAAATTAGCAAAAAAGTCACGGGAAAGAACAGAGAGATAATTTTATGGCAAATAAGATACAATATATTGGTTAAAATACATCTATAATATCTCATTGGTCTTTTTTTTTTTTACATGTTAAAACCCTTTCAAACAACTGCCTGGAGGCATTCTGAATTCTTCAAATATCCTGAGTAGAATGAGAGATTATTTTTAAAAAATTCTACATCTAAAATTAGGAACTGCTCCAGCAAAATCTATATATTATGCTTTACCTCAATGTTTTTCAAAGTTGGGAATGTGAAGATGGGTGGACTTCAACTCCCAGAATTCTCAGCCACCCATCTTCACGTTCCCAACTTTGAAAAATAACTTTAAAAAGGAGGCGCTGAATTTAGCCTAAAAATAACAACGGCTTCAAAAGAGGAGATGAAAAAAAGTTTTACTATTTTTTTTTACATACTCTGAATCAGAACAACCATATCTCGTTTCCACAATCCCTTCAAATTATTTTCCCCTTACTTAAAGTAAGAAGAAAAGTAAGTCACTTACTTAAGGTTAAGTTTCCTCTTAGAAAACAGATCCTGATTTTCACCCCATGTAAGAAAACATCAGAAGCGCTGAAAGGGAAAAAGAAAAGAAAAGAAAAGAAAAGAAAGTGGGGGGAAAACTGTTATTTTTATACATAAAAGGAAAAAGTACGGGAACCTTTAAGCAGAAAGGGACGTTAGAAGGGAACTAATTTTTAATGTGACCGTGGATGAAATATGAGATTCTTTACACAAGGATTTCATGCTGGTTTAAAAGTAGTTCTAAATTCTTCTTCTTTTTTAATTCCACTACATCAGTGGTGGTGGAAAGCTGGTTGATTTCTGGCTTTATTTGAGTTGTATTTGAAAATCTATATAGTGTTTTCTTTTCCAAAAACTCTGGAATGCCCTCTCTCTCTCTCTCTCTCTCTCTCTCTCTCTCTCTCTCTCTCTCTCTCTCTCTCTCTCTCTCTCTCTCTCTCTCTCTCTCTCCTCTGCTGTCTCATCTCTCATCTGCTCTCTCTCTCCTCTCTCTCTCATCTGCTCTCTCCTCTATCTCCTCTCTCCCTCTCATCTCCTCTCTCCTCTCTCTCATCTGCTCTCTCCTCTCCTCTCTCTCTCATCTGCTCTCTCTCCTCTCTCGCCTCTCCTCTCTCCTCTCTCCCTCTCATCTCCTCTCCTCTCTCATCTGCTCTCTCTCTCCTCTCTCTCATCTGCTCTCTCATCTGCTCTCTCTCTCTCTGTCTCTCTCTCCCTCTCCTCCGCTGTCTCATCTCTCATCTGCTCTCTCTCTCTCTCTCATCTGCTCTCTCCTCTCCCTCTCATCTCCTCTCCTCTCTCTCATCTGCTCTCTCCTCTCTCATCTGCTCTCTCTCTCATCTGCTCTCTCTCTCTCCTCTCTCTCCTCTCCTCTCTCATCTGCTCTCTCTCCTCTGTCCCTCTCCTCTCCTCTGTCCCTCTCCTCTCCTCTCTCCTCTCTCTCATCTGCTCTCTCTCATCTGCTCTCTCTCATCTGCTCTCTCTCTCCTCTCTCTCTTCTCCTCTCTCTCTTCTCCTCTCTCTCTTTCTCTCCTCTCTCTCATCTGCTCTCTCTCTCTCTCTGTCTCTCTCGCAATCAATCATTCGGAATTTTTCCTCCATTGATCTCAACAAAGATGAGAAGGAAGAACATGGACGGAGGGAAATTAGATTTTTTTTTTAAAAAAAATCATTTTTGGAGCAATCAGAGATTAGACATTTAATTATTATTCTTATTTTCACTCCATGGCCTGCAATGAATACAGGTAGTCCTCAACTTACAACCACAAACTGAGTCCAACATTGATGTTGCTAAGTGAAACATTTGCCAAGTGAGTTTTGCCCCATTTTATGACTTTTGTTAAGCGAATCACTCTAGTTGTTAAATTAGTGACACAGTTATTAAATGAATCTGGTTTCCCCCATCGACTTGGAGGTTGCAAACGGAGATCGCATGTCCCCGGGGCCCCGCAACCATCATAAATATGAACCAATTGTCAAGCAGCCGAATGTTGATCACGTGACCAAGGGGAGGCTGCAAAGATCGTAAGTGTGAAAAACAGTCATAAGTCACTTTTGGCATCTGTCAATGGTCACTAAATGAACACTTGTAAGTTGAGGACTAGCTATAGCAGGAAGCAAAGCAACCATTGATTGATGCTGTCCCTTCCTCATTCCTGTGGCCTGTTGAACCCATCGTGGTGCGGATGTCCAACAGGTCACTCCTGAGCATAAAAAAGAGGGCGGTACAGAAGAAGCGACTCGAGTTGCAGCCAGAGAGAATGGAAAGTCAACAGCTTTCTGGGTGGTTCTCATTTCCAGACGATTCCAACTCGACGCTAGACAAGAATTTCCGGTTGAATTTTTTGCAATTGTAATCCAGGGTCGTGGTGTACACAGTCTTGGTGTGCTTGGGGTACACAATGGTGGTGCTTCTGAAATTCCCGGGCCGGTTGCAAAGGTGGAATTGCACCTCGGCTTTGTAACTGCGCCACGTGCTGTTGGGAACACAAATGATGGTTTGGCTGCAAGACGACACGCCTAGCCGGACCGGCATGTAAATATCATTGATGAAGTGTTTTTCGGAGTCGTACTTAACTGAGGAGGTGTACCTGGGCAAGGAAAAAATAATACAGATGAACATCCTTTTCTTGGAAGGAAAAATTAGGAATTTCCAAAATTTCTTGGGAGGAAAACAAGCGAGCTTAGAGCAGGGGTCCCCAACATGTGGGCTGCAGCCCATTACCAGTCCGCGGCCACTTGGCCACTGGGCCGCGTGAGGGGATGGCCAGCGCACGCACACATGCGTGTGCACCCACCCACCCACACTTGTGCTAGCGCTGGCCTGAGCATCCTGCTGGCGCTAGCCCCACCCCGCCCCCGTGTCCCGCCAGCATTAAGCGCCACCCCGAGTGTCCCACCAGCATTAGTGCCAGTCCAAGCATCCTGCCAGCGCTAGCACCGTCCCATTTGCAGCACTCACGGCCGTGCAGGCCCGTTTGCACGTGCACATGCAGCCGTTTGCGTGTGTGCATGCACTCTTGCACAGGCCATTTAGGCGTGTGCCTCTGGGGCTCATTTTTCCACACACACACACACACACACACACACATAGCAGTGCATGTCACTTTCCAGGCCGCCAAACCAAAAAGGTTGGAGACCTCTGGCTTAGAGACCCGTCATTTTAACCCTGACCTATGAATATTCTCCTTCATTGGAAAAATGACAGGTAGTTCTCCACCTACAGCCACAAATTGAGCCCAAATTTTCTGTCGCTGAATGAGACACTTGTTGAGTGAGTTTTGCCCCATTTCACAGCCTTTCCTGCCACGGTGGTTAAGTGAATCACGGCAGTTGTTAAGTGAGTCACACGGTTGTTAATTGAATCTGACTTCTCCATTGACTTTGCTTGTCAGAAAGTCGCAAAAGGGGATCACGTGGCCCTGGGATGCTGCGACCGTCCTAAATATGAGTCAGTGGCCAAGCGTCTGAATTTGGATCAGGTGATCCCGGGGATGCTGCAGTGGTCGTAAGTGTGAAAAGCTGGTCATAAATAGCTTTTTTCAGTGCCGTTGTAATTTTGAATGGTCACTAAATGAACTTGGAATACGGCATCCAGTTTTGGTCACCACGATGTAAAAAAAATGTTGAGACTCTAGAAAGAGTGCAGAGAAGAGCAACAAAGATGATGAGGGGACTGGAGGCTAAAACATACAAGGAACGGTTGCTGGAATTGGCGATGTCTAGTTTAAGGAACAGAAGGACGAGGGGGGACATGATAGCAGTGTTCCAGTATCTCAGGGGCTGCCCCAAAGAAGAGGGAGTCAAGCTATTCTCCAAAGCACCTGAAGGCAGGAGAAGAAGCAACGGATGGAAACTAATCAAGGAGAGAAGCAACCTAGAACTAAGGAGAAACTTCCTGACAGTGAGAACAATTTAACCAGTGGAACAACCTGCCTCCAGAAGCGGTGAATGCTCCAACACTAGAAGAGACTGGACAGCCATTTGTCCGAAATGGTATAGGGTTACCTGCCTGAGCAGGGGGTTGGACTAGATGACCTCCAAGGTCCCTTCCATCATCATCATCATCATCATCATCATTATTATTATTATTATTATTATTATTAGTATTATGGATCATTGCACAGTCAGCCAGATGTTCAGACTGGATTTGGTCTTTTGTCTACCTATCGAGTCCTTACCCAGGACCTGGGATAGGCAGATGTGGATGTTTGATGGTATTACAGATCTCGTCGCAGGATGGAAGCAGTTCCTAGTAAGGCTGCCTTTTGCAATTGACTCATGGCGAATTTGTCAATGACGATGATGGTGTTCAAGTGGTGCTCCAGTTGTTTTGGGATTGCACCCAAGGCGCCTATGACTATTGGTACTACCCTTGCTTGCCTTTGCCACAGTCTTTCTCTTTCTATTTGTAGGTCTTTCTATTTTGTGATCTTCTCCAGTTCTTTCTCGTCTATTCTGCTGTCTCCAGGCACTGCCACGTCCACTATCCAGACTTTTTTGTCTTTCTTATCGACAGTTGTTAAGTCCGGGGTGTTATATTGCAGGTGCTTGTCTGTTTGACAAGAGCAGTTTAATTTTATCATTTTCTATGACTTTCTCTATTTTATGATCCCACCAGTTCTTGCTTACAGGCAAATGATATTTCTTGCAGATCTTCCAATGCACCATTGTTGCTACTTTGTCATGCCGCTGCTTGTAGTCAGTCTGTGCAATCTTCTTGCAGCAGCTTACCAGATGGTCCACTGTTTCTTCAGCGTCTTTGCATAGGCGGCACTTACTGTCTGTTGCTGTCTTCTCAATTTTGACTTTATATGCATTTGTCCTTAAGGCTTGGTCTTGTGCAGCCAGAATTAGTCCCTCGGTCTCATAATAATAATAATAATAATAATAATAATAATAATAATAATAATAATAATAATTACTACTACTACTACTACTACTATTATTATCTGTTGTAAGTCAAGGACCATCTGTAGTTCATTTAATGACTGTTTGAAGTTACAACAGCACTGAAAAATGCGACTTATGACCTTTTTTCGCACTTTTGACCATTGCAGCCTCCCCGCGGTCACGGGATTAAAATTCAGACCCTTAACAACTGACTCATATTTATGACGGTTGTAGTGTCCGGGGGGGTCACGTGATCTCCTTTTGCGGCCTTCTGACAAGCAATGTCAGTGGGGAAGCCGGATTCACTTAACAACCACGTGACGAACTGCAGTGATTCACTTAAGAACGGTGGTAAGAAAGGTCATAAAATGGGGCAAAACTCACTTAACTGCTGTCTCGCTTAAGCAATGGCAATTTTGGGCTCCATGGCGGTTGTAAGTAGAGGACTGCCTGTGCTTGAAGATTGTAGTTGTGTCTTTTTGTCAAATCTTGTGCTGTTTTCGCTGGCTGTTATGGGAGACAGACAGACTTTAAAACCAACCCAAAGGCTTACGATTTCAAGGCAGAAGTTTACTCGCACAGCTGTCTGTGCTTCTAGCCAAGAAATCTGTTTTTATTATCCATTTGCAGCTGTAACTTGAGACCCAGGCCCGTTTCATCATCGGAGGGAGAGTCATTTCACCCTGCACTGTTTTGTGTTTTTCAAACTTGGCAACTTTAAGTATGGTGGACTTCAATCCCCAGCGTTCCTCAGAAAGGATGATGAGTTGACTCAGTGGGAATTGAAGTCCCATGTTTTAAAGCATGCCGGCTGGGGAATTCTGGAAGCTGAAGTCTCATGTCTTAAAGCATGCTGGCTGGGGAATTCTGGGTATTGAAATCCACCCATCTTAAAGCATCCTGGCTGGAGAATTCTGGGAGTTGAAGTCCACCCAACTTAAAGCCAGCTGGCTGGGGAATTCTGGGAGTGGAAGTCCACCTATCTTAAAGCATGGCTGGCTGGGGAATTCTGGGAATTGAAATCCACCTATCTTAAAGCATGCTGGCTGGGGAATTCTGGGAGTGAAAGGAAGGAAGGAAAGGAAGGAAGGAAGGAAGGAAGGAAGGAAGGAAAGAAGGAAGGAAAGAAGGAAGGAAGGAAGGAAGGAAGGAAGGAAGGAAGGAAGGAAGGAAGGAAGGAAGGAAGGAAGGAAGGAAGGAAGGGGACTGGAGATTAAAACATATAAGGAAAAGCTGCTGGAATTGGGTATGTCTAGTTTAATGAAGAGAAGGACGAGGGGGGACATGATAGCAGTCTTCCAGTATATCAGGGGCTGCCCCAAAGAAGAGGGAGTCAAGCTATTCTCCAAAGCCCCTGAAGGCAGGACAAGAAGCAACAGATGGAAACTAATCAAGAGAGAAGCAACCTAGAACTAAGGAGAAACTTAGTGACAGTGAGGACAATTAACCAGTGGAACAACCTGCCTCCAGAAGCTGTGAATGCTCCAACACTGGGAGTTTTTAAGAAGAGACTGGACAGCCATTTGTCCGAAATGGTATAGGGTTTCCTGCCTGAGCAGGGGATTGGACTTGATGACCTCCAAGGTCTCTTCCAACTTTATTATTATTATTATTATTATTATTATTATTATTATTATTATTATTATTATTATTATTATTATTATTATTATTATTATTATTATTATTATTATGCTGGCTGGGGAATTGTGGGAGTGAAAGTCCACCCATCTTAAAGCATTGCTGGCTAGGGAATTCTGGGAGTCTGAAATTCACCCCTTTTAAAGCAGGCTAGCTGAGGAATTTCTGGGAGTTGAAGTCAATTCGTCTTTAAGTTGTCACCTTTGACAAACACTGCCATGAACTGAAGATATTGCAGTGGCTATTAGAGAAAAACAGGGCTGAACTAAGAGACAGGGCCGCAAAGCACCCAAAACAGCGTACTTGAATTCAATGCTTATTAACCCTAACCCAATCTACTTTAACCATGATATGTTGAGGGAACCACAATGGCTTGGCTCGTGCAACCCATTAAGCCAATCCCAAACATGATGGCTTATTATAGGGGTGTCCAGTTTTGGCCACTGGAAATCTTCAAGTCTTCAAATGGCCAGGACTGGACATCCCTGGCTTAGTAGATATTAAAGACCGTCACACGTTCAACAGTCCTGCAGCCATTTTCTTTTCAACCTCGCTTCTTCTCCTGTTGCCAAAGAGTTCCTTAGAAAGCAAAAAAAAAATCCCAAAGGTACTTTTTTCATGAGGCAACTGGACTTCCTTGTTTTTCTTTGAAGACATTTCGCTTCTTATCCAAGAAGCTTCTTCGGTTCTGACTGGAATGGTGGGGAATAGAAGGATTTATACTCCTTGCAGAGAGCTGGTCATTTGCATTCTTTTAGAGAGTCGTTGAGGCCACTTGGATTGTGCCCGTCGCAGGCAAGGGGGAGAAATTGTTGGCTCCTGCTCCTGGGAAAGCAGCAGTTGACGGTTGGCGCCTGAGATGCACACGCCCTGAAAGTTAAAATTACCCTAAAACAAATATCACAAATGGCGAAGAGCAGCACGAGCGGCTGTGAAAATGGGAATACAGGCAGTGGTGGGATTCAAATAGGTGAACAACCGGTTCTCTGTGTTGATGCTGCTTCCGGAAGTCCATTCTGGGCCTGGGCAACAAAAAATTAGCTTCCAGTTCTGCTGAAGCGGTGCGAACCGGCTGAATCCCACTACAGGAAGGAAGGAAGGAAGGAAGGAAGGAAGGAAGGAAGGAAGGAAGGAAGGAAGGAAGGAAGGAAGGAAGGAAGGAAGGAGTGGTGGGATTCAAATAGGTGAACAACCGGTTCTCTGTGTTGATGCTGCTTCCGGAAGTCCATTCTGGGCCTGGGCAACAAAAAATTAGCTTCCGGTTCTGCTGAAGTGGTGCGAACCGGCTGAATCCGGCCACTGGAGTGGAGCCTTCTTGACTGCAGGATGTTTTCTGCCCTGGGTCCCTTCACTGTTGAAAACAGGCAGAGGTGCAGAAGTAGGAACGGATTTCCAGAAGACATGGCAGACTACAAGACCCATTTGCGCTTCAGCTGGAGATGCAGACAACACGGACTCATCCCCAACAGCCTGTGCACCTGTCTTCAACAGGGAAGGGACCCAGGGCGGAAAACCACCTGCAGCCAAGATGGCTCCACCCCCATTTGCACTACTCAGGTGACCCCCGAGGACACAGGTAAACCTCCAAGCGGCCTCAGCGACTCTCTAAAAGAATGCAAACGACCAGCTCTCTGCAAGAAGTATAAATCCTTTCGTTCCCCACCATCCAGTCAGAGCTGACGAAGCTTCTCAGATGAGAAGCGAAACGTCTTCAAAAAAAATAAAATAAAAACAAAGTCCAATTGATTCTTGAAAAAGCACCTGGAGGATGGAGAACCTCCATGGACATTTAACAACCCCCCAATATAAAAACAAAGAATCTACCTTACATCCTTGGGTGGCAACGGATCAAATGCTACCCCTTCGCCAAAGGAGAGTGGGCAGAGCCGCAGAGGGCTGGGAGAAGACGAGCTCTCCTGTCAAACAGAAGGAGGTGTTTGAAGCACAAAAGAAGTGTGGAAAAAACAGACTCACATCTAACGCAAGAGCCAAGGAAAGCAGAGCCGGCTACACCATCTGAACCTTCTATTCAGCAATTATCGCACAACGTTAAACCTGGTTGCTGTTCTTGGGATCCAGATCCATGTTGACCAAGCTCAGCCATTTTTAAATGGGGTTCTGCTGGCTGGGGAATTGTGGGAGTTGGAGGCCGCACAAACTATAGCAGGGATATCAAACTCAATTGCATTGAGGGCCGCATCAGCATTGCGGTTGCTCTCGGGGGGGCGCGGCCTACTGGGTGGGCATGGATGGAGTGGGTATGGCCTACTGGGTGGGCATGGCCAGCTCTACATCAAGGGTGCCTGTGGGGGCCTGGGCAGAAGTGGGACAGATCTGAGGGTCTCTGGCAGAAGGGGGGGGACCGGGGCAAGCGCCAAGGCATGGTCCATTTCTTCATTCCTCACAAAGGGTGACCCCCTTCCCAGCATGCACCCAGGGGGCAGGGCCGACATCCTTGTGAAGCTACGACTGAATGCGTTTCAGCATCGATGGCCACCACAAAACTGTACATTGGCTCCCGGCCGGCCTGGGCCAAGGCAGTGGGGGCCGTTCCCTCACTGTTTCCAGGATGGCTTCACGGGCCACATGAAACCACTTCGTGGGCCGCATCCAGCCCCTGGGGCTTGGGTTTGACATGTCTGAACTATAGCATAGGGCAGTGATGGTGAACCTTTTAGAGACCGAGTGCCCAAACTGCAACGCAAAACCCACTTACGCATCGTCGAGTACCGGGTGAGTGTGGCCCATTGGGTGGGTGTGACCAGTTGGGTGGGCGTGGCCCATTGGGTGGGCATGGCTGCGATGTGGCTGCGGTGGTCATGGCAGACTGGGTGGGACTAAAAAGTTCAATCAATCAATTCCAACTTTGCAAGATCTTTTTTTTTCCCGCGAGAAGTTGAAATTGACTGATTGAACCTTTTTTTTTTTTGTACACGGCAGCGGAGGCCTAAAGCGAAAAGCTTTTATAAAACCTAGCTGAAGGCCTAGGACTGGGGCCATGGCACCCGTGCCCACAGAGGGGGCTCTGCATGCCGCCTCTGGCACCCGTGCCAAGGTTCACAACCACTGGCTTAGACCAAGGGCAGGCAACCTTGGCTCTTTTATGACTCGTGGACTTCAACTCCCAGAATTCCTCAGCCAGCATGGCTCAGCTTGGAAACCTCTCCATTTCTCCTCAGCATGGCTGGCTCAGGAATTCTGGGAGTTGAAGTCCACGAGTCATAAAAGAGCCAAGGTTGCCTACCCCTGGCCTAGGGCAGTGTTTTCTCAACCTAGGCCATTTTGAGAGGAGTAGACTTCAGCTCCCAGAATTCCCCAGTCAGGTTTGTTTTGCTGGCTGAGGAATTCTGGGAGTTGAAGTCCACGAGTCATAAAAGAGCCAAAGTTGCCTACCCCTGACCTAGGGAGTCCTCAGCTTACATTTCTTGTTGCTAAGCAAGCTGATGGTTAATGGAGCCAGGCCCAATTTTACGAGCGTTTTTGAGAGGATTGTTAAGCGAGTCACTGCCATTCTTAAGTGAATCATACGGTCACTAACTGAATCCTGCTTCCCCCCATTGACTTTGCTTGTCGGAAGTCAGCTGGGAAGGTGACAAATGGGCATGGCATGACCTGTGGGAGGCTGCGATTGTCATAAATGCATGCTGGGTGCCAGGCGCCCTAATTCTGATCACGTGACCTTAGGGATGCTACGATGGTCAAAAGTGCAAGGAATGGTTGTAATTCAGTTTTTTTTTCAGTGCTGTTGAAATTTGGGCCAGGGAATTCTGGGAGCTGAAGCCCACCCATCTTAAAGCAGGCTGGCTGGGGAATTCTGGGAGTTGAAGTCCACCCATCTTGAAGCATGGCTGGCTGGGGGATGCTGGGACAAAGTCCACCCCTCTGAAAGTTGCTGAGTTTAGACCATCTGCCCTTCGAATCATCTAAACCAGTATCTGCAAAGTGGCCAAGGCATTGTAATGGTGAGGGTCCCAATGTATATATAGCATAGATCAGAGGTCCCCAACCTTTTGGACACCAGGGACTGGTTCTGTGGAGAAAGGATTTTCCATGGACTGGAGAGTGCATGGTTTTGTCTGCTGCCTTTATCCCACGGATGGGGCTTTGTTTGTGGGGACCGGTTGCTGGCATGCCGCGGTCCAGTACCGGTCCACAGACCGGGGGTTGGGGACCCCTGACATAGACAGACCACACTAGTCCAACCCCCTGCTCAGGCAGGAAACCCTATACCATTTCAGACAAATGGCTGTCCAGTCTCTCCTTAAAAACTTCCAGTGTTGGAGCATTCACCACTTCTGGAGGCAGGTTGTTCCACTGATTAATTGTTCTAACTGTCAGGAAGTTTCTCCTTAGTTCTAGGTTGCTTCTCTCCTTGCTTAGTTTCCACCCATTGCTTCTTGTCCTGCCTTCAGGCACTTTGGAGAATAGCTTGACTCCCTCTTCTTTGGGGCAGCCCCTGAGATGCTGGAATACTGCTATCCTGTCCCCCCTCGTCCTTCTCTTCATTAAACTAGACATACCCAATTCCAGCAACCGTTCCTTATATGTTTTAGCCTCCAGTCCCCTAATCATCTTTCTTCCTTTGGGGAAATATATTCTGCCTATTTAATATTTCCCAAAATATTTTTTCCCTCTGCATTCTTCCCACACCAGTATGCCCTGGAGATACTGGGGTCTTCTGTAATGGCCAGCATATTTACTTGGACCTCATAGGTCATGACACACCAGCAAAGTTTAACATACAACTCCACGAACAGCTGCCTCTAATCCTCTTTCTGGAACAAGAAATTAAATCGCTTTGCAACATCTCTGGCAGTTTGTGTTTCCCAGCAGGCACAATGTACATTCCTGGGGGGAAACCCCAGCCGGAGATGCTGTCTTGCTTTTGATGTGCAGCTTTGTAGATTTCCTGTGGGGCTGGCCCCATATTCGTCCCTTCTTGCTTGCAGCAGCTAAATCAGTGTTTCTCAACCTTGGCCATGTTGAGATAGGTGGGTTTCCACTCCCAGAATTCCCCAGCCAGTATTCTTTAAGACAGGTGGACTTCCACTCCCAGAATCCCCAAGCCAGCCTGCTTTAAGAGGGGTGGACTTCCAGTCCCAGAATCCCCAGCCAGCCTGCTTTAAGATGGGTGGACATTCACTCCCAGAATCCCCAGCCAGCCTGCTTTAAGATGGGTGGACTTCCATATCCAGAATCCCCAGCCAGCCTGCTTTAAGATGGGTGGACTTCCAGTCCCAGAATCCCCAGCCAGCCTGCTTTAAGATGGGTGGACATCCACTCCCAGAATCCCCAGCCAGCCTGCTTTAAGATGGGTGGACATCCACTCCCAGAATCCCCAGCCAGCCTGCTTTAAGATGGGTGGACATCCACTCCCAGAATCCCCAGCCAGCCTGCTTTAAGAGGGGTGGACTTCCAGTCCCAGAATCCACAATCAGCCTGCTTTAAGATGGCTGGGCTTCCACTCCCAGAATTCCCTGTTTAGTGTATTTTATAAGTAGTCCTCAACTTACAACCATTCACTTGGCAAAGCGTTTGAAGTTAGCAGGGCATAGAAAAACGTGACTTACAAGCAGTCCTCATAATTACGACCATGATAGCAGCATCCTTAAGGTCACATGGTCAAAATTAAGGCGCCTGGCATCCAGCATGCATTTAAGACAATCGCGGCTGCTTGCGGTCGTGCGCTCCCCATTTCTCACCTTCCCTCCAAGCCAAGTCAACGGCGGGGGGGGGAAGCAGGATTCATTTAGTGACCGTACGATGCACTTCAGGACGACAGCAATTCCCTCTAATCCAGGGGTTCTCAACCTTGGCCACTTTAAGACTTGTGGACTTCAACTCCCAGAATTCCTCAGCCAGCAAAGCTGGCTGAGGAATTCTGGGAGTTGAAGTCCACAAGTCTTAAAGTGGCCAAGGTTGAGAACCCCTGCGTCTAATCATTGTGTTCAAAAGGCTAGTTAAATTGGGCAGGACTGACTTAACTCCCCCCCCCCAGCCTGCTTAGCAACAGTCCGAATTGTGTTTGTTAAGTCGAGGCCTCCCTACTGGCTGGGGAGTTCTGGGAATTGAAGTCCGCCTATCTGAAAGCCGCCAAGCTGGAGAAACCCTGAGGTAAACGCTGCTTAGGGAGGCCCGAGTGAATTACGAACTCGGCAAGCCTACAATGTTGGCTTCCTCAAACAGGGAACCGAAACGGCTACTGTCTTGGAACGGGGAAGGCTGGAACCAGTTGGTAACCACTCCCTGCCCTTAATTGAATCCAGACGTCAAGCTGCGTAAGAAACCATTTTAAGTTTCTGCCTAAACAGGGGCCAAAGGAATCCATGTCCCACCCATGCCAGACCGTTCCTGTTTCTCCGGTTAGGGAAAAACTGCCACTTCAGGAGAAACGGATGCCGCAGGGTGGAGGAGGGGGGGGGCTGAAAGAGGGCACCGAAGAGGGGATTAAAAATTCGGTGGATGTGCCATTTGGCTTTGCATATCCTGCTGGAAGGAGACGAGGATCCACGGCACAAGGCTAGGTGCAAACGGTGGGGTTCCTGGTGCTCTCTCAGCTGGGTGGTTTCCTTGCAGATGTTTCATGGCCCAAGTAGGGAACATCGTGAAGGATAGAGGTTTGTGGGGAGGAGGAGGAGGAGGAGGAGGACTGTGGGGTCCTGGGTGCTCTCTGAGCTTGGTGGTTTTCTTGCAGACGTTTCACAACCCAACTAGGGAACATCATCAGTGCTAGAAGTGACTGCGGTTTGTGGGGAGGAGGAGGAGGAGGAGGAGGAGGAGGAGGAGGAGGAGGAGGAGGAGGAGGAGGAGGAGGACGACTGTGGGGTCCTGGGTGCTCTCTGAGCTGGGTGGTTTTCTTGCAGACGTTTCACAACCCAACTAGGGAACATCATCAGTGCTAGAAGTGACTGGGGTTTGTGGGGAGGAGGAGGAGGAGGAGGAGGAGGAGGAGGAGGAGGAGGAGGAGGAGGAGGAGGAGGAGGAGGAGGAGGACGACGACTGTGGGGTCCTGGGTGCTCTCTGAGCTTGGTGGTTTTCTTGCAGATGTTTCACAACCCAACTAGGGAACATCATCAGTGCTAGAAGTGACTGGGGTTTGTGGGGAGGAGGAGGAGGAGGAGGAGGAGGACGACGACGACGACGACGACGATGACTGTGGGGTCCTGGGTGCTCTCTGAGCTTGGTGGTTTTCTTGCAGACATTTCACAACCCAACTAGGGAACATCATCAGTGCTAGAAGTGACTGGGGTTTGTGGGGAGGAGGAGGAGGAGGAGGAGGAGGAGGAGGAGGAGGAGGAGGAGGAGGAGGAGGAGGAGGAGGAGGAGGAGGACGACTGTGGGGTCCTGGGTGCTCTCTGAGCTGGGTGGTTTTCTTGCAGACATTTCACAACCCAACTAGGGAACATCATCAGTGCTAGAAGTGACTGGGGTTTGTGGGGAGGAGGAGGACAATGACTGTGGGGTCCTGGGTGCCCTCTGAGCTGGGTGGTTTTCTTGCAGACGTTTCACTACCTAACCAGCTACCATCATCAGTGCCATCCCTGCCTGGAGAACACTAAAGACCCCCAGTTCAGCCCTGAGCTACAGATATTGTGTTCCACGGAGAGTAAAGTTTAGGGGTCCCTCTCCAATTTGGAATGGGCAGCGTTGACAGAGAAACCCTCCAGAGAATCGTGCAGCAGTGAGATGGCTGACGTTGGTGCAGAAAAATATCGGGCCTTGTAGAAGGTGCCACTTGCTAGGAGGTGAACCCCAAACCTTCCTGTGTGCAACCAGTGTAAGAAGCTGCTCCAGTTGGCCTAGGACAGCCAAAAACCTGGAGGAGCTGAGTAGCAGCTCACATACATATATATAAGTTTAATTATGGTTGATTTTTATCCTTCCTATATTACTTTATAAACAACTGGAGTGGCAAACACACCTTTCTCCTCCTGTTTTCCCCACAACAACAATCCTATGAAGTGGGCCGAGTCACTCAGCTGTCTTCCATGCCTAAAGCAGGACTAGAACTCACCATCTCCTGGTGACTGGCCCAAGTTCACCCAGTTGGCTTTCGTACCTAAGTGAGAACTAGAACTCGCCTCTCCTGGTGACTGGCCCTAAATCACTCAGATGGCTTTCATGGCTAAGGTAAGACTAGAACTCACCGTCTCCTGGTGACTGGCCCAAAGTCACCCAGTTGGCTTTCGTACCTAAGTGAAAACTAGAACTTACTATCTCCTGGTGATTGGCCCTAAATCACCCAGCTGGCTTTCATGGCTAAGGCAGGACTAGAACTCACCGTCTCCTGGTGACTGGCCCAAAGTCACCCACTTGGCTTTCAGGCCTAAGTGAGAACTAGATCTCACCATCTCCTGGTGATTGGCCTTAAATCACTCAGCCAGCATTTACAGCTAAGGCAGGACTAGAACTCACAGTCTCCTGGTGACTGGTCCAAAGTCTTTTAGGCCTAAATTGAAATTAGAACTCACTGTCCCTGTTTCTGGCCTTCTACCTTTACCTCTGACCCCACAGTGGCTTTCCAATTAAGCTGTAGCTCACCCATGTTACCCTTTAGCCACCATTCAAGGCTCCTCTCTGTTGGGGGGGGGCGCCTTCCCAACCCCCCCTCCACCCTGAAATCGGAAACCCAGGTCAGGTCACCTTCCTCTCCAGTTCGCTGTTGTAATCCGCAGCATTAACCGGGAAGGAGAGAGGAAGTGGCTACGGTACACAACTACATTTCGTCTCTCTTTCCTCCCGCCCCCCCCCTCCCCACTGCGGATCTACAGTTGTGGTTGCAACACCATCAACCTCCTGCCCCCCCTCAATGAAATCCGGTTACGCATGTTGGGGGCCCAGCAGCTGCCCAACAAATGGTGCCTGCAAACCCGGAGCAGCTGTGAAGGCGACCGAGAGATTGCAGACACGTATTTCCTGGCCAGGGAAAGGGGATCGCATGGCTGGGGGTAGGGGGGGGGAGAGAGAAAGGGAGGCCAGAGGCTTAAGGGACAAAGCTGGGGGCCTGAGACTGCTGCCCCCCCTTCTAAAAATTCCCAGAAGGGAGTTTGGATATGCTGCAGTGACTAGACTGGTGCACTAAAAGAAGTTTTGCAATCTTGTGCAAACGTGCACAATGGGATACAGGTAGTCCTCGAGTTAACGGCCAGAAGTTGTAATGAAGAGAAGGACGAGGGGGGGGGACAGGATAGCAGTCTTCCAGTATCTCAGGGGCTGCCCCAAAGAAGAGGGAATCAAGCTATTCTCCAAAGTGTCTGAAGGCAGGACAAGAAGCAACGGATGGAAACTCACCAAGGACAGAAGCAACCTAGAACTGAGGAGAAAGTTAGAACAATTCACCAGTGGAACGACCTGCCTCCAGAAGTTGTGGGTGCTCCAACACCGGAGGATTTTAAGGACAGCCATTTGTCTGAAATGGTAAAGGGTTTCCTGCCGGAGCAGGGGGTTGGACTAGATGACCTCAAGGTCCCTTCCAACTTTATTATTATTATATAACAACCTGCCTCCAGAAGCGGTGAATGCTCCAACACTGGAAGTTTTTAAGAAGAGACTGGACAGCCATTTGTCTGAAATGGTATAGGGTTTCCTGCCTGAGCAGGGGGCTGGATTAGATGACCTCCAAGGTCCCTTTATTATTATATTATTATTATTATTAACTTGAGCCCAAAATTTCCGTTGCTAAGCAACTGTCTTAAGTGAGTGAGTTTTGCCGCATTTTACAACCTGGCTTGCCACCGTTGTTAAGTGAGTCACTCCCGTTAGTAACCCGGTGGTTAAGTGAATCTAGCTTCCGCGTTGGCTTTGCTTGTCCGAAAGTCGCAAAAGGGGAATCACGTGATCCCGGGAGGCTGCGATTGTCGTGAGTACGAGGCCAGTTGCCAAGCCTCTGAATTTTGATCACCCGACCACGGGGTTGCTACAACGGTCGTTAAGTGTGAAACACGATCCTAAGTCACTTTTTTCAGTGCCGTCGTAATTTGGAACGGTCACTAAGTAAACGGTCATATAAGTCAAGGGCCATCTGTGTTAGCTAGTCAGCTGGTGTGGTCTCCTGGATACAATGACTTTGTGACCCCGTCTTATATTTGGGGGCTGAAGCATCGGAACCCTTTCTCCTTTCCCTGCACCCAGATGCACATGATAGAGGCACTACAACAAACACACCTTTAAGGCAGACCATTAACAATCCCAGGGCCTGGATTCACACAACCCCATTGTCCCCTTTGGCTAGCTTAAAGGTCAATGCATTGTGAAGATCAGGGTCATTTCGGTGACCGAGTCAGCAAGACTCTTCATCTGATTAATGCTCCCTTACATTACAAAGGCCTTGTGCTAATTTCTTGAATTATGTCAATCAAACAGCCCTACATGGTTAGACAACAAAATCACAATGGTTCTGTATTACACTTAATTCCAGCCCTCTGGGCACGTTATTAAATACCACCTGGCAGCCATAAAAAAAATGCCCCAAATCTGAATAAACTGGCCTGAGTGTGTGTGTGTGTGTGTGAGAGAGAGAGAGAGAGAGAGAGAGAGAGAGACAGAGAGAGAGAGAGAGAGGGAGACAGAGAGAGAGAGAAAGAGAGAGACAGAGAGACAGAGAGAGAGACAGAGCAGCTGTGGTTATGTAAGTCATTACTGGAGATTTTAAAGAACAGATTATGTCTGGGATGGTGTAGGTTCTCCTGCTTGGGGAGGGCTGGACTAGAAGGCCTCCAAGGTCCCTTCCAGCTCTACTCTATTCTATTCTATTTCTTTATTTATTTATGAGGGAGGGAGATGGGCAGTTTAAAAATGTGATAGGTAAGTAGGGATAGATAGATAGATAGATAGATAGATAGATAGATAGATAGATAGATAGATAGATAGAGATAGATAGATAGATAGATAGATAGATAGATAGATAGATAGATAGATAGATAGATAGATAGATAGATAGATAGATAATGGATGGATGGATGGATGGATATAGATAGAGACAGATAGATGATGGAAGGATGGATGGATGAGAGAGAGAGAGAGAGAGAGAGAGAGACAGACAGACAGACAGACAGATAGATACTGTAGACAGACAGGATGGATGGATGGATGATGGATGGATGGATGGATGAATAGAGATAGATAGATAAAGGATGGATGGATGGATATAGATAGACAGACAGATAGATGATGGAAGGATGGATGGATGAATAGAGATAGATAGATAGATAGATAGATAGATAGAGACAGACAGACAGACAGACAGACAGACAGACAGGATGGATGGATGGATATAGATAGACAGACTGAGATAGATGATAGAAGAATGGATGGATGAATAGAGATAGACAGACAGACAGACAGACAGATAGATAGATAGATAAACATAGACAGACAGGATGGATGGATGGATGGATATAGATAGACAGACAAACTGAGAGATGATGGAAGAATGGATGGATGAATAGATAGATAGACAGATCGACAGACAGACAGACAGATAGATAGATAAACATAGACAGACAGGATGGATGGATGGATGGATATAGATAGACAGACAAACTGAGATAGATGATAGAAGAATGGATGGATGAATAGAGATAGATAGATAGATAGATAGATAGATAGATAGATAGATAGATAGATAGATAGATAGATAGGGATAGAGCTAGGCTGAGAGAGAGAGATGATACCATATATCAGTGGTGGCGAACCTATGGCACGGGTGCCAGAGGCAGCACTCGGAGCTCTCTCTGTGGGCACACGTGCCGTTGCCCCAACCTCGCCTGCCCCCATGACCCCCTCCTCTCCAGCAGCCCCCCTGGAGGAGAGTCGCCCCCGAGCGTGGCCCACATGGAGCAGCGCAGCCAAGGACATAGCAGCCGGGCAGCATAGACAAAACTCTGCTTTCACACCCCATCATGCACAGTTGATGCTGCAGGACATGGGCAGAGGGCGTGGCCACCACAGCGCTGCTGGGCTGCCTGGGCGATCTGTGGCGGGCCCTGGAGGCGGTGAGTGGTCCTGTGGGCAGGCGGGGCAGGAGATGGGGTGTGGAGTGGGGGGCAGGGAGTGGAGTGGGGGCAGGGCCAGTTTTGGGGCACTGGGTCTCTAAAAGGTTCGCCATCACTGCCATATATTGAGAGAGAATAGAGAGAGAGAGAACATAAGAACATAAGAAGAGCCCTGCTGAATCAGGCCAAAGCCCATCGAGTCCAGCCTTCTGTGTCACACAGGGGCCCACCAATTGTACATGGGGATCTTGAGCAGAAAGAGAAGGCAAAACCCTCCCTTTCCCTTGACCCCCAACAAATGGGACTCAAGGGAATCCTGCCTGCCTCAACCAACATAGAGGCGGCACATGGACATCCGTTTTAATAACCACCGATACACTTTGCATCCATGAATCTATCTAGCCCTGCCTTGAAGCTATCAAGGCTGACAGCTGTCACGACCCCTTCTGGAAGTGAATTCCATAAACCAACGACCCTCTGGGTGAAGAAATATTTCCCTTTATTTGTCCTCACTTTCTTACCTACGAGCTTTAGGGAGTGCCCCCTTGTCCTGGTATTGTGTGATAGAGAAAAGAATTTTTCTCTATCCACCTTTTCTATCCCATGCATGATAGACAAATAGATGGAGAGAGAGAGAGAGAGAGAGAGAGAGAGAGAGAGAGAGAGAGAGAGAGAGAGAGAGAGTGAGCGAGAGAGAGAGAATTTATACAGGTCGTCCTCAGCTGATGACCACAGTTGAGCCCCAAATTTCTGTCGCTAAGTGAGTCATTTGTTGTGAGTTTTGCTCCATTTTACGGCCTTTCTTGCCACCGTTGCTAAGTGAATCACGGCATTTGTTAAATCAGTAAGGCAGTTGTCAAGTGAATCTGGGTCCCTTGTTGTGTTTGTTTGTCAGAAGGATGCAAAACCTGACTGCTTGTGAACGGTAATCGTACTGCAACCGTCATAAATACGAGTCACTTGCCGAACGTCTGGATTTTGATCACATGACCAGGGGGAATGTCGCCATGGTCGTAAGTGTGAAAGACAGTCACCAATTTATTCAGTGCTTTTGGAACTTTGAATGGTCGCTAAACAAAAAGCTGTAAGTCGAGGACAAACCTGTACACCCAATCCCACAGCCAAAGTACAAAAGATTAAAACAGGCGAATATGAAAACAAAGAAAGATTAAATAAGTGAAAAAGCAGAATACAACGAGTTGAGAGGGGGATTCTTCCCAGTCCATGTTCAAACTAGGAATTAGGATTCAGGTTTGGTCAATCTACAGAAAAGAAGAACTAGGGGGGACATTATGGCAGCATTCCAGTATCTCAGGGGCTGCCCCAAAGAAGAGGGAGTCAAGCTATTCTCCAAGGCACCTGAAGGCAGGACAAGAAGCCAGGGATGGAAACTCATCAAGGAGAGAAGCAACCTAGCATTAAGGAGAAACTTCCTGACAGTGAGGACAATTAACCAGTGGAACAGCTTGCCACCAGAAATTGTGGGTGCTCCAACACTGGAGGTTTTCAGGAGACTGGACAGCCATCTATAATAATAATAATAAAGTTGGAAGGAACCTTGGAGGTCATCTAGTCCGACCCCCTGCTCAGGCAGGAAACCCTATACCATTTCAGACAAATGGCTGTCCAGTCTCTTCTTAAAAACTTCCAGTGTTGGAGCATTCACAGCTTCTGGAGGCAGGTTGTTCCATTGGTTAATTGTTCTCACTGTCAGGAAGTTTCTCCTTAGTTCCAGGTTGCTTCTCTCCTTGGATAGTTTTGCTTCTTGTCCTGCCTTCAGGCACTTTGGAGAATAGCTTGACTCCCTCTTCTTTGGGGCAGCCCCTGAGATACTGGAACACTGCTATCCTGTCCGCCCCCCTCCCCCGTCAGCAATGATAGAGGGTCTCCTGCTTCAGCAGGGGCTGGACTAGAAGACCTCCAAGGTCCCTTCCACTCTATTCCGATCGACCCAGTGACTGAATTCATTTCGGTGAGAACCCAGATCTCCCCGCTCCAACTTCGTTTGCCCGCCAGATCCAGAGGGCGAGTCCCCCCACCCCACCCGCTTCCACGCTTAAATCGGATTAAGAGGCGGAGGGTCCCCCTCCCCTTCCCCAACCGAGTGCGGGAGGCGGGGGTGTCAGTCCTCCCCCAGCATTGCCCACCCCCGATTCCTCTTCCTCGCTCCCTGTTGAGGGGGTGGGGGTGGGCTGCGCGATCCTGACTCGATGCCCCACGGGATCCTCTGGCCAAGTGTAACCCCCTCCCCCCTTTGCTAATAAACCCGCCCGGGGTCGGTCGGTCGGTCGATCGGCTCTCCTGGGCGTAAACGGCTTCCCGGCTGGATCGCGCGCAAATGTGGCGCAGCAGCCCCTCCCTCCGCCCCCGGGGACCCCCCGCTCACCTTGCCCGGCGGCTTGGCGGCGCTCTCCGGCTCGGGCAGCCCCTGAGCAAGCCAGCTGGCCGGGCTGGGACTGGGGCTGGGCGGCAAGCCGGAGTCGGGACTGTCCAGCGGCCGCTTCGAGTCGGGCAGCTCCGGCGCGTCCGGGAGACTCAGCCGGCCCACCATCGTTGCGCCCTGCCCGGCTCTCTGCGCGCCCGGGCTGCGGCTGCAATGCTAGGCTGGTCCCAGGGAGGGGAGGGGAGGGGAAGGGGTGGAGCCTCCCAAGGCCCCGCCCCTGCATGCCCCCGCCCCCCTGCCAAGAGGGAGGGGAGGGAATCCCTCCTGGACCCGAGGCTTCCCAGGGCTGGAGAGGGGGGGGGGAAACTCCTCTGCCCCCCTGCCCCACCCGAAATGGGGAGGGGTCTGCGCAGGCGCGCTGCTCTGCTCTGGTCCGGGGAGGGGAGTTGCAGCAGGCAACAGCTGGGGAGGGGAGGGTGGCCCGCGTTGGGAACAGCTGGTGGGGAGAGCTGCAGGGATGGCGAAGACCCCCCCTCCCGAGCCCAGTTCAGAGTGGGGGTCCCCAAGTTCTTTTTTTGGGTTGGGGGGGCGCCAATGCAACAGCCAACAAAGGAGACTGTTCGTTTTTGCAAGCATGGGCCGAATGACCGGACAGCCCTTTTGTCTGAAATGGTAGAGGTTAATAATAATAATAATAATAATAATAATAATAATAATAATAGTAATGATAATGATAATGATAATAACTGTGTGATGATCCATAATGATGATGATGATAAAGTTGGAAGGGACCTTGGAGGTCATCTAGTCCAACCCCCCTACTCAGGAAGGAAACCTATACCATTTCGGACAAATGGCTGTCCAGTTTCTTCTTAAAAACTGCCAGTGTTGGCGCATTCACAACTTCTGGAGGCAAGGAGTTCCACTGGTTAATTGTTCTCACTGTCAGGAAGTTTCTCCTTAGTTCTAGGTTGCTTCTCTCCTTGGTGAGTTTCCATCCGTTGCTTCTTGTCCTGCCTTCAAGCGCTTTGGAGAATAGCTTGACTCCCTCTTCTTTGGGGCAGCCCCTCAAATAATTAATAATAATAATAATAATAATAATAATAATAAAGTTGGAAGGGACCTTGGAAGTCATCTAGTCTGACCCCCTGCTCAGGAAGGAAACCCTATACCATTTCAGACAAATGGCTATCCAGTCTCTTGAGTTACAACAGTTCGTTTAGTGACCGTTTCCAAGTTACAACTTTGGCACTGGAAAAAAGCGACTTAGGACAGGGTTTGTTTGTTTTTCATCCTTACGACCATTGCAGCATCTCCAAAGTGATCAGAGTTCAGGAGCTGGGCAGCTGACTCATACGTATGACGGGTTGCAGTGTCCCGGGGCAACACGTGATCCCCTTTTTGGGACCGTCCGAGAAGCAAAGAGAGTGTGTGTGTGTGGGGGGGGGGAAAGCCAGCTTCAACAGAACAATCCTGTCCCGGATGTAAAACAACTGAATTGGTTCATTTAAGAACTGCGGCCAGAAAGGTCGCACAATGGGACAAAACTTATTTAGCGACAGACATTTTGGGCTCAGTTGTGGTCGTTGAGTTGAGGACCAACTTGTATAGGGTTTCTTGCTTGAGCAGGGGGTTGGACTAGGTCCCTTCCAGCTCTGATGATGATGATGTTCTATGAGGATGGTTGGGGGGGGCAAGGGATGCCCCAGTTTTGGACTGCCTGTAATCGGCTGTCCAGCTCAGCCCCCCCTTCCCCCCCCTCGGGGCCATCAGTGGCACATCAGGGCACATCCTCAAAACAGTGGCCAGATTTTCTGAATGATTATGAATAATTTCCCCTATACAGGTAAGTCCTCGACATACAACAATTCAAATAATAATAATAATAATAATAATAATAATAATAATAATAATAATAATAATAATAATAGTAATGAAGTTGGAAGGGACCTTGGAAGTCATCTAGTCCAACCCCCTGCTCAGGCAGGAAACCTTATACCATTTCGGACAAATGGCTATCCAGTCTCTTCTTAAAAACTTCCAGTGTTGGAGCATTCACAGCTTCTGGAGGCAAGGAGTTCCACTGGTTAATTGCTCTGTCAGGAAATTTCTCCTTAGTTCTAGGTTGCTTCTCTCCTTGGTTAGTTTCCATCCGTTGCTTCTTGTCCTGCCTTCAGGCGCTTTGGAGAATAGCTTAACGACCGTCTGAAGTTACAACGGTACTGAAAATGTGGCTTATGACCGCTTTTCACACTTAATGACCGTTGCGGCATCAAAATTCGGAAACTTGGCAATTGATTCCTAGTTATGACAGTTCCAGTGTTCTGGGGGTCCTGTGATCCTCTTTTTGCGACCGTCCAAGCAAAGACAATGGGGAAATCAGCTTCATTTAACCCTGTCACTGATTTAACAGTTGAATTGATTCACTTAACAACAGAGGTCGTAAGTCAGGGACTACCTGTAATAGCATTCCTGCAATATTCAAGCTTAAGCACCTTTCCTGACAGTGTAGACAATTAATTAGTGGAACTCCTTGCCTCCAGAAGCGGTGAATGCTCCAACACTGGAGGTTTTTAAGAAGAGACTGGACAGCCATTTGTCTGAAATGGGATAGGGTTTTCTGCCTGAGCAGGGGGTCGGACTAGATGACCTCCAAAGTCCCTTCCAACTTTTTATTATTATTATTATTATTATTAGTATTATTATTATTATTATTATTACTACTACTACCATTACTACTACTACTACTACTACTACTACTACTACTACTACTACTACTATTACTACTACTACTACTACTACTACAATTGCCTTTAGGCCCAGCTTAGCTAGACTCCTGCCTGAAACCCTTTAGCAGGGCCATCAGACATATAAACCTAGATGAAACCGTGGCTTCAGGTTGGAAAAAAAAAAGCATTTTTGCTTTCTTATGTCAGTGCGTTCTTGAGAACCATGAGGACTACAATCATTTTTTTTCCACGATTAGGAAAGATCCTGCTCAAAAGCTTAAAGAGAATTTTTTTCTTTTTTTCTTTTTTTTTTGAAGTTCTCCAAAAAGGCTGACTTAATGGTATTTCTAGTTGAAACCACTTTTATATCTTTTTGCAAGACGCTAAAAAAGAAATAAAGGGTGGATGGGGAGGTCTGAAGATTAAAATCTTCGGAGCTTCTAGAAATAAGGCAGAGAGACGTTCACCTTAAAAGGGATTTTTTTTTTGTCATTTTGTTTTATTGATCTCTGTACCAACAAAAGTAAGTTGTTCTTTCCAGTTTCACTTTTTTTTTGGACTCTTCCCCCCCTCCTTGCTTATCTTTCAATTTGCTTAAATCAATAAAGTTATTTTAAAAAAAAAAAAAGGAAAAAGGCTCTCTGGGAGAGTCATTGGCACCAAAGGGCAGCCATCTGCAAGCATAAATAATTCAAATTAAAAAGAGGCCTCTTCAACCAGCCAGCTGGGAGGGGTGTGGAATTTGCACTTTTCAGTGCATCCCTCAGCTGATCATCTCGGAAAAGGCATTTTTTAAAAAAAAAAAAAAAGTCAAAAGCAATTTATCACTAATTTTTTAAACAAAAAATAGATGGAGCCGTTTCAGCAAAACTGCCGTGCGTTCAGTATTTTAAGGTCCAACTATACCAGCGGTTCTCAACCTATGGGTCGCGACCCCATTTGGGGTCGAATGACCATTTCGCGGGGGTCGCTGGACACCGCAGTCTGCCATTTTTTTTGCCCGTCGCGCGCGCCGTGCATGCGCGGTTTGGCCTGTCGCGCCGTGCATGCGCGGTTTGGCCCGTCGCGCACGCACTGCGCATGCCGGATCAGCCCGTCGTGCCACGCATGCGCGGTTTAGGCCGTCGCGCGTGCGCTGCGCATGCGCAGATCAGCCCGTCGCGCGCGCATGCGCGGATCGGCCTCTCGTGCGTGCACCGCGCATGCATGGATCAACCCGTTGCGCGCGCATGCGCGGATCGGCCTGTTGTGCGCGTGCGCGCGGCGCGGGTCGGGGTCGCGCCCCGCCTGGACAGGGCAAGTGGGGTCTCAACCTGAAACTATACTCTCTTCATCTGTTTGCCTCCGGATGGGAACTCATCAAGGAGAGAAGCAACCTAGAACTAAGGAGAAACTTCCTGACAGTGAGAACAATTAATCAGTGGAACTCCTTGCCTCCAGAAGCGGTGAATGCTCCAACACTGGAAGTTTTTAAGAAGAGACTGGACAGCCATTTGTCTGAAATGGTATAGGATTTTTCCTACCTGAGCAGGGGGTTGTAGTAAATGACCTCCAAGGTCCCTTCCAAATTTATTGTTATTATTATTGTTGTTGTTGTTGTTGCTGCTGCTGCTTTTAACAGACAGCAGGTCAAAGGAGAAAAGGTTTTCGTTCACACAACCCCTAAACTCAGTTCTGAATGCTGGTAAGACCTCACTTGAACATGGTTTGCCTGGCTGAGAACCCGGGATCTCGGCCAGGATTTATCCCATTCAGGTTGATCCAGAGGATTAGTCGGGAGAGCTAATTTGGTCTACTGGTTAAGGCACCAGGCTAGAAAGCATTGCGTTCTAGTCCTGCCTTACATATGAAAGTTGACCGGATGACTTTGAGTCAATGACCAGGAGACGGTGAGTTCTAGTCCTGCCTTAGGCACGAAAGCTGGCTGGGTGCCTTTGGGTCAATCATCAGGAGATGGTGAGTTCTAGTTCTGCCTTAGGCACGAAAGCTGCAAAGAATATCAGAATCTTCTTTTTTTTCATTTCATTTCTTTCATTTCATTTCTTTTTTATTCTTTCTACATTTTTGTCTTTTTTCTTTTCTGCTTTTAATTTTTATTATTAATGTGCCCTTGTTTCTACGCTCTTTGAATATATATATGTTTATATATATATATATATATATATATATATATATATATATATATATATATATATATATATATATATATATATATATATATATATATATATATATATTTGCAAAGATGTATATTTGGTATATACATGCAAAAATATATATATTGCGCAATGCTCATTGTGAATATGTATATATATATATAATGAGCATTTGTACAATATATATATATCTTTGCGTGCATATATGCAAATTCATATATATCTTTGCAAATATATATAATTGATAGTTATTAATTTGCATTTGTAATATACATATATAATCATTCTATTTATGTGTCTGTCTGTTTGTCTATCCATCCATCCACCCACACACCCACACACCCATTTTTTATCTATCTCTATCCATCTCTCTCTCTCCATCCATCCACCCAACCACCTACCTATTCTTTTTATGTCTGTCCGTCCATCCATCCATCATCTATCTATCTATCTATCTATCTATCTATCTATCTATCTATCTATCTATCTATCTATCTATCTATCTATCTATCATGATTTTATCCCTTTTATTTCCCTCCTTTTCATTTCCTCTGCCTTTTGTGCAGAATTTTTGATGATACTGGAGAACTTCCAGGCTTTCTCTTAGAAGCTTTCTGTCCAATGCAAATGAGTGCTTGAAGAGGACAAAAACCATACAACTCCACCTCTGAACAAAAAAGATGCGTTTCCCATGTTCCCTGTTGCCCCGGGAAGCAAACCCTTCTGGGTTTCATCTTTCTGGTTTCCAATCAGAAATGACGGAGCCTCCCCAGGGGTGAAAATCTCTCTTGAGCTCGTTTTCCTATCATCATTGGCCGCGAGGCCACAAAAACTCCTGTTGTGGGATTGGAACTCGCTGCACACAGGGGACCGGCAGCCAGGTTCATACCAAGAACGGAGTCCCTTCCCAATGAAATAATAATAAAAAAATAACAATTGCAACCAGACTGCCTTCCATAGAAGACCTGTATATTGCGTAGGTAATAATAATAATAATAATAATAATAATAATAATAATAATAATAATAATAATAATAATAATAATAATAATAATAATAATAATAATAATAAAGTTGGAAGGGACCTTGGAGGCCATCTAGTCCAACCCCCTGCTCAGGCAGGAAACTATACCATTTCAGACAAATGGCTGTCCAGTATCTTAAAAACTTCCAGTGTTGGAGCATTCACAACTTATGGAGGCAGGTTGTTAATAATAACAATAATAATGTTGGAGGGGACCTTGGAGGTCATCTAGTCCAACCCCCTTCTCAGGCAGGAAACCCTACCATTTCAGACAAATGGTTGTCCAGTCTCTTCTTAAAAACTGCCAGTGTTGGAGCATTCACAACTTATGGAGGCAGGTTGTTAATAATAACAATAATAATGTTGGAAGGGACCTTGGAGGTCATCTAGCCCAACCTCCTGCTCAGGCAGGAAACCCTATATACCATTTCAGACAAATGGCTGTCCAGTCTCTTCTTAAAAACGTCCAGTGTTGGAGCATTCACAACTTATGGAGGCAGGTTGTTAATAATAACAATAATAATGTTGGAAGGGACCTTGGAGGTCATCTAGTCCAACCCCCTGCTCAGGCAGGAAACCCTATCCCATTTCAGACAAATGGCTGTCCAGTCTCTTCTTAAAAACTTCCAGTGTTGGAGCATTCACAACTTATGGAGGCAGGTTGTTAATAATAATAATAATAATAATAATAATAATAATAATAACAATGTTGGAAGGGACCCTGGAGGTCATCTAGTCCAACCTCCTGCTCAGGCTCCTCCCCTCGAGATGGCGCTATAGAGCAGGGTTCTCTAAATTTGGCAACTTTAAAACTTGTGGGCATCAACTCCCAGAATTCCCCAGCCAGCTGGCTGGGGAATTTTGGGAGTTGAAGTCCACAAGTTTTAAAGTTGCCAGGTTTGGAGACCCCTCCTAATGGGCAGACATTGCAGGCCAAGACAACGGGACACAGGGGCAGTTTTTTCCTCCTCAGGCCATCGCTCCAATTTTCAGTGCTGTCTAATGTCTATGTGCATCTACTCAAGTAGTATGGCTGTACTGTGATTATTTATCCGTCTTATCTTCTTTACTCCCTCTTTTATTGGCATTATGGCTCACCACACAGTCAGCCAGATGTTCAGACTGGAGGTAGCATTTTTGCCTACCTATCGAGTCCTTTCCAAAGATCTGGGATAGGCAGATGTGGATGTTCGATGGCCTTACAAATATATGTGGGATAAACATCACGTCAATTAAAAACCAAGATCTATGAACTAAGGAATTAAGGAGAAACCTCCTGTCCGTGAGGACAATTAACCAGTGGAACAGCTTGCCAACAGAAATCGTGGGCGCTCCATCACTGGAGATTTTTAAGAAGAGGCTGGACAGTCCCTTGTCTGAGATGGTATAGGCTCTCCTGCTTGAGCAGGGGGCTGGACTAGAAGACCTCCAAGGTCCCCTCCAACTTCTCTTCTCTTCTCTTCTCTTCTCTTCTCTTCTCTTCTCTTCTCTTCTCTTCTCTTCTCTTCTCTTCTCTTCTCTTCTCTTCTCTTCTCTTCTCTTCTCTTCTCTTCTCTTCTCTTCTCTTCTCTTCTCTTCTCTATTCTATATTCTATTCTATATTCTACTCTACTCTATTCTATTCTATCCCATCCCATCCCATCCCATCCCATAGTCTACTCTACTCTACTCTACTCTACTCTACTCTACTCTACTCTACTCTACTCTACTCTACTCTACTCTACTCTACTCTACTCTACTCTATTCTATTCTATTCTATCCCATCCCATCCCATCCCATCCCATCCCATAGTCTACTCTATAACACTGGCTGGCAGGCAGTCAAACGCCACAATCCCAAATCCTTAATCTCTACCCACACCGACATCAAACAACACCAGTTTGATTGGAACAACAGCAAAATCATCCGCCACACTCAGGAGTTCATCAAAGCCTGGCCCTCCACAAGCAATTCCATCAACAGACACATCGACCTACCACCAGCCTACGAACCCCTCAGAATCCAGATCAACTGCACAGCCAGCCAGAGGCAACACTGACCCTCAACCATCCCGCGCAATCCCCCAAAACCAGCACTTTACCTCCCAATGACCCTCACCTGATTTAATCTCCGCATCACAAGACCCTGATGACTCACAACTGACCCATCACAATACCCACACTTGACACACCCAAACCTGAAGCCCTTATAAGCAGAAGAACACTGACAATGATACCCCCTAAACGCCACTGAAGATGTTACCTAGCCTGTTAGCAAGACGTTTGGAAACCAATCCACAAGCTTGGAGAACGAATCCTACACCCAAGCTACAGATATTCACGACTATTGCATTACAAATATCATTGCGGTATGTAAGCTGTTCCAAGTGTACCTTCTGCAATTGACTGATTGTGAATTTGTCAATGCCAACAGGTGTTCAAGTGGTGCTCCGGATGTTTTGGGATCGCGCCCAAGGCGCTTATCCCTATTGGTACTATCCTTATGTTTCTTTTGCCACCTTCCTTCTATTTCTATTTGCAGGTGTTTATGTTTTGCTGTCTTCTCCCGCTCTTTCTCTTCTCTTCTGCTGTTACGAGTGGTCCTTGACTTACGACCACAAAGGAGCCAAAAAATTCTGTTGCTAAGGGAGCTTTGCCCCATTTTACGACCTTTCTTGCTGCAGTTCTTGAGCAAATCACTGCAGCTGTTAAGTTTTAACACGGTTGCTAAGTGAATCCGGTGTCCAACGGGGACTTTGCTTATCGGAAGGTTGCAGAAGGCGATCCCATGGCCCCGGAACACCGCAACTGTCCTAAGTACATGCCAGTTGCTTAGCTTCTGAATTGTGGTCACAAGACCACGGGCATGTTGAAACGGTCATAAATGTGGAAAAGGGTCGTCACTTTTTTTTAGTACCGTTGTAACTCTAGTCACTAAACAAAATGTTGTAAGCTGAGGACTACCTGTATTATTATTCTGTCGCTTTGTATGCCCACTGTACCAGAGACAAATTCCTTGCGTGTCTAATCACACTTGGCCAAATAAAAATTTCAAATATTCAACTAAAAACCGGGCAATTCTCCAAGAGATATGAAAGGGATACAGGTATGTCCTTGGCTTACCTGGCCAACCCCCCCCCCAACTTAAGGAAATCCCCAATGCACAAGGTCACCCTTTGAAGGGGACGCCTGAGTCTAAGGCAGGCTGGTACCTAGCGTCTGAGCCAGCCTGCCACATTTGCACTCTGTCCCTCCTGGAACGGAAAAGGGGCCAAGCGAGAGCCTCGGTGTCTGGGGTCCCAGCCAGGGGTCCTCCATGGGCCGGCCAGTTGCCGCCACCAGCCGGAATGCCACATTCTGGGGCTGGGAAGGATCAGCTGGCCTTGGATGACCCCCAGCTTTGCATCCGTCAGAATGCCGAAGAGCAGATGAAAGCCAATTTAGCGTTTGAGTTATTTAGTGGGATTTATTCAGTGGATGTTTCTATCAAAGAACAAGACAGGTGCAAACAGGGGGGGCGAAAGGCCTGGAGGCTAAAACAGGAAGAACGGTGGCTGGAATTGGGTATGTCTAGTCTAATGAAGAGAAGGGCGAGGGGGGACATGATAGCAGTGTTCCAGTATCTCAGGGGCTGCCCCAAAGAAGAGGGAGTCAAGCTGTTTTCCAAAGCGCCTGAAGCCAGGACAAGAAGCAACGGATGGAAACTCATCAAGGAGAGAAGCAACTTAGAACTAAAGAGGAATTTCCTGACAGTGAGAACAATTAATCAGTGGAACAACTTTCTTGCCTCTGTTGTTACGTGAATCACTGCTGTCGTTAAGTTATTCACACTAGTTGTTAAGTGAATCAGGCTTTCCCCAGTGACTTTGCTTGTCAGAAGGTTGCAAAAGGGATCCCGGGACACTGCAACTGTCATAAATACAGGCCAAGCATTCAAATTTTGATCCCATGACCATGGGGATGCTTCAAAAGTCAAAACTGTGAAAAGTTGGCCTGCGAAGCCATCCTGGAAACGGTGAGGGAACGGCCCCTGCTGCCTTGGCCCTGGCCCAAGCCGACCGGGAGCCAATGTACAATTTTGTGGTGGCCATCTATGCTGAAACGCATTCAGTCTTAGCTCCACAAGGCTGTCAGGAAACAGCGAGGAACCAGCCCCTGCCGCGTCGGCCCCGCCCCCTGGGTGCATGCTGGGGAGGGGGTCGCCCTTTGTGAGGAATGAAGAAATGGACCATCGCCTGGAAGTGGCCAGCAAATGGCCCTCGCCTCCTTCACATATCCGGCTTGATGGGCTTCGGCAGGCAGCAGGGCGCTCTCCTCACAGCGCCAAGAGGCTGAGCCGGGCGGCACAAATACAAAAAGAAGCACAACACCGTCCTGCCCAGTTTCGGCAGGCAGCGGGGCGCTCTCCTCACAGCGCCAAGTGCTGAGCCGGGTGGCGCGAAGCTGATGAGAAGTGCAATGCTGCCTAGTCCCTAGCCTGCCCTGGTGAGCTTCGCACCGCTGGGCTCAACCTCTCGGCGCTGTGAGGAGAGCACCCCGCTGCCTGCCAAAACTGGGAAGGCTGGGGGCTGGGTGGCATCGTGAATATTATTAAATTTTTGGATTCGCGCCTCCTGGTTCAGCTTCTCGGTGCTGTGAGGAGAGTGCCCCGCTGCCTGCTGAGACCGCATGGCATCGCGCATGGGCTGAGAGGAGCGGTGAGGCTCCTCCAGTGGACCATGCCTTGGCCCTTGCCCTGGTCCCACCCCTCTTCTGCCAGAGACCCTCAGATCTGTCCCACTCCTGCCCAGGCCCCCACAGGCCCCCTTGACGCGAAGGATGTAGAGCTGGCCATGTCCACCCAGTAGGCCACACCCACTCCATCCACGCCCACCCAGTAGGCTGCCCCCCCCGCAATGCTAATGTGGCCCTCAATTCAAAATGTTGGTTATGACCTATAAAGCCCTTTATGGCAATGGACCAGGTTACTTGCGGGACCGTCTTCAGCCTCATGAATCCCAGCGACCAGTTAGGGCGCATAGAGCTGGCCTCCTACGGGTCCCATACATCAGGCAACGCCATTTGGCAGGGCCTAGGGCTAGGGCCTTCTCCGTTGCTGCCCCAGCCCTCTGGAACCAACTTCCCACGGAGGTCCGTACTGCTTCCTCCCTCCTAGCTTTCCGGAAACTTTTGAAGACCTATTTATGCCAACAGGCTTGGGGGGGGTATGAACCATGTTCTGCCCCCGGGCCCAGGAATGTGCTTCCATCGTTGATTGTGTATTTGATTGTGTTTGCATGTTGTTATGTATGGATCTTTGTTTGGATGTTGATCATTATTATTAAATTTCTATATGTAGCTGTATTGCTGTTGTGAGCCGCCCCAAGTCTTAGGAGAGGGGCGGCATAGAAACTTGATAAAATAAATAAATAAATAAATGAAATTGAGTTTGACACCCTGTGTTACAGCATTTGGAGTTTGCAGAATCTACTCTGAGGAAATCGACCTGCGGGCTCAGTTACACCTTCTTGGTGGCAAGTTTGCCAGGACCCATTTTTTTCTGTTTTTTTTTCCTCCAACATCTTCCACCAGGAAGTTCAGATGGTCCTTGACTTACAACTGGTCACTTGGTGACTGCTTGAAATTACAACAGACTTGCCCAAAGCTATTTACAACCTGATTTTGAAGATGTGCACACGTGCACGCGCACGCACGCAGACACACACAGAGTCACGTGACTGTATTTGGGGAGGACTTTGCAACGGGCTCACCTGTACGGCCATTTGCAGTGTCCTGCGGTCACATGACTGCAATTTTCAATTTTGGGGGGGGTGGTTTCTGGCATTTGCTTCTTGTAACTGGCAAAAAACACCCATTGGATCAAATAGATCTGCTTAAGGACTGGGGTATTCGCTTAATGCCCGCCATAAAAAAATGCCAAAAAAATTGAATTGTCACGTGACGCCTCAGCTTATGACCAAAATGACTTAACGACCGTAATTCCCAGCTTAATTATGGTCATAAATTGAGGACTATCTGTAACCATGTTTCTTAATTTTCATCGATCATGTGGATTGATCCAGCTGCCAGTCTCGCCTGGGAGAGACCAGGAAAAGAATAAAAAGGGAACAAAAGAAAAGATGAAGAAATAACAAAAGAGCAGAAGAGGAACAAAATGGCAGCCGAGCTCAGTCTAATCCAGTGTTTCCCAACCTTTATCTTTAATGGAAAAACTCAAGAAAGTAAAATCAAACTCATCAAGAGACTGGAGAATCCACTTTATTAACAGGAAATGTACAACTTTGAGGAGTCTTAATTATTAGCCAGAATTATTTGGGTCTGATAAATTAGTCAACAGTTTTAAAATCAATGAGAAGGAAGGACAAATAGGGAAAGAAAGAAAGAAAGAAAGAAAGAAAGAAAGAAAGAAAGAAAGAAAGAAAGAAAGAAAGAAAGAAAAAAGAAAGGAAGGAAGGAAGGAAGGAAGGAAGGAAAGAAGGAAGGAAAGAAGGAAGGGAGAGGAGGGAAGGAAGGAAGAAGGAAAAATAGGGAGAGAAGAAAAAGAGAGAGAAAGAAAAGAAAGCAAGCAAGAAAGAAACGGGAGAGATGGAAGGAAGGAAAAATAGGGAGAGAAGAAAGAGAGGAAGGAAGGAGGGAAGAAGGGGAAGGAAGGAAAGAAGGAAAAATAGGGAGAGAAGAAAGAGAGAAAGGAAGGAAGGAAGAAGAGGAAGGAAGGAAAATAGGGAGAAGAAAGAGAAAGGAAGGAAGGAAGAAGGGGAAGGAAGGAAGGAAAAATAGGGAGAGAAGAAAGAGAGAAAGGAAGGAAGGAAGAAGGGGAAGGAAGAAAAATAGGGAGAAGAAAGAGAGAGAGAAAGGAAGGAAGAAGGGGAAGGAAGGAAAGAAGGAAAAATAGGGAGAAGAAAGAGAAAGGAAGGAAAGGAGGGAAGGGGAAAGGAAGGAAAAATAGGGAGAGAAGAGAGAGAGAGAAAGAAAGGAAGGAAGGAAGGAGGGGGAGGGATGGAAGGAAGGAAAGAAAGAGAAAAATAGGGAGAGAAGAGAAAGAAAAGAAAGGAACAAAGAAAAAAAAGGAAGGAAGGAAAGAAGGAAGGAGGGGGAGGGATGGAAGGAAGGAAGGAAAGAAAGAAAGAGAAAAATAGGGAGAGAAGAGAGAGAGAGAAAGAAAGGAAGGAAGGAAGGAAGGAGGGGGAGGGATGGAAGGAAGGAAAGAAAGAGAAAACTAGGGAGAGAAGAGAAAAAAAGAAAAGAAAGGAACAAAGAAAGAAAGGAAGAAACCAGGGGAGGGGTGGAAGGAAGGAAAGAAAAATAGGGAGAGAAAAAGAAAGAAAGAAAGAAAGACTTTACTATTTACAAGGCAGCAGCTTTCTCAAGAGGACAAACCGTCTCTCGGTTTGTTCAACATTTCTACAATTGGGGGGGGGAGGGAGGGAGGGAGGGGGGCGAGATCCCAGGCCCGGGATCTCCCCACAGGTCCCTTTGCCTTACTCTCAGGAATCCCATAAAAGCAGGGAGGTCCAGGTTACACCTTCCTTGATTAGACTTTCCTTTCACAAGCCAAGCCAGGGCAAACATTGCTCAACCTGGATCGCAACCAACCGGGCCAAAGGGCCAAGGGAAGGGCAGGCAGCCTGCCCCACGTCCTGCGGACTCGAACCGGCCCTTCGCTTTGAGGGGGGGGCAGGCATGGGGTCAGCAACTAGCGGTCTGCAGGCCTCCCTCAAAAACCCCGAATTTGCCAACCCAGATCAACGGGATCCACCTCCGAAGAAGACCCCCCCCTCTTGCCTTTACAAAAAAAAACCCACCCAATCTCCAGCAACCGCAGAATTTTGGGGAAGGGGCAACCTCTGCTCCCCCCTCCGGTGCTTTCCTGTTTTTAACCGATGCATGGCGAAGCAGCCCAGATTTTGCGGGGGATTCCCTCGCCCGGAGTGATCTCCTGTCCAAAAAGGTGGAGTGCAAGGCTCCAAAGCTTCCCGAAACATTTATCTCTGGAAAGCAGAAAAAGGGAAAACTAGAAACCGACGATTTGCTTTCAACACCCTGGGCCATTCCAGATCCAGACAGTTCTCAGCATCCAAGGAAGGAAAAAGGATCTTTAATTAAAAAAACAAAACAAAACAAAAAAAAAGATCCAAGAATTCAGGAAGTTAAAAAACAACAACAACAACAAAAAAAAGGCTTGGTCCACTTCGGACAAGTGAAGGGCAGAGGAAGCAAAAACATTTTTTTTAAAAAAAGAAAAATAAATAAATCAGCCGGCACCGTTTTAAAAAGCACAAAGAACAAGGGATGGGCACGTTCTGTGTGCTGACTTTGGAAAACACAGCCGCCTCCCGTGTGGTTGTGTGTTTTTTTTTAAATAAAATAAAATAAATCCAGAATGTTTCATCCTGATGAAAACCAGCAGCTAATTAAAATTTGGCTGGAGGAAAACGTTTGGACCGAATTTGAAGGGAGGGGAGATGCGGAGGAATCTCGGCGGGGATCTTGGCTTGGGTCAAGTTGGCTGGTGAAAAGGGATAAGGCGTTTAGACTCTGCTCCCCGATCGCAAAAAAAGGTAGGGGTGTGTGTGTGTGTGTGTGTGTTAAGGATTGCCCCATCAAAGGTGGGGAGATGAGAGCAGAGGGAACTACGAATTTATCAAGCGGGTTGATCGAGTGGGGCCCATGAATGAAACATGAATTTCGAAGTTTATTTCTCCCCCATCTAAAGGAGTTGCAATTTCTGAAATTGACTGAAATTTCTTCTGGAATTGACGCTTTCCGAAATTGACTGGGCCCCAAAGAGTTTTTGTGCGGGGGGCGAGCGAAAGACTGCCTAGGTCACTTTTTTTTTTCCTGACCTCGGCAACTTTTCAGTTGTGTGGACTTCAACTCCCAGAATTACCCAGCCAGGAATTCTGGGAATCGAAATCCACACAGTTCAAAGGTGTTGAGGTTGAGAAACACTGCTTTATGTGATGGAGCAGGTATAAAACCATTGCTGAGTGAACGCTGGGAAACAGCTCGGAGGAAGAAAAAAAAAAGCATCCATTGAAAGAGGAACACGTGGGGGTCTACAAAGACACGGACCCCAATCCTCCTGGAAAAAAAAAAGTCTGCATTCACAAAAGAAGATTCCAACCTTCACAGACCCAGGTTAGCCGTTCCTACCAGCTACCCCTTAAAAACAAAATCAACCCTTGCAAAAATTGGTCCGGGATCTCATTTCTGAGATAAAACCTTGGAAAATGTCAACATTTTCCTACGATTTGGGGACATGCTTGAATTCATTGGGGGGGGGGGAGACCTGCAGGACAGGCTACAGGTCACCAGAAAGCAGGAGACAGCTACACGACTGGTTTTTGCTACCCGGAAGGCCCTTGGCAGGGTAGGCACATAACCTGCAACCAGCCATAAGCTTGGACCACGATGCCTTTGGAAGTTGGAGAACAAGATGGTGGGGTAGCAGCTAGAGTCTCTTCTTGATCAGTTTTTCCAGTTTGCGGATGCGGGAAGACTCCTGCTCGGGCGTGGGGGCTGTCAGGGAGACGCAGCCACCAGTTTCCGCGCCTGAGGGAAGCGCCGGGAGCCTCTGACGGAATAAGTCCAACATGCTGCTTTGCTCGCTTCGCTTGAGACCCTGTGGAGACACGGGAGGGTGGGGTGGGGCAGAGGGAGGAAGAGGAGGAGGTCACTGTAGGCAGAGCAGCCATTTTTGCCCTCAAAGCTTGAGTTAAGAGAGCCTTCAAGGCTGTGGTTTATTGTTTTGTGCTGGGTGGTGAAGGCCCTACAGAAAGAAAGTGGACAAGGGGATGATAAGGATGGGTTGCGTCCCTGGAGAACATCTGGAAGGCATGTCGCAGAGCCTAGAAAACATGCCCCTCAGAACATCTAGAAGATATATCTGGAAGACATGCCTCCAGCACAACTGGAAAACACACCCAGAACATGTGGAAGATGTGCCTATGGAACATCTAGAAGACATGCCCCAGAAGATCTGGGAGACATATCTCCAGGATGTCTGAATGACACGCCCCAGAACTTCAAAGTCAGGTCTCCAGAACATCTGCAAGACACAACCCATTGCATCTGGAAGACAGAACATTTGGAAGATGGGCCTCCAGAACATCTAGAAGACTGCCCATAGCATTTGGAAGGTGCACTTCCAGAACATCTGAGAGACTCAACCCGTAACATCTGGAAGACATGCCTCCAGCACAACTGGGAAACACACCCAGAACGTGTGGAAGACATGCCTATGGGACATCTAGAAGACATGCCCCAGAACATTTGGGAGACATGCCCCAGAACATCTGGGAGACATATCTCCAGGATGTCTGAATGATATGCCCCAGAACTTCAAGATGGGTCTCCAGAACACCTGCAAGACACAACCCATCGCATCTAGAAGACAGAATATTTAGAAGATGGACCTCCAGAACATCTGGAACTCAACCCACAACATCTGGAAGACACAAATCAGAACATCTGGAAGACTCAACCCATAACATCTGGAAGACACAAATCAGAACATCTGGGAAGACTCAACCCATAACATCTGGAAGGCACAAATCAGAACACCTGGAAGGCGCACCTCCAGATACATCAAGATGGCAACCTACCTGGGAAATTCGACAGCTGTGGCCCTTCAAAGCCACTCATACTTAAAAGGGATGTCAGGAAAGTTGAGTTTCGCGGAATCGAAATGTTTGTAAAATGAAGTGTATTAGGGCAAGTCTGGGCAGATTGACTTCTCTTCTTTTCATCCAGATGTGCTAGGGGTGGAGCCAAATTGGTCCTGGATAATCTGTCCTTCAACACCCATCATCCCAATTTTTTTTTTCCCTACTCTCCAGAACAAGTGGAATAACTCTGGCTTTCCTCGCGGCCCACCTGCCCTGGCGCCCGGCTCACCTTCATCTCCAGAATCTTCTGGAATGTGTCCGTGGTGCAGTCAGAGAGGAGTTTGATGTAGTTGTCCACAAAGACCACAGCGGACTCATGGGGGGCCATCACGACCTGCAAGGACAGAAAAACAGCAGATTTATCAGGGCCGTGCTGGTGCAGTGACCAGAATGCAACACTGCAGGCTAACTCTGCCCACTGCTGGGAGTTCGATCCTGACCGGCTCAAAGTCGACTCAGCCTTCCGTCCTTCCGAGGTCGGCAAAATGAGGACCCAGATTGTTGGGGGGGGAGGACAAGATTCTGACTTAGAGAGGGCTGCAAAGCACTGTGAAGCAGTATAAGTGAGAAGTTTATTGAGTTTTGCCCCATTTTACGACTTTTCTTGCCACCGTTGTTAAGTGAATCACTGCAGTGCTTCAGTTAGTCACACGGTCGTTAAGTGATTCCGGCTTCCCGCATTGACTTTGTTTGTCAGAAGGTCACAAATGGGGATCACATGACCTGGAACACGGCAACCGTCATAAATATGAGTCAGTTGCCCAGCGTCTGACTTTTGATGACGGGGGCGCTGCGACGGTCATCAGGGTGAAAAATGGTCCTAATTCACTTTTTTTCAGCGCCGTTATAATTTCGAACTGTCTTTAAATAAACCGTTGTAAGTCAAGGACCACCACTATGGCTTTTAAGGGGCTTAATTCTAATCACGTGAGGAAGCAGTGAGGAAGCCCTTGCAATGTTTTGGTCGCCACGATGTAAAAAAGATGCTGAGACTCTAGAACAGCGGTTCTCAACCTTTTTCAGGCTGCGACCCCGATCTGCACCGCGCATGCGCGGCGCGACGGCCCTCATCGCGCATGCGCGGCGGCCCGCATCGCACATGCGCAGTGCTACCCTGTGCATGCACGGTGCTGCCCCCTGCGCCGGCCGAGGGGAAAAGGGGGAAAAAATGGCGGACTGCGGTGTTTGGCGACCCCCGTGAAATGGTCGTTCGACCCCCCAATGGGGTCGCGACCCACAGGTTGAGAAACGCTGCTCTAGAAAGAGTGCAGAGAAGAGCAACAAAGATGATCAGGGGACTGGAGGCTAAAGCATGTAAGGAACGGTTGCTGGAATTGGGGATGTCTAGTTTAATGAAGAGAAGGACGAGGGGGGACAGGATAGCAGTCTTCCAGTATCTCAGGGGCCGCCCCAAAGAAGAGGGAGTCAAGCTGTTCTCCAAAGCGCCTGAAGGCAGGACAAGAAGCAATGGATGGAAACTCATCAAGGAGAGAAGCAGCCTAGAACTAAGGAGAAACTTCCTGACAGTCAGGACAATTAACCAGTGGAACTCCTTGCCTCCAGAAGCGGTGAATGCTCCAACACCGGAAGTTTTTAGGAAGAGTCTGGACAGCCATTTGTCCGAAATGGGATAGGGTTTCCCCCCTGAGCAGGGGGTCAGACTAGAAGACCTCCAAGGTCCCTTCCAACTTTATTATTATTATTATTATTAACAACCTGCCTCCAGAAGCGGTGAATGCTCCAACGCCGGAGGTTTTTAAGAAGAGACTGGACAGCCATTTGTCTGAAATGGGATAGGGCAGTGATGGCGAACCTTTGAGAGACCAAGTGCCCAAACTACAACCCAAAACTCACTTAGGCATCGTCGGGTGCCGGGTGGGTGTGGCCCATTGGGTGGGCGTGGCTGCGGTGGTAACGGCCAACTGGGTGGGACTAAAAAGTTCAATCAATCATTTCCAACTTTGCAAGATCTTTTTTTTCCCTGCGAGAAGTTGAAATTGACTTGATTGATTGAACCTTTTTTTTTTTTTTGCACACGGCGGCAGAGGCCTAAAGCGAAAAGGTTTTATAAAACTCAGCTGAAGGCCCAGGACTGGGGCGACGGCGCGCGTGCCCACAGAGAGGGCTCCGAGTGCTGCCTCTGGCACCCGTGCCATAGGTTCGCCACCACTGGTATAGGATTTCCTGCCTGAGCAGGGGGTTGGACTAGATGACCTCCAAGGTCCCTTCCAACTTTATTATTATTATTATTATTATATTATTATTATTACTATTATTACTATTATTACTATTATTACTATTACTATTATTACTATTATGTTTCCCATCCGATTCCAGCCTCTTTCGGGTTTTTCAAGAAAGGCGTCTGCGTTTCGGCCTCCCAGCGGCTGAACCCAGAATGTGAGACGCCGCTCTGGAAGAGAGTGGGGGGGGGCGAATGCAAGGGGGGGGTTGCTGCAACCTTCCCTGTCCCCACCCAGGCATGAAGCAGCTGTCACCAGCCTTGCCGAGGCTCTAATTGGAAATGCCGATGGAAAATCCATCCTGGGAAAAGCTGGAAGGCTCCACTCCGGAAGGGAGGAAAGGAATTTGGTGAAGGATCCTGCAGCCGTTTGCCTTTAAAAGTGAGGGGCAGCTCAGCAAGCCCGCAATTGTGGGTGGAAAGTAAGGGGAAGAGAGCCAGTTTGGTTAAAGCACCAGGCTAGAAACGGGGAGATGGTGAGTTCTAGTCTTGGCTGAGGATGAAAGCCAGCTGGGTGACTTTGGGACAATCCCCAGGAGACGGTGAGTTCTAGTCCTGCCTTAGGCACAAAAGCTGGCTGGGTCAATTTGGCCCAATCCCCAGGAGACGGTGAGTTCTAGTCCCAATTTAGGCATGAAAGCTAGTTGGGTGACTTTGGGCCAATCCCCAGGAGAGGGTGAGTTCTAGTCCTGCCTTAGGCACAAAAGCCGGCTGGGTGAATTTGGCCCAATCACCAGGAGACAGTGAGTTCTAGTCCCAATTTAGGCATGAAAGCTAGTTGGGTGACTTTGGGCCATTCACCAGGAGACGGTGAGTTCTAGTCCTGCCTTAGGCACAAAAGCTGGCTGGGTGAATTTGGCCCAATCACCAGGAGACAGTGAGTTCTAGTCCCAATTTAGGCATGAAAGCTGGTTGGGTGACTTTGGGACAATCCCCAGGAGACGGTGAGTTCTAGTCCTGCCTTAGGCACAAAAGCTGGCTGGGTGAATTTGGCCCAATCACCAGGAGACAGTGAGTTCTAGTCCCAATTTAGGCATGAAAGCTAGTTGGGTGACTTTGGGCCATTCACCAGGAGACGGTGAGTTCTAGTCCTGCCTTAGGCACAAAAGCTGGCTGGGTGAATTTGGCCCAATCACCAGGAGACAGTGAGTTCTAGTCCCAATTTAGGCATGAAAGCTGGTTGGGTGACTTTGGGACAATCCCCAGGAGACGGTGAGTTCTAGTCCTGCCTTAGGCACAAAAGCTGGCTGGGTGAATTTGGCCCAATCACCAGGAGACAGTGAGTTCTAGTCCCAATTTAGGCATGAAAGCTGGTTGGGTGACTTTGGGCCAATCCCCAGGAGACGGTGAGTTCTAGTCCTGCCTTAGGCACAAAAGCTGGCTGGGTGAATTTGGCCCAATCCCCAGGAGACGGTGAGTTCTAGTCCCAATTTAGGCATGAAAGCTGGTTGGGTGACTTTGGGCCAATCCCCAGGAGACGGTGAGTTCTAGTCTTGCTTTAGGCACAAAAGCTGGCTGGGTCAATTTGGCCCAATCCCCAGGAGACGGTGAGTTCTAGTCCCAATTTAGGCATGAAAGCTGGTTGGGTGACTTTGGGCCACTCACCAGGAGACGGTGAGTTCTAGTCCTGCCTTAGGCACGAAAGCCGGCTGGGTGAATTTGGCCCAATCACCAGGAGACAGTGAGTTCTAGTCTCAATTTAGACAGAAAGCTGATTGGGTGACTTTGGGCCAATCCCCAGGAGACGGTGAGTTCTAGTCCTGCCTTAGGCACAAAAGCTGATTGGGTGACTTTGGGCCAATCCCCAGGAGACGGTGAGTTCTAGTCCTGCCTTAGGCACAAAAGCTGGCTGGGTGAATTTGGCCCAATCCCCAGGAGACGGTGAGTTCTAGTCCTGCCTTAGGCACGAAAGCCGGCTGGGTGACTTTGGCCCAATCCCCAGGAGACGGTGAGTTCTAGTCCTGCCTTAGGCACGAAAGCCGGCTGGGTGAATTTGGCCCAATCCCCAGGAGACGGTGAGTTCTAGTCCTGCCTTAGGCACGAAAGCCGGCTGGGTGACTTTGGGACAATCCCCAGGAGACTGTGAGTTCTAGTCCTGCTTTAGGCATGTTTGCTGCCTTGAGTTATTTGTAAAGACAGTAAGGGCAACCAATCAGCCAATAAAACCTGTCCTATAAGGTGGCTTCAGGCAGGTAGACCGTCCTTTCCTTCCTTCCTCCCTTCCTTCCTTCCTTCCTTCCTTCCTTCCTTCCTTCCTTCCTTCCTTCCTTCCTTCCTTCCTCAGAAATTCTTTGGAAGGTAAGCTGGTCTAGAGGCAACACAAGGTCTACCTTGAGGATCATCTCGGCCCGTGTCATGCCCTTGACCACGATCTTTGTGTAGCTGGCGGGAGCTTTCCTCACCACCTGCGAGCCGATGGATGGCAAATCAAGCAGGACCATTTTCAGGGAGTGAGTGTCCAGCAGCAGCTGAAGCAGATAATAAGAGTGAGGATGAAATGACGTTTTATACACTAGCCACTAATATATATATAAATAGAGACCAAACCCCATGCCCTACCAGCACTGATGATGTTAGCTAGCTGGGTCACAAAATGTCTGCAAAAAAACCAACCAAGCTCAGAGAGCATCAAGGAGCCCACATCTTTCTCATTCTGTCTGTCTGTCTGTCTGTGTCTGTCTGCCTGCCTGCCTGCCTGCCTAGCTACTAGCTAGCTATCATACATCTATCCGTCAACAGTATCTATCTATAATGTACACTGAAGCATTGATGATGTTCCTTACTTTGGTAATGAAACATCTGCAAGAAAACCACCAAGCTCAGAGAACACCAAAGAGCCCACAGTTGTCCTCTTCTTCCTCCTCCTCCTCCTCCCCACAAACCCCCCTCCCTTCTAGCACTGATGATGTTACCTAGTTGGGTCATGAAACGTCTGCAAGGAAACTACGCAGCTCAGAGAAGCACCAAGGACCCCACAGTCCATTTCCTCCTCCTCCTCCTCTCCCTCCTCCTCCTCCCTGCTATCACTGATGATGTTACCTAGTTGGGTCATGAAACGTCTGCAAGGGAACTACGCAGCTCAGAGAGCACCAAGGACCCCACAGTCCATTTCCTCCTCCTCCCCTTCCCCCCTCCCTGCTAGCACTGATGATGTTACCTAGTTGGGTCATGAAACGTCTGCAAGGGAACTACGCAGCTCAGAGAGCATGAAGGACCCTACAGCCTTCCCCCTCCTCCTACTTCCCTTCCTTCTTTTCTCCTTGCAAACCCCCCTCCCCTCTATCACTGATGATGTTACCTAATTGGGTCATGAAACGTCTGCAAGAAAACCACCAAGCTCAGAGAGAGCACCAAGGACCCCACACTCCTCCTCCTACTCCACCTCCTCCCCTTTGTTCCCCCTTCTTCTTCTCTTACACTCTGCAAACTCCATTCTCTTCTAGCCCTGATGATGTTATCTAGCTGGGTCATGAAACGTCTGCAAGAAAACCACCCAGCTTGAGAGAGCACCAAGGACCCCGCAATTCTCCTGCTCATCCTTCCCTTCCTCCTCCTCTTCACTCCCTTTTCTTCTCCTCCTCCTCCTCTCCATAAATCCCTCCTTCCTTCTAGCTCTGATGACATTACCTAGCTGGGTCATGAAACGTCTGCAAGAAAACCACCCAGCTCAGAGAGCACCAAGGACCTCCCTCAAACACAAACATGATCTTGCTATGATTGTTGGTGTGTATTCAACCAACGGTTCAGATGGTCTAAAACCAGTTTGGGAAAGAAGCTGCCTTTACATCAAGTCCATCCCTGAGCCCACCTCCCAGCTGTTGCTTGCCAACCACACCTCTCCCCCCCCTTAGAGTCTCACCTGTTCGGCCCCCACCATGCTGATCGGCTTGCACTTGAAAAGGTGGTTAATAAACTTGGGGATGAAACAGCTGCGGGAAAGAAGGGAAGAAAGGAAGACGGACCATCAGGCTTAAAGGAAAAGCAGGTTTCTCTCATCCAGTGTTTTTCAATCTTGGCCACTGTTAAGATGAATGGACTTCAACTTTGCTGGCTGGGGAATTCTGGGAGTTGAAGTCCACCCATTTTACAGTGGCCAAGGTTGAGCAAATAACAGAACGACAAGAGTTGGACAGGACCCTGGAGGTCTTCTAGTGGTAGCGCTTGACGTAGAACAGCAAACGGGACAATAATTACTGTTGCTGAGCAGGACGGCTGTTAAATCAGCTGCAACTGATTGTATGATTTTTTGTTTTGTCATGGTTGCTAAGCGAGACAAGGCAGTTGTTAAGCGAATCATGTGGTGGTTAAGCAAAGGTAGCTTCCTCCATTGACTTTGCTTGTCGGTGTGGGCTGGGAACGTCACAAATCGAGATCATGTGACTCTGGGATAGGGATAGGCAACCTTGGCTCTTTTATGACTTGTGGATTTCAACTCCCAGAATTCCTGAGCCAGCATGGGGGAACTATGGCCCCTTCATGACTGGTGGACTTCAACTCCCAGAATTCCTGAGCCAGCATGGGGGAACTACGGCCCCCTTCATGACTGGTGGACTTCAACTCCCAGAATTCCTGAGCCAGCATGGGGGAACTATGGCCCCTTCATGACTGGTGGACTTCAACTCCCAGAATTCCTGAGCCAGCATGGGGGAACTACGGCCCCCTTCATGACTGGTGGACTTCAACTCCCAGAATTCCTGAGCCAGCATGGGGGAACTACGGCCCCTTCATGACTCGTGGACTTCAACTCCCAGAATTCCTGAGCCAGCATGGGGGAACTATGGCCCCCTTCATGACTTGTGGACTCCAACTCCCAGAATTCCTCAGCCAGCATGGGGGAACTATGGCCCCCTTCATGACTTGTGGACTCCAACTCCCAGAATTCCTCAGCCAGCATGGGGGAACTATGGCCCCCTTCATGACTGGTGGACTTCAACTCCCAGAATTCCTGAGCCAGCATGGGGGAACTATGGCCCCTTCATGACTGGTGGACTTCAACTCCCAGAATTCCTGAGCCAGCATGGGGGAACTACGGCCCCCTTCATGACTGGTGGACTTCAACTCCCAGAATTCCTGAGCCAGCATGGGGGAACTACGGGCCCCTTCATGACTGGTGGACTTCAACTCCCAGAATTCCTGAGCCAGCATGGGGGAACTACGGCCCCCTTCATGACTCATGGACTTCAACTCCCAGAATTCCTGAGCCAGCATGGGGGAACTATGGCCCCTTCATGACTGGTGGACTTCAACTCCCAGAATTCCTGAGCCAGCATGGGGGAACTACGGCCCCTTCATGACTCGTGGACTTCAACTCCCAGAATTCCTGAGCCAGCATGGGGGAACTATGGCCCCCTTCATGACTTGTGGACTCCAACTCCCAGAATTCCTCAGCCAGCATGGGGGAACTATGGCCCCCTTCATGACTTGTGGACTTCAACTCCCAGAATTCCTGAGCCAGCATGGCTCAGCTTGGAAACCTCTCCCTTTCCTCTCAGCATGGCTGGCTCAGGAATTCTGGGAGTTGAAGTCCACCAGTCATGAAGGAGCCAAGGCTGCCTACCGGTGGACTAGGCCTACCAGTTTCTGATAATCTACTCCTGTCAGGCTTAATAGACTAGGCCAGGGGTAGGCCACCTTGCAACTCTTTTATGACTCGTGGACTTCAACTCCCAGAATTCCTGAGCCAGCCATGCTGAGGGGAAAGGGAGAGGTTTCCATGCTGAGCCATGCTGGCTCAGGAATTCTGGGAGTTGAAGTCCACCAGTCATAAAAGAGCCAAGGTTGCCTACCCCTGCTCTGGGACATTGCAAACTTGTAAATAAAGGTAGGTCTCAACTTACAAGAGTTCATTTAAGGACTGTTTGAAGTTACCACAGCACTGAAAAAGGGACTTATGACATCTTCACACTTAACGACCATCGCAGCATCCCCGTGGTCATGGGATCAAAAACCACTGACTCGTATTTGTGATCATCTTTGGTGACCTTCTGGCAAGCAAAGTCAAAGGGGGGAAGCCAGATTCCACTTAACGACCACGTTACCAATTGAACGACGGCAGCGATTCATTTAACAACGGTGACAGGGAAGGTCGTAAAACGGGGCAAAACTCACTTAACAAATGTCTCGCTGAGTGACAGAAATTCTGGGCTCAGCCGATCATGGGACATGGGATGATGCTGCGCTGGTCGTAAGTGCGAGGACTGGTTGTAAGTGCGAGGAATGGTCGTAAGTCACCTTTCCCCCCCCAGTCCCGTTGTCATTTTGATTGTAAGTCGAGGACTATCTGTATGCAGAAGGAATTCCCCTCTTCCCTGTGGCCAAAATGCCCGTTCCTTAATCGCAGCCCGAGCGAGGGAACTCACTTAGCAAATTTGATGCAGAACTGGGTGAAATATTTCCGGGTGGAGGCCAGGTTGTCGCGGATGATGGGGACGTTCTGTTTAATGTGCAAGATGACCGAGGTGACGTAGGGACTCTGATCCCCAACGTGCTCCACGTTTTGCCACTGCATCTGTCAAAAGTCCATTAACAATGAAAAGAAAAGAAAAGAAAAGAAAAGAAAACAAAAGAAAAGATGGAGGCAGCTCAACACAAACCTGGATAGTTTATTGTAGGCATCCCCCAGGCTGCAGAATTTACACGATATAATAGTAATAGTAGTAGTAGTAATAATAATAATGATGATGATGATGTTGGAAGGGACCTTGGAGGTCAACTAGTCCAACCCCCTGCTCAGGCAGGAAACCCTATACCAGTGATGGCGAACCTTTTAGAGACCGAGTGCCCAAACTGCAACCCAAAATCCACTTATTTATCGCCGGGTGCCTGGTGGGCGTGGCTCACTGGGTGGGCGTGGCTATGGTGGTCATGGCAGATCGGGTGGGTGTGGCCAAGGTGGGCGTGATCACCTTGATATTGCTCGTAGGGAGGGGGGGCCGGGCAGGGTTGGGGGAGATCCAGGGGGTCTCTGGCAGGTGGGGCGGTGGGCAGGAGGCTCATCCTGCGTGGAGAGGCAAAGCAGGGCAGGGGTGACACTGTCACAGGGCAAGGTGAGGCAGGGGCCGGGGCAGCTTCTGCCTGACACCATCGGCCCCTGCACAGAGAGACCAGCGAGCGCATGTGTGCTGGGATGCATCCAGCCACATGGGACCTCGGCGAGTTAGCGGGCAGCTGGTTGAAGAGGGATGGTTGCCATCTCCGGAGCATGGCGTGCGTGCCCACAGAGAGGGCTCTGAGTGCCGTTTCTGGCACGCGTGCCATAGGTTTGCCACCACTGCCCTACACCGTTTCAGACAAATGCCTGTCCAGTCTCTTCTTAAAAACTTCCCGTCTTGGAGCATTCACCGCTTCTGGAGGCAGGTTGTTCCACTGGCTAATTGTTCTAACTGTCAGGAAGTTTCTCCTTAGTTCTAGGTTGCTTCTCTCCTTGATTAATAATAATAATAATAATAATAATAATAATAATAATAATAATAATAATAATAATAAAGTTGGAAGGGACCCTGGAGGTCATTTAGTCCAACCCCCTGCTCAGGCAGGAAACCCTATACCATTTCAGACAAATGGGTTGTCCAGTCTCTTCTTAAAGACTTCCAGTTTTGGTGCATTCACCACTTGTGGAGGCAGGTTATTCCACCGGTTAATTGTTCTCACTGTCAGAAAATTTCTCATTTATTATATTATTATGTCTACTATTATTATTATTATAATTCTCTGTTGAACAACAACGTGGCACCACAGCTTCCAGTCCTTCAGCTGGCACTTCACACCACCTTCTTCCTTAAATCCTAATCTCCTGCTGAAGCAGGGGGCCTGACTAGAAGACCTGCGAATTGATTGTGTTTGTATGTGGTATGAATGTGGTTAATTTTAAAATTGTTGTTGTATTCTTGTTGTGAGCCGCCCTGGGTCTTCGGAGAAGGGCGGCATATAAGTGTGAATAAACTCAACTCAAAACCTCCAGGGTCCCTTCCAGCTTCTATTCTATTCTAAATTTCAATCTTGCTGTGTGGGAATTCTCACCTCTGGAAAATACCTGATTCCTCTTAGAAATTAAACTGCCCTGCTAATCTTACTGAAGCGTGAGATGTTGACCCCTGCGTTGTCGACAAAAAAAAAAAAAAACAGGTGAAAGAGCCCAACGGAGACAGGCTGGGAAACGTAAATAAAATAAAATAAAATCTTATCTTAAAGTAGGTATTCTGCATGACTCAGGTTTTCGCCCAAAGACGTGCAGGTTTGTGTGCACTCCACCTAGCCAGGACAACCGGCGGCAATGAAAGAACAAAAGGGGGTGGGGGGGGGGGGAAAAGGCACAGCTAGAAATACATTTAAGTCTCTTCCAGCGTTTCTCAACCTTGGGAACTTAAAGGTGGATGGACATGGCTGGCTGGGGAATTCTGGGACTTGAAGCCCATCCATCTTCAAGTTCCCAGGGTTGACAAAACGCTGGACTCTATTCTGTACGCATGAACACACCAAGGCTTCTGCGTTTGGCCACTTCTCTCTGTATTTGCAAAGGGAGAAGAGGGTGTTTTGATATCCCTGTCGAAGAAACAAGAGGAGTCTTAAAAAAGGATGAAGAAAAGAAGGAAAAAATTAAGAATTAAGAAGCTAAATTTCAAAACTGATGGCGTTGGCTGAGATGGGAAAATGGACTGTTCTACCTTGCTCAGTAGTAGTAGTAACTGTGAGAGGGATCTCGGAGTCCTAGTAGACAATCACCTAAATAGGAGCCAGCCGTGTGCTGCAGCTGCCAAAAAGGCCAACACAGTGCTGGGCTGCATTAACAGAGGGAGAGAATCAAGATGACGTGAAGTGTTAATACCACTTTACAAGGCCTTGGTAAGGCCACACTTGGAATACGGCATCCAGTTTTGGTCACCAAGATGTTAAAAAGATGCTGAGACTCTAGAAAGAGTGCAGAGAAGAGCAACAAAGATGATTAGGGGACTGGAGGCTAAAACATATAAGGAACGGTTGCTGGAATTGGGGATATCTAGTTTAATGACGAGAAGGATGAGGGGGGACATGATAACAGTGTTCCAATATCTCAGGGGCTGCCCCAAAGAAGAGGGAGTCAAGCTGTTCTCCAAAGCCCCTGAAGGCAGGACAAGAAGCAACGGATGGAAACTAATCAAGGAGAGAAGCAACCTGGAACTAAGGAGAAACTTCCTGACGGTGAGAACAATTAACCAGTGGAACAACCTGCCTCCAGAAGCGGTGAATGCTCCAACCCTGGAAGTTTTTAAGAGACTGGACAGCCTTTTTTCCTTAATGGTATAGGGTTTCCTGCCTGAGCAGGGGGTTGGACTAGATGACCTCCAAGGTCTCTTCCATTATTATTATTATAATTAAAGAGAAAGAACTATCTCGTTTACAATATTTTCAAACCCTGTATGTAGCTAGCCCATGATGTAGCCTTTTGAAAATCATATCAAGTCAGGAATATTTCTGTGTAGTTTGCACTGAAAGGGGCAAAGTGAACTGGATGTAAAGGTTCTGTCCATATTTCAAGATTTCAATATTAATGTCAAAAATGCGTAGTATGATTTTTACATCGGCTTTGTGCTACATTAGATCAGTAAAGACAAACATCACTTAAGTGAAAGGAACATTAAATATTAATCCCTTAATTAATGTAAAGAGAGACAGTTTGATCTGGTGGTTAAGGCACCAGGCCAGAGAGTGAGCGACTGTGAGTTCTAGTCCTGCCTTAGGCATGAAAGCCAGCTGGGTGACTTTGGGCCAGTCCTTCCTTCTCAGCCCAACCCACCTCACAGGGCTGTGGTTGTGGAGAAAGGAAGAGGAGGGCGATATGTTGGGTATGTTTAGCCACCTTCAATTAGTTGTAAAACTAATAATACAAATAAAGGAGGTTAATATAGAGCAGGGGTTCTCAACCTTGGCAACTTTAAGACTTGTGGACTTCAACTCCCAGAATTCCTCAGCCAGCTTTTCTGGCTGAGGAATTCTGGGAGTTGAAATCCACAAGTCTTAAAGTTGCCAAGGTTGAGAACCCCTGATATAGAGCCTATTTTGTAAATAATATATCAATATTTGATGATGGAGCTGGTGCGGTTGGCAAAATCAACTGCTCCAAAGAATGAGAATAGTGGGTTTTTTTTCCAGTTGGATACCACTTCTTAATTTTGTATTCAAAACTGGGAAAAACTTTTGATTTTAGGCTTTCAGGACCAGAATGATGTTTGTTGTTACACAAACGGCTCGAAACCTTCAGGCATGCAAAGCTGAAGATGGAGATTGTAACGTATCTTTGCGTTCTATTGCCCAGAAAAATGCTGGAAGTATTCGTATTTGTATTGTAATTTTTATTTATTAAGATTTTATGTGCTGCCTATTTCATCTAGAGATTTTTCCCCTTTCTGCACTCTTTTTCCTTCTTCTTTCTTTTTTTTTAAAAAACTTTCTTCTTTAAACTTTCTCCATTTTTGCTTCTCTTTGTATTTTGTCCTACAATCAACTTGAATAAAGTACCTTAAAAAGAGAGAAATGTAATTAAACTTTAGAAACCCAGGCTAAATTCACTCAAGACCCTATTTCTCTCCCTTCCTTTTTTTTGCAGACAACCCCGCACACACATGCGTGCACACACACACACACACACACACACACACACACAAGTTTTAAAACTTTCAGGCACAGTGACAATTCCCTTGGGGATGAGTGTCCTACGAGCAAATGTTACACCCTTTTCAAATTGCCTTTTGCTGGTTTGAACATGACAACTCATCTTTTTTTTTTTAAGCAGCCCTGCAGCTTAAAATCCCAATTCTCAGTTTTCATGTTTTCTTAGCAACTGTGACAGCCTCCCAGGACCACAAAAGGGAGGGGTTTTAAAACAAGAAGGGAAGTAAGCAATTCTCCCCCAATCCCTAAATAAGACTTGGCCCTTTTTCTAGATTAAAAATAGTCCCTGAAAGATAAGCAAGGGGGAATTATTTCCAAAATAATAAATATGTCCTATCTGAGCCGAAAAGCAGCAGGCAAAAATCAGGGGTGCGGAATCGGTTAGATTTCTGCACGGAGCGGGGAGGGGGGAGGCTGGCTAAAGACCCCAAAATCCTTCTGAAATTCCTTAAAGATTTTACTTTGCTCATGGCAGTGAGGGCTGGATCACAAGCTCCGTCCAAATCCTGCACTAGAAGCTGGATGCTGCTGGAAATCACTCTGAAACAGAGGAAGAAAAAGGCATAGATTTTATGTTTAGTAACAGACCAACAATGGCGCGCTGAGCAATACCCTCATTAAGGTACCGCCAACTCAGATGAACAATCAAAGAGTAGACAACACCCTTATCCAGGAACTACCAAGGAGAAAAACACACTCCCATCAACATTTACAGGACAAGCCACTATAAACAGAGAGTGAACTCTCAAGCTTCCTCCTTCCGTTATATATTCAAGATGGACAATGTTTAATATTTATTTGCTATGTATATGTAGGGATGTGGGTCTATACATATGTTGTTCATAGTATGTTTAGGTGTGTGTCGTGTATGTGTTTCACTTTGAGAGCAGGCAACTAAATTTCATTTTTGATGTGTGCCATTGTGTGCCCCACAGTATAAAAATGACAATAAAGGTTATCTTATCTTATCAAACCCCTCACCCTTCTAGCCCTGATGAGGTTACTAGCTGGGTCGTGAAAGGTCTGCAAGAAAATAAATAAGGTCAGAGAGCACCTTGTTGTTGTTAGTTGCGAAGTCGTGTCCGACCCATCGCGACCCCATGGACAACGTTCCTCCAGGCCTTCCTGTCCTCTGCCATCTTCTGGAGTCCACTGAAGCTCACGCCTACTGCTTCAGTGACTCCATCCAGCCCCCTCATTATTCTCTGTCGTCCCCTTCTTCTCTTGCCCTCCATCTTTCCCAGCATCAGGGTCTTCTCCAGGGAGTCCTTCCTTCTCCTTAGGTGGCCAAAGGACTTGAGTTTCAACTTCAGGATCTGGCCTTCTAAAGAGCAGTCGGGGTTGATCTCCTCTAGGACTGACCGGTTGGATCGCCTTGCAGTCCAGGGGACTCACAGGAGTCTTCTCCAGCACCAGAGTTCAAAGGCCTCCATTCTTTGGCGCTCAGCCTTTCTTAGGGTCCAACTTTCACAGCCCTACATTGCAACTGGGAAAACCATGGCCTTGATTCTACGCACTTTTGTTGGCAGGGTGATGTCTTTGCTTCTTAGTATGTTGTCTAGATTTGCCATAGCTTTCCTCCCCAGGAGCAAGCGTCTTTTAATTTCTTGGCTGCAGTCCCCATCTGCGGTGATCTTGGAGCCCAGGAAGATAAAGCACCTAGGACTCCACAATGCTCCTTCTCCTCTTCCTCCTTCTCTTTCTCCTCCTCCTCCTCCTTTGTGGGTTACTGTGAGTCCTAGTCCTGCCTTAGCCATGGAAGCCAGCTGGGAGACTTTGGGCTAATCACCAGGATTCAGTGCGTTCTAGTCCCATCCTAGGCATAAAAGCCAGTGGGGAGACTTTGGACCACTCACCAGGAGACTGAGAGTTCTAGACTCACCTTAGGCATGAAAGCCAGTTGGGAGACTTTGGACCACTCACCAGGAGACTGAGAGTTCTAGACTCACCTTAGGCATGAAAGCCAGTTGGGAGACTTTGGACCACTCACCAGGAGACTGAGAGTTCTAGACTCACCTTAGGCATGAAAGCCAGTTGGGTGGCTTTGGGCCAGTCACTAGGAGACTGAGAGTTCTAGACTCACCTTAGGTATGAAAGCCAGTTGGGAGACTTTGGACCACTCACCAGGAGACTGAGAGTTCTAGACTCACCTTAGGCATGAAAGCCAGTTGGGAGACTTTGGACCACTCACCAGGAGACTGAGAGTTCTTGACTCACCTTAGGCATGAAAGCCAGTTGGGAGGCTTTGGGCCAGTCACCAGGAGACTGAGAGTTCTAGACTCACCTTAGGCATGAAAGCCAGTTGGGTGGCTTTGGGCCAGTCACTTTCTCTCAGCTCAACCCACCACACAAGATTGGAAGGAGGAAGAAGGAGTATTAGGTGTGTCCGGCACCTTGAGGTTTTTATAAACAATAATAAGGGATAGGAATCAAAGACATGAATTAAATTAAATGTCCTGCTGCCGGGGACTTACGTGCTGAAGGTATCCATCTCTCCCATCAGGGTGATTCTTTCAACCAAGCTGTCATCCACCTTCTCCTTCAGCTTTTCTTCAAGCTGGAAGGACAGAGAAGAAATTATTCCAGAACGCCAGTCCCGAACAATGATGACGTCACCTAGTTGGGTTATGAGATGTCTACAAGAAAACAGCCAAATTCAGAGCGCCTGAAGGACCGCACAGTCCTCTTTCTCCTCCATGCAACCCCTACTGTCTTCTAGCACTGATGACATCGCCTAGCTGGGTCATGAATGTCTGCAAGAAAACCACCAAGCTCAGAGAGCATCAAGTACCCCACAGTCCTCCTCCTCCTCCAGCCCCACTCCCTTCTAGCACTGATAATGTTAGCTAGTTGGGTCATGAAATGTTTGAAAGAAAACCACCAAGCTCAGAGAGCACCAAGGACCCCACAGTTGTCCTCCTCCTCCTCCTCTCTGCATCCCCCATTATCTTCCAGCACTGATGACGTTACCTAGTTGAGTCATGAAACGTCTGCAAGAAAACCACAAAGCTCAGAGAGCACCAAGGACCCCACAGTCACCCTCCTTCTCCTTTCCACAACTCCCTTTCTAGCACTATAATAATAATAATATAATAATAATAACAACAACAACAACAATAAAAAGGCCATATCAAAGTGCAGAGTTAGTACCAATAGTACCAGGATAGTACCAATAGTAATAGGCGCCTTGGGTGCAATCCCAAAACAACTGGAGCACCACTGGAACACCACTGGCATTGACAAATTCGCCATTAGTCAATTGCAAAAGGCGGCCTTACTAGGAACTGCTTCCATCCTGCGACGATATCTGTGATACCATCAAACATCCACATCAGCCCCTCAGATACTGGACTACTGATATCATGTCTCCCCTATTTCTTCTTTTCTCTTTTTTTTTTTTTTTTTTTTTTTAAATTTTTTATTAATTGAACACATAAAACAGTGCACTGTGAAAAGTGCCCTCCACCAGACAAAATACAAACATTAACAAACATTAATCCCACCACCAATATGGAAGATTCAATTTCTATTACATATATACTTCTCGACTCTGGGTTACATTATTCATACTTTATAGAGTGACTGAATTTTATTCTTTATTTTTGCATCGCCTATTAAGTTCAACATATAATTTTTTACCTTTTCCCACCGCTTCATCGTTGCCACCAATTTACCTTCATTATAATTGTGTAATCTAATTTCCATTATTTGATAGTGAATGTGATCTACCATGTACTTACACCAATTTTGTATATTCCATTTCTTCGCATCTTTCCACCCAAGCACTATAGTTGCTTGTGCGCTTTCTATTGCTGCAGTTTTAATTTCCTTGTATTCCTTTACCTCACTATTTTTTATTAATAGCGCCACTTCCTTAGTTATTCTCCAATTAATATTTAGCATCTTATTTACCTCAATTTGTATTTGCTTCCAAAATTTTTGAACTTCAGCGCATTCCCAAAACATATGCATAAATACTCCCTTTTCATTGCATCCATGCCAACAATTCCCTTTCTTCTCCCTATGGAAGTGCGCTAATTGTAATGGTGTATAATACCATTTATGTAAAATTTTTCTTCTCATCTCTCTTATCCTTGTATTTTTAATCTTCCTGATGTCTTCCACTATGCTTTCCATTTCCCATTCATTAATTTCTAATTCGTCCTGCCAATACCTTGTCAATCCTTTTACAACTTCCTCCTCTACTTGCAATAAGACCCTATATATGTTACTTGCTTGCGCTTTTGTGCACTTATTCTTTTCTTGTAATATCTTTTCTAAAATTGTTTCTTGTCTGAGGAGTGTTTCTTTATTCTCACGTCTACTTAAATATGTGCATATTGCGTTAACTTGTAACCATCTTTCTTGGCCCAGACATTGCTCTAGTTTACTTCTAATAATCTTTCCATCTTTTTCATATAATTGCTCAATTCTCATTATTCCTTTACTCCTTAATTCCCTTATTATTTTCGTGAGATTACCTTCCTTATTTGTATTTATTACCTGCAGCGTCGCTAGTTTAGAATTCGTCATTTTCAATTTACTTTGCCATTTCGTCCAACTCTCTATAACTGCCTTAGCGGGGTCTATTAAGCTTTTTATATCTATCCTATTCCATTTCCTAAATAATAGTTCTTCATCCTGTATGTCATTAATTTCTTTTTCTAATCTTATCCAGAATCTCTCTTCAAATAGTTGTAAATCCATTAATCTATCTATTTGATAAGCATCCCTATAATATTCCAAACACGGGTGTCCCCACCCCCCTTCGCTCTCCATAGCTACCAACCACCTTTTTTTAATTCTTGGTCTCTTATTACCTTCAATCCAAAGATTCAATTTATTATCCCACTCTTTTAATCTTGCTTTAGGGAGGGTCCCCGGCATTACTTGTAACATATATAACATTTTTGGAATTATCATCATTTTTAATGCCCTAATCTTTGCCATTCTTCTCAAATTTTTATTTTTCCATTTTGTGATCTGCTTTTGAATCTTTTTCCATACTAAATTATGATTAAACTCAGCCATTCTTTCTGGATTTTTTAGTAACCATATTCCTAAGTATTTCATCTTTTTACGTCCCAATTTTAAACCTGATACTTTGCGTATCTCAATCTGTTCTTTGGGTCCAGTATTTAAACAAATAATTTCTGATTTTTCCATATTTACTCTTAACCCTGATTGTTCTTTAAATTCTTGAAGTAAAATTGTCATTCTTTTTACCATCTCTATTGGTGTTTCTGTAACTATTATGGCATCGTCGGCAAAGAGATTTAATTTTAATTCTAAGTTTCCAATTCGGTATCCCTTCCACTGTTTATCTTTTCTAATTTTATTAGCTAGTGTTTCTATTGCCATTACGAAGAGCATCGGAGATAGGGGGCACCCCTGTTTAGTTCCATTATTTATTTCTATCTCATCTGTTCTATTCCCATTTACTCTAATATAAGCTGTATTTTTTTTATATATTTCTTGTATAATATGACTGAATCTATTTCCCATGTTGAAAGTTTTACATAGTCGAAATAAATAGTCATGATTTATTTTGTCAAAAGCTTTATAAACGTCTAACTTCAACAATCCTAATTTCCGTTTAGTTCTTGTAGCATGGTGTAGCACATTCACTATATTTCTAATTGGTTCATAAATTCTTCTTCCTTTTATAAACCCATATTGATCTTTCCCTATTATTCTGGGTAATATATTTCCTAATCTATTTGCTAGAATTTTCATAAAAATCTTATAATCTTGGTTTAGCAAACTGATTGGGCGGTAGGAACCAGGTTCTTTTAAATCTCGTTCTGGTTTTGGGATAGTTACAATTTCAGAATTTCTCCACGTTTGTGGAATATCCATGTTTAATAAAACATTATTATATAATTTCTCCAAATGTGGTAATAAAGCCTCCATATACGTTTTGTAATATTCTCCTGTAAACCCATCAGGGCCTGGGGCCTTCCCAGGTTTCAAATTTCTAATAACTCTAGTTATTTCTCCCTTTGTTATATTTGCATTCAACAATTGTCTTTCTTCTTCATTTAACTCTTCATTAACCTCTATATCTTGTACAGTGACATGTTCTTTCTCATATAATTTTCCATAAAACTCTTTCATTACAACTTCTAACTCTCTATTATCATATTTTAATAACCCATTTTTATCTCTTAGAGCATTGATATTTGATTTTTCTTTCCTTCTTTTCAAATAATTTGCCATTTGTTTTGCTGACTGCTTTCCCCACATTTCAATTCTCTGCGTTACCGCCGTCCTCATATTATTCCATTGTTGTTCTTCTATATCCTTTAATTGTCTTTGCTTAATTTTTAGTAAATTATTCCATTCCCTATTCTTTGTCATCCTTAATCTTTCACGTATTGTCTCTATCTCTCTAATTTTTTCCTCTCTTTCCCATCTCCAACTTTTTTTAATGAAAGACTCCAGGCTAATACAATGTCCTCTAATAACTGCCTTTTTAGTATCCCAAATTACTGATTGCTTTATTTCCCCATCCTCATTTGTTTTAAAAAATTCCTGAATTTCTTTCTGTATTTTTTCTTTATTTTTTTCATTCACTGAGACAACCTGATTATATCTCCAAATTCTTTGTTTCCTACTAAAATGTATTTTCAAGACCGCCATTATAGGAGCATGATCTGAAATCCAATTGTCTTTTATTTCTGCCTTTTTGATTTGAATACTTCCTAATTTATTCACTAGTATATAATCAATACAACTAAACTTATTGTGTCTTGCAGAGTAAAACGTTCCCCTATGTAGTTTGTCAGCATGAGTGTCTATCATATTTAATTTATTTAAATTCAATTGTTTCTTTTCTTTCTTATCCGCCATTATTTCCACGTTGAAATCCCCTGCAAATACCACAGTCCCTTCTGAGAAAGCGTCTAACTTACGTTTTGCATTCAATATAAATTGTTTAGCATTTACATTTGGAGCGTATATTACTGCTAAAGTCATCGTCATTTGATTTACTTTAATTTTAACAAATAATAGTCTTCCTTCCTTATCCCCTTTTGTTTGTACCACTTGAAACTGATTCCGTTGATGAATTAATATCGCCACACCTTTACTGTTTGTTTGTCCCCGAGATTCAAAAATCCTCCAATCACTATTAGTAATCAATTTATCCATTTTTGTCTTTACCTTATGAGTTTCAGTGAGGAACAAAAAGTCCACACTGTTTTCTTTTGCTAATTTCATTAATCTATACCTTTTCAAGGGCGATGCCAGACCATTTATATTCACTGCCATAATTGTTTGATCACTCATAACTTTCCCATTTGATATTTTTCCCTCCTGCAACCCAGAACTTTAATGAGATTTCCACCTTTATAAAAAAACCTTCCCACCAGAGTGCCCCTCCCTCCGCTTCTCTCAACATGAGAGAAGAGCGGAAAAACATTCCACTATAACAGCCGGGCACCATTGGGGGTGCGGTTCTGCCGAATCTGCTGCTCCCCCTAAACAGTTTTAATAAAAATCACATCAAGAATAAAACCCCCGCACTCCCCCTCCCCAAGCCTCCTTTACCTATTTCCTTCAAAGTTTAAAGTTAGAACTAAGGACTAGGCCTTTATCACTCCCCTTACAAGTAGGAAAACCTTGTGAATCACACTATTTCAAACTGTTCATTTTTTCTTCTGCCTCGTGATCCTGCCCTCTTTAGCTGGGTCTTCTGCTAGTTCTGCCTCTTTGTGAATTTCTTTTGAGGCCAGCTGCATCGCCTTTTGCAGTTCTTTTTCTTTTTCTCTGCCTTTTAAAAGTGCTAGCCTTTCTTCCAACGCTTGAATTTCTCCACCCACTTCCATTTCCAAGGGCTGGAGGGCCGTTGCAATCAGCTCATTAACATATTTAACTCCTGCGTTCCCAACTGCTCCAGCTGCCTCCGTCTCCGTCTGCTGATTTAAGTCCAGATCAAAGCCGAGCTTCACCAACAATTCTTTCCCTTCATCCAAAGATTGCGCCCGGTACATTTTCCCATCTTTATAAACAATTATGATCGCCGGATATTGCCAGCTAAATCTGATGCCTCTGTGGAATAAGGCATCCGCAACTGGTCTCATTTTATTTCTGGCTTGTAATGTTTGCCTGGATAAGTCTTTCAGAACTCTGATTGGAATCCCCTTACAATTAAGGTTGGTAATTTTCTTTAAATCTTTATATACTTCCGTAGCTGTTTTTTCAAAAGAAAATTTGATTATAATGTCCCTTTGGATTCCATGTCTTCGTATACCAAAAACCCAATGTGCACGTTCAATTTGGTCTTCTTCAATTTCAATTTTATTATCTTTAAACCATTTGCTAACATTCTGAATCATGTTTCTTCCGTCAGCGAAATCTTGTTTGAACCCCCTCAAGCGTATATTAGCCCTTCTTGATCTGTCCTCCAAAATATGCAACCGAAGGCGATCTTGATCTCTATCCTCCTCCAACTTCTTTACCCTGATACCCTGTGCTTTCTGTTCTGTTTTCACCTCTATTAACTCATTCGCTGTTTTTGCAACAATATCTTGCATATCTTTTATCTGCCGGCCAATAACAGAAAAAGTTTGCACTAAAGCCTCCATTCTTTTTGTAAGTTCTACTTCCGTGGCCGACGCCATTTTCTCTCTCTGTTGCAACTTTAATTACTTACAGTTCAGAACAGAAAGTAAAGTTTCCTACGGCTCCTTTTCCTTCTCCAATCCACCCAGGGTATTTCCAGGTTCAGAAGTTTTAGCTGTTTTCTTTAGTCTAACATTGTTTGAGGCTCTGAAGGGTTTAGCGGAGGTTTAATTCCGATGTTTTAATATTTGTTTGGAGAGCGTCCGGCATAGCGTCTATCCACTTTGACGCATGCGCAAAACCCCCCTATTTCTTCTTTTCTCAAGACTAGTCAGACCCAAGTCCCGCAGTCATTCTTTATATGTTTTAGTCTCCAGGCCTTACTAGGAACTGCTTCCATCCTGCGACGATATCTGTAATACCATCAAACATCCACATCTGCCTATCCCAGGTCCTTGGTAAGGACTCGATAGGTAGACAAAAATGCCAAATCCAGTCTGAACATCTGGCTGACTGCGATGATCAATAATAATAATAATAATAATAATAATAATAATAATAATAATAATAATAATAATAATAATATCTGCCTATCCCAGGTCCTTGGAAGGACTCAGTAGGTAGAACAAAAATGCCAAATCCAGTCTGAACATCTGGCTGACTGTGCGATGATCAATAATAATAATAATAATAATAATAATAATAATAATAATAATAATAAATAGGCCATATCAAGGTGCAGAGTTCCAAACACATATTATACTAAAATGGAGTGAAAACAGTTTAGAATGGAATTAGTTCAATATAATTTAGAATAAAACAGAAATAAGATACAATTTAAAATGAAATTGGAATAAAACACATTTTTAAAATGAAATTAAGAATCAAATACGGCAATTTAAGATGTAGATAGATAAAATATGATAAAATTACATTTCACTACCACCCCTACAATCTACCCCAATCACTCTCACATAGGCCGATCTCAGCCGAACCAATTTGCTCAAGTATTGTGCTGTGCTAAATCTAATTTTTCAAGTTCTGGCTGCACATAAGGTAAGTTATTTTGATATGGGGGATGAGGTTATCTAGTTGGGTCATGAAACATCTGCAAGGAAACAACCTAGATCAGAGGTCTGGAGGCTAAAAGATATAAGGAACAGTTGCTGGAATTGGGTCTGTCTTGTTTAATGAAAAAAAAAAGGACGAGGGGGGACAGGATAGCAGTCTTCCAGTATCTCAGGGGCTGCCCCAAAGAAGAGGGAGTCAAGCTATTCTCCAAAGCGCCTGAAGGCAGGACAAGAAGCAACGGATGGAAACTCATCAAGGAGAGAAGCAACCTGGAACTAAGGAGAAACTTCCTGACAGTGAGAACAATTAACCAGTGGAACAACCTGCCTCCAGAAGCGGTGAATGCTCCAACACTGGAAGTGTTTAAGAAGAGACTGGACAGCCATTTGTCTGAAATGGTATAGGGTTTCCTGCTTGGGAAGGGGGTTGGACTAGATGACCTCCAAGGTCCCTTCCAACTTTATGATTATTGTTGTTATTGTTGTTGTTATTATTATTATGCACAAAGGACCCCACACAGTCCTCCTCCTTCTCCTCCTCTCCACCAACGCCACTCCCTTCTAGCACTGATGACGTCGCTTAGTTGGGTCATGAAACGTCTGCAAGAAAGCGACCCACCTCACTGACCACCAATGAGCGCTCCTCATTTCAACCCTGAGCTTCAAATATTCTCCGGACCAGAAGTTCCGTCGCTAAGCAAGGGCAGGTGCTAAGTGAACCACCCCCGATTTTATGACCATCCTTTATGGTCATTCAATAAACCACACCGTTGTTAAGTGAATCTGGCTTGCCCCCACTGATTTTGCTTGCTGGAAGCCAGCTGGGAACGTCAAAAAAAGCAATCACATGACCCCCCCCAAGACACTGCACCTCTTGTACATGCTTATTGACATAATAATGACGACAATAATAACAACAATATAATGAAGTAAAGAGTGATGGGAAGGATGGAAATCCCAATTACACACTAGGAGGTGTAAGAAACTTATCCAAGATCCATAAAGAACTTAACATGAATGGTTAAAGTTTGTTTCTTTGTTTGTTAGCACATGAAGGCGGATATGATAAAGTAGCCGTTACTGAAAGTGGGTGGGACGAAACCATTTCTGGAATGGACTGCTGGAAGAATACCAACTATTCAAAAGAAACAGATCTAACAAAAGAGGAGGTGGAGTTACATTATATATAAAAGATCACTATCTCTTTACAGAAATCCACACATCGAAAGATGGGAACCTCCTAGAATCCATATGGGTCAATGTAAATGGGAAAAAGAATGACATTGCTATAGGTGTATGCCACAGGCCACCCAACCAAGCAGAAGAAATACATCAGTGGTTCTCAACCTTTTTCAGGTTGAGACGCCACTTGCGCCGCCCATGCGCGGCGCGACCCCGACCCGCGCGTGACGGGCTGATCCGCCCATGCGCAGCGTGCGCGCGACAAAAACAAAACAAAAAACAAAAACAAAACAAAAAAACAAAATGGCGGACCGCGGCAGCCTGAACCACGCATGCGCGGTGCGCGCAACGGCCTGAACCGCACATGCGCGGTGCGCACGCAATGGCCCAAACCGTGCATGCGCAGCGCGTGACAAAAAAACAAAAACAAAATGGCGGACCGCTGTGTCCGGTGACCCCCGCGAAACGGTCGTTCGACCCCAAATGGGGTCGCGACCCATAGGTTGAGAACCGCTGAAATAGATGAACTCTTTGCTAAACAATTAACAAATGTATGTAGGAAACATACCCACAGTAGTAATGGGAGACTTTAACTATTAACTACCCTGATATCAACTGGGAGACAAAGTCTGCAGCAAGTTGGAGATCGGACAGATTCCTAACCAACCTAGCCGACAACTTTGTCACCTGAAAGGTAGAGGAGGGAATTCCATATAATGCAAACACAAGCAATAGAATATAATCCAACCAGTGTCTTAAACTTCAAAAGAGCTGATTTTAACAAACTCAGAGCCTAAGAAAAATCCCATGGATGAAAATTCTAAAAGGGAAAACAACTCAAGAAGTGTGGGAAACTCTGAAAAATGGGATCATAAAAGCCCAGTCCAGCACAATACCACTGAAAAAGAAAAACAAGAAATCCAAGAAGAAAGCAGCATGGTTGCACAAAGATCTCTCTGACAAACTGAAAGACAAAAAAAAGGATAAGTACAAAAATGGAAAGAGAGAGACACATAACTAAGACAAGAGTATCAGCAGATACATTTGCAAAGATGAAGTCAGGAAAGCAAAGGCTCAGAATGAACAAAGACTTACAACAAAAGTCAAAGATAATAAAAAAAAGTTTCTTTCAACATATAAATAACAGAAAAAAGTCAAGGAAACAATAGGTCTACTAAAGAGAGAAGATGGCAAGGAAGTAACAGGCAGTAGAGAGAAAGCAGAGCTGCTTTACTCATTCTTTGCATCAGTTTTCATGCAAAAAGAAACTGTATTCCAGTGATGGCGAACCTTTTAGAGACCGAGTGGCCAAACTGCAACCCAAAACCCACTTATGCATCGTCGGGTGCCGGGTGGGTGTGGCCCATTGGGTGGGCGTGGCTGCGGTGGTCACGGCAGAACTGGGTGGGACTAAAAAGTTCAATCAATCAATTCCAACTTTGCGAGATCTTTTTTTCCCCACAAGAAGTTGAAATTGACTGATTGATTGAACCTTTTTTTTTTTTTTTGCACACGGCGGCGGAGGCCAAAAGGGAAAAGGTTTTATAAAACCCAGCTGAAGGCCTAGGACTGGGGCGATGGCACACATGCCCACAGAGAGGGCTCTGAGTGCCGACTCTGGCACCCGTGCCATAGGTTCGCCACCACTGCTATAGCCCCACCTACCAAAAACTTAACCGTAAAAGAAAGGCTAGTAATAAAAATTGAAATAAGCAAGAAAATGGTAAGAGAGCACCTGTCTGACCTTGATGAATATAAATCACCGGGACTCGACAGATTACATCCCAGAGTTCTGAAGGAGCTGGCAGATGTTATCTCAGAACCATTGCACCGTATCTTTCAAAAATCTTGGAGCACCGGGGAACTACCAGAGGATTGGAAAAGCGCTGATGTGGTTCCCATCTTCAAAAAAAGGGGGGAAAAATAGACCCAGGAAACTACAGACCAATCAACCTAACATCAATACCTGGGAAGATACTGGAAAAAACAATAATAAAAAAAAACAGGTCTGCGAACATCTAAAAACAAATAAAGTTATAACTACTCGCCAGCACGGGTTTGTTAAAAACAGATCACGCCAAACCAGCGGTTCTCAACCTTTTTCAGGCCGAGACACCACCTACGCCGCCCATGCGCGGAGCGCCCCCGACCTGTGCCGCCCATGCACGGCGTGACGGGCCGAACCGCGCATGCGCGACGGGACGGGCCGAATCGCGCATGCATGGCGGGCCGAATCACGCATGCGCGGCACGACAGGCCGAATCGCACACGCGCGGGGCGCGACGGGCCGAATCGCGCATGCGCGGCGCGCGACGGCCGAGGGGAAATGGTGAAAAAAAATGGCGGACTGCAGTGGTTGGCGACCCCCGTGAAATGGTCGTTCGACCCCAAATGGGGTCGCGACCCACAGATTGAGAACTGCTGCGCCAAACCAATCTTATTTTATTTTTTGACAAAGTGACTAAATTAGTAGACCAGCAAAATGCTGTGGACATAGTATATTTAGACTTCAGCAAGGCATTCAACAAAGTAAACCTACTTCTTGGTAAACTAGAAAAATGCGGTGTAGGCAACATCACCACCAGATGGATTTGTTGTCCTTAATGGTACTACATCCACATGGAGGGAAGTAAGCAGTGGGGTACCACAAGGTTCCGTCTTAGGCCCGGTACGCTTCAATATCTTCATTAATGACTTAGATCAGTGGTTCTCAACCTTTTTAATGCCGTGACCCCCAACCGGTCGTAAGTCGAGGACTTCCCAACCAGTCGTAAGTTGAGGACTTCCCAACCAGTCGTAAGTCGAGGACTATTTCCCTGCCCGGGAGCGCCGCACATGTGTGGCGACCACCGGCTGGGCCACCAGCTGGCCCAGCCCAAGGGAGGTAAGGCACCCGCCGGACGCCACACACGCCAAAAACCCTCCCTGCGCCCGCCGGCCTCCCGCCTCCCACCCCTGGCCCTCTTTTATTTACATTTTTAGTAGTTGCTCAGCAGGGAGGGGTGGAAACTTCCGGAGAGCTCGCCTTCGCCGCAGACAACTTGCAGCACCGTTTGCAGACTGGGACTTTTGGCGGGCTCAGCAGGGCGGAGACAGCCTGGACAATTCCTATTGGCTTTTGAAAGCCAATAGAATTAGACTCTGTTCAAGAGAGTCTATTCTATTGGCTTTCCAAAGCCAATAGAATAAGAGGGAGTAGCACAGCTAAGGAAAAGGGGGAAAAATGGCAGACTCTGTTGATTGGCGACCCCCGTGAAATGGTCGTTCGACCCCAAATGGGGTCGCAACCCACAGGTTGAGAACCGCTGACTTAGATGAAGGAATTGAAGGGGAACTCGTCACCTTTGGAGATGACACTAAGCTGGCAGGAACAGCCAACACTCCAGAAGACAAGCTCAGGATCCAAAAAGATCTTGACAGACGTGAGCAATGGGCCCTATCCAACAACATGAAATTTAATGTGAAGAAAAGCAAAGTTTTACCCCTAGGCAGGAAAAACCAAAAATACAAGTACAGATTAGGCGAAAGCTGACTCAAAAATAGTAATTGGGAGAGGGACCCTGGAGTCCCAGCGGACGATCCCTTAAACATGAGCCAGCCGTGTGCGGCAGCAGCCAAATAAGCTAATACAATCCTTGGTTGTATAAACAGAGGCATAGAATCAAAATCAGGTGAAGTATGAGTACCGCTTTATAAATCCTTACTTAAGGCCACATCTGGAATACCGCATCCAGTTTTGGTCACCACATTACAAAAACGGTATTGAGACCTTGGAAAAAGTGCAGAGCAGAGCAACTACGGTAAGATGATGAAAGGCCCGGAGTCAAAAACATAGCGAGGACGGTTGCAAGAATTGCATTCCACACCAAAAGTCAGAACTGGCATGTTACAAACTCCCAGGAATCTGTCTCGGAAGATGCTGAGGTGTCCTTACCTGTTGAGTGGTCGCCAAGCAGTATTCGGCCGTGCTCAGAATGCTACAGATTAGGCAAAGCTCTTCTAAGGTAAATTTAGCCACCTCTGAACCATCTTTCTCCTTTAGTAAGCTGGTGATGGTCAGGCCGCCGCCGCTGGTGTTCGTGGTCCTGTTGTGGTCGCAAAAACGAGAATAATACGTTATACCAAGGCCATGGTTTCCCCAGTTGCAATGCATGGCTGTGAAAGTTGGATCATAAGAAAGGCTGCCTGCCAAAGAATTGAGGCCTTTGAACTCTGGTGCTGGAGAAGACTCCTGCGAGTCCCCTGGACTGCAAGGTGATCCAACCGGTCGGTCCTAGAGGAGATCAACCCCGACTGCTCTTTAGAAGGCCAGATCCTGAAGTTGAAACTCAAGTACTTTGGCCACCTAATGAGAAGGAAGGACTCCCTGGAGAAGAGCCTGATGCTGGGAAAGATGGAGGGCAAGAGAAGAAAGGGACGACAGAGAATAATGAGGGGGCTGGAGGGAATCCCTGAAGCAATATGAACCGTCTTCTGCCTCATGAATCCCAGCGACCGGTTAGGGCACATAGGGTTGGCCTCCTACGGGTCCCGTCTGTTAGACAATGTCGTCTGGCGGGGCCTAGGGTTAGGGCCTTCTCTGTTGCTGCCCCAGCCCTCTGGAACCAGCTTCCCACAGAGGTCCGTACTGCTTCATCCCTCCTAGCTTTCCGAAAACTGTTGAAAACACATTTATGCAGACAGGTTTGGGGTGTGTGAGCTGCACTCTGCCCCTGGGCCTTTGACTGTGACTGTGTGTGGTATGAGTGAAATAAACTATTTAGTTTTTTTTTATACTGTAAATTAGTAATTTTAATTGTTTTTATCTTATGTTATTTTTTATACTTGTATTCTTGTTGTGAGCCGCCCTGAGTCTTGGGAGAAGGGTGGCATATAAGTTTAATAAATAATAAATAATAATAATAATAATAGGCATGAGCTTAAAGGGACTCCAGAAGATGGTGCAGGACAGGAAGGCCTGGAGGAACATTGTCCATGGGGTTGCGATGGGTTGGACATGACTTCGCAACTAACAACAAAAAACAACATTTCCCAATCCCCGGTCCGTCGCATGCCAGCAACCGGTCCGCACAAACAAGCAAAGCCCCATCGGCGGGATGCAGGCAGTAGACAAAACCACACCCCCTCCGGTCCGCAGAAAAACCTCTCTCCACGGATCCGGTCCCTGGTAACCCAAAAGGTTGGGGGCCTCTGATTTATACAACTTGCATGCCGCACGACTCCCGATCCTTCTGGAATGGGAATTGCAACCATCAAAAACAACGCAGGTCTGTCATCCTCGAAATACCACCTTACGACTGTCGTTATTTGCTTAACATCTTGCTGAACACCTAATTCTCACAGTGCTGTCTAATGCCTAGGTGTATTTACCCAGGTAGTGGGGCTATAGGGCAGGGGTGTCAAAGTCAGTTTCACTGAGGGCCACATCAGCATTGCGGTTGTCCTCAGGCCGGGTAGGTGTGGCCAGGGTGGATGCGGCCTACTGGGTGGGCATGGATGGAGTGGGTGTGGCCTACCGGGTGGGCGTGGCCAGCTCTACATCCTTCGCGTCAAGGGTGCCTGTGGGGGCCTGGGCAGGAGTGGGACAGATCTGGGGGTCTCTGGCAGAAGGGGGGGGACTGGGGCAGAGCCCATCAAGCCGGATAGGTGAAGTAGGCGAGGGCCATTGGCTGGCCACTTCCAGGCGATGGTGCATTTCTTCATTCCTCACAAAGGGAGACCCCTCCCCAGCAGGCACCCTTCCTTTCTGCTCTCCTTGCTTTGCAGACCACAGGTCCCCACCCTTTTGGGGTTAGCAGCCTGGAAGGAAAGGGAGGAGAAAGCAAATTTGCGCGTGCATGCGCAAAAGGGACTGCTAGTGCCTGCCCGCATATGCAAACGGGGCTACTAGCGGCCATGCGGTGGCTCTAACACTCATGCACATGTGCAAAGGGGGCCGCCAGTGCCCATGCGACTGTTAGTACGGGCGGGGCCGACGCGGCAGGGGCTGGTTCCTCGCTGTTTCTAGACGGCCTTGTGGAGCTAAGACTGAATGCGTTTCAGCATAGATGGCCACCACAAAATTGTGCATTGGCTCCCGGCCGGTCTGGGCCAGGGCCAAGGCAGCGGGGGCCGTTCCCTCACTGTTTCCAGGATGGCTTCGCGGGCCACATGAAACCACTTCGCGGGCTGCATCCGGCCCCCAGGCCTTGTGTTTGACATGTCTGCTATAGTGATATTATTTATCCTTATTATTTTCTTTACTCTCCCTTTGATTGGTATTGGTTATTATTTTATTCTGTTGCTTTGTATGTGTACGGAGAGCTTCTGCACCAGACACAAACTCCTTGTGTGTCTAATTACACCTGGCCAAATAAAATACAGGTAGTCCTCAACTGACAACCAGAACTGAGCCCAACGTTTCTCTCGTTAAGTGAGACATCCGGGAACTGAATTTTGCCCCGTTTTACAACTTTTCTTCCCGCACTGGTTAAGGGAATCCCTGCCCTTGTTAAGTGAGTAACACGGTTGTTAAGTGAATCCGGCTTCCCCCGTGGACTTTGCTTGTTTGAAGGTCGCGAAAGGCAAGGGTTCTCAACCTTGGCAACTTTAAGACTTGTGGACTTCAATTCCCAGAATTCCTCAGCCAGCTTTGCTGGCTGAGGAATTCTGGAAGTTGAAGTCCACAAGTCTTAAAGTTGCCAAGGTTGAGAACCCCTGGCGAAAGGGGATCACGTGACCCCCCCCAGGACACTGCGGCTGTCATTAATACGAGCCAGTTGGCAAGTGTCCGAATTTTGATCATGTGACCGTGGGGATGCTATAACGATCATAATAAGTATGAAAAGTGATCTTAAGTCACTTTTTTCAGTGCCATTGTTAACTTCAAATGGCAGGGGTTGGACTAGATGACCTCCAAGGTCCCTTCCAACTTTACTATTATTATTATTATTATTATTATTATTATTATTATTATTATTATTATTATTATTATTATTATTATTATTATTATTATTGTATGTTGTGAGCCGCTCCGAGTCTGCGGAGAGGAGCGGCATACAAATCCGAAAAATAAATAAATAAATTATTATTATTATTATTTATTAGATTTCTATGCCACCCTATTCCAAGAACTCAGGGCGGCTCACAGCATGAATACTAACATAAAGAAATCCAATATTAAAATACATTATAAAACCCATTAATTAAAAAAGAAAACCAATCATCCAGAAACAGACATTACAAACATACATACACTGGCTGGGGCCAGGTGTTAACTGCCCCAGGCCTGCCGGCAAAGATGGGTCTTCAATAATTTGCGAAAGGCGGAAAGGGTGGGGGCAATACGGATCTCCGGGGGGAGTTGATGATGATGATGATTATTATTATTATTATTATTACCTACGCAATATACAGGTCTTCTATGGAAGGCAGTCTGGTTGCAATTGTTATTTTTCTATTATTATTTCATTGGAAAGGGACTCCGTTCTTGGTATTCTTAAAACACACCTCTGCCGGCAGGCCTGGGGTAGTTGACATCTTGCCCCAAGCCAGTGTATGTCTGTGTGTATGCTGAATGATTGGTTTTTTAAATTAAGGGGTTTTATATACATGTAGTTTTAAAGGTTGATTTCTACTATGTTGTGAGCCGCCCTGAGTTCTCCGGAATAGGGCGGCATAGAAGTCAAATAAATAACAATAGTAATAATAATAATAATAATAATAATAATAATAATAATAATAATAGTAATGAACCTGGCTGCCGGTCCCCTGTGTGCAGCGAGTTCCAATCCCACAACAGGAGTTTTTTAAATATTAAACGAACTGTTGTAAGTCAAGGACTACTGTATTCAATTCGATTTAATTCAACTCATTCAAAACTTACTTGGGTAAATTTCCGGAGAGGATCTTCCAAGCGTATTCCCGCAGATATTTCTGGAATATGGTGCCTGAGGGCAATCATGGGCTCCCCGGTGCTCAGCTGCGAGCACTGGACCATGCACTTCTTGTAATAGACAAAGAGGTCAGCACAGCTCGGCAGAACGACACCGCCCTCGTCCACGTTCGGCTTGGGGGGTCCCTGGGCCTTGAAGTCCCCCACGAAGCGGTCAATCAGCTCTCCGAGGTTTCTGATGTCCCACGAGAGCAGAAACACAATTGTATTTGTTTGTTTAAGAAATGTACACGGTCAGGAGAAAAAATTCCCACCCCTGCCCCCATTTACACATCCCTCCTTTTTTATTTTTGTTAACTTTCAGTGTTTTAACGCCTAATGTTTTTAATGTTCTGATTGTTACAATAGGGTGCTTTTGTAAGTTGTAAGCCAGCCAGCGTTGCTTGACAGTGAAATGGGCAACAAGTAATCATCATCATCATCATCATCCATAAGTCAGCAAGTGTTGTATTGCCTCTGTACAAATCGATGGTGAGACCACACTTGGAGTACTGTGTACAGTTTCTGGTCACCGCACCTCAAGAAGGATATAATGGAACTGGAAAAGGTGCAAAAAAGGGCAACAAGAATGATCAAGGAAATGGAGCGCCTCCCTTATGAAACCAGATTGCAACGCCTTGGTCTCTTCAGCCTTGAAAGACGGCGTTTAAGGGGTGACTTGATCGAAGTGTATAAAATCATGCATGGGATAGAAAAGGTGGATAGAGAAAAATTCTTTTCTCTATCACACAATACCAGGACAAGGGGGCACTCCTAAAGCTCATAGGTAAGAAAGTGAGGACAAATAAAGGGAAATATTTCTTTCACCCAGAGGGTCGTTGGTTTATGGAATTCACTTCTGAAGGGGTCGTGACAGCTGTCAGCCTTCACAGCTTCAAGGCAGGGCTAGATAGATTCATGGATGCAAAGTGTATCGATGGTTATTAAAAACGGATGTCCATGTGCCGCCTCTATGTTGGTTGAGGCAGGCAGGATTCCCTTGAGTCCCATTTGTTGGGGGTCAAGGGAAAGGGAGGGTTTTGCCTTCTCTTTCTGCTCAAGATCCCCATGTACAATTGGTGGGCCACTGTGTGACACAGAATGCTGGACTCGATGGGCTTTGGCCTGATTCAGCATGGCTCTTCTTATGCTCTTATGTTCTTATCTGCCTATCCCAGGTCCTTGGGAAGGACTTCGATAGGTAGACAAAAATGCCAAATCCAGTCTGAAAATCTGGCTGACTGTGCGATGATCAATAATAATAATGATGATGATGATGACGATGGAAAGGACCTTGGAGGTCATCTAGTCCAACCCTTGCTCAGGAAGGACAAATAGCTGAATTTGTTCTGAATATAATTTTGCTCTGAATAAAAATTTGCTCTGAATGGTCGCTAAATGAACTGTCGTAAGTCGAGGACTACCTGTACTATTTTGTCAATTCTTCTCGAACTCACAAAGTCTAGGTTTATTCTTTTTTTTAAAATGAACCATAGTACTCAAGTTACAACCACAATTGAGCCTGACCTTTATGTTGTTAAGTGAGAAATTTGTTGAGTCCATAAACGACTTTTCTTCCCACATTTGTTAAGTGAATCACTGCTGTTGTTAAATAAGCTGGTTGTTAAGTGAATCTGGTTTCCCTGTGGACTTTGCA
>JARGCV010000932.1:0-97500 GCA_034064705.1 Bothrops alternatus
GAGGGGAAAGGGAGAGGTTTCCAAGCTGAGTCATGCTGGCTCAGGAATTCTGGGAGTTGAAGCCCACGAGTCATAAAAAGGGCAAGTTTGAAGACCCCTGGACTAGATGATCTCTAAGGTCCCTTCCAGCCCTACGATTCTATGAAGGTCTTTTAATCAGGAGACATAAAAGAGTCAGGATGGGCCTTTGCTGAGACCGCAAGCATTTTTTCCCCATATGGATCCAAATAGAATGAAGACCCATTTTCTGAAAAATAAAATAAAATAAAATTGCCACCTGTTCTGAGTCAGGAGACCCACAAGATTTTCCCACCTCTTTTAACGTTCTGTTCCAGGCGCCTTTCGCACCTACGCGCCATCCAGAGAAATTTCTCCCCACGTGGAGGCTGCCATCTGCTGTCTCCCCTTTTCGGTACTTGCTCCAATCCGTTCAGCAAAGATGCCCCCCCACCCCACCCTTTGCCAGCTCCAGGTGGCGGGTTCCAATCTGGGCCAACTTTCAGTAGAGAATCCTGCATTTTGGGTTTTCTCCGCCTGTATTGCCCAGGTGACAACATCTAGCAAAGTCTGTGACTCCCAAAATTCTCTAGCCAGCAAGGATAGGTAGGAAAAGGAAGGAAGGAAGGAAGGAAGGAAGGAAGGAAGGAAGGAAGGAAGGAAGGAAGGAAGGAGAGGAGGGAGGGAGGGAGGGAGAAGAGAAAGAGTGAGAGAGAAAAAGAGGTGAGAGAAAGGAAGGAAGGGATGAAGGAGTGATGAGGAGAGAAGAAAGGTAGGAGAAGAAAGGAGGAAAGTAAGAAGGAAGGAGGAATGAAGGAAGTACAGTAGAGAAGGGAGGAAAAGGAGAGAAGAGAAGAGAAGGGAAGAGGAGAGGAGAGGAGAAAAAAGAAGAGAAGAGAAGAGAAGAGAAGAAAAGAGAGAGAAAGAAAGGAAGAAAGAAAGGAAGGAAAAAATGGATGAAGAGTAAGAGAAGAAAGGAGGAAAGAAGGGAGAAGAGATGAGGAAGGAAGGAAGGAAGGAAGGAAGGAACGAACGAACGGAAGGGATAAGAAGAGAAGGGAGTGGGAGACACTGGAAAGAAGGAGAGGTAGAAGAGGAAGCAAGCAAGGAAGGAAGCAAGCAATGAAGGACAGAAGAGAAGAAGGTTATCAAAAGAGAGAAAATAAGGCCCACCCCCGTCTTTATCACAAGGATAATTTCCCTTCTCTCTATGAACCTGAAGATGCGTGGACTCCAACTCCCAGAATTCCCCAGCCAGCCATGGCTGCCTGGGGAATTCTGGGAGTTGAAGTCCATGCCTCAGAAAGCCCCTGAGGTTGAAAAACACCAATGTAGACTTGAGAGAAAACCTCCTTCCTTCCTTCCTTCCTTCCTTCCTTCCTTCCTTCCTTCCTTCCTTCCTTCCTTCCTTCCTTCCTTCCTTCCTTCCTTCCTTCCTTCCTTCCTTCCTTCCTTCTGGCTTCAGCTGGAACAAAAAGGGGGGCTGTGTGGGAGAAAGTGGGGGGGGAGAAGATATATTAATTATCTTCAAAGAGCTTCTGGCCGGGCGGAGCAATCTCGCTCCAATCAGGCCTGTGTCTCAGGAAGCTTTAATGAAAATGGGGACGGGGGCAACGCAGATTAATGTTTTATTTCTGGGAAGCTTAAATGGGGCTATCCATCATCCTTTCCAGCCTGAGGATTGAGACAGTCTCCGACTGTTAGAGGGGCACAGAAAAACCTGGGGGGAGGGGGTTGGACCGAGGATAATAGCAATCATCATCATCATTAATTGGGGAGAAATTTCCTCCCGGTTCGAGATGAAGATATCAAAGTGAAACCTGATTTGACAGCTCAAGATGCCCTGTTTTGCCAGCGCAGATCCACCAGCTCTGGAAAAGACCGGAAGCTTCTGTTCTAACTGAATATTGGCCAGTTTTTAGACAGTATACAGGTAGCCCTCAACCTGCGACCGCCATTGAGCCCCAAATTTATGTTGCTAAGTGAGAAATTGGCCAGGTGAGTTTTACGCTTTTGCTCGCCACATCGGAGACAGTATAGGTTCTTCTGTTTGAGCAGGGGGCTGGACTAGAAGACCTCCAAGGTCCCTTCCAGCTCCACTCCACGGCAATCATGGGGAAAGCATTGCAAACACAGGCCGGGATGACCAAGCACCCACATCCCTGGAGTCGTTAAGTGAATCAGGGGGTCGTTAAGCGAATCTGGCTTCCCCCGTTGACTTTGCTTGTCGGAAGTTTGCTTGGGAAGGCTGCAAATGGCGATCACGCCACCCCCAAAGCGCTGCAACCGTTGTAAATACGTGCCAGTTGCCAGGCGACCGAATCTGGATCATGCCACAGCAGAGGTGTTAACGACATTGGTGGGAAGACTGATTGTTAAGTTAATCTTTTCAGCATGGTTGTAATTTCAAACAAATGGTCATAAGTTGAGGACTATCTGTAGTTACGAAAGGTGGTGTGGGCTAGACTGGGCGGCAGCCAAACCCCCCCCCCCAAAAAAAACCTATTGCAAAAAAACCTTCACAAATATACCTATATATTGTCACCTGGAGGTGAGCTGAACCCAGTATCTTTTCCCCCCCATAATATAATGACCTTTCCTGTGTGCATTTAATTATTTCCTCTTGTGGGTCACATCTGGCCAAAGGTTTTTGCCAAGGCTTATCCTATGACTTATCAGAGCTGACTAGGATTCACTGAAACTTGGAACATAGAATAACAGAAGGGACCTCGGAGGTCATCTAGTCCAACCCCCCATACCATTTCAGACAGGTGGCTGTCCAGTCTCTTCTTGAAAAACCTCCAGTGATGGAGCTTCCTTCCTTCCTTCCTTCCTTCCTTCCTTCCTTCCTTCCTTCCTTCCTTCCTTCCTTCCTTCCAACAGAATAATAGGGTTGAAAGGGACCTTGGAGGTCATCTAGTCCAACCCCCTGCTTAAGCAAGAGATCCTATACCATTTCAGACAAATGGCTGTCCAGTCTCTTCTTAAAAACTTCCAGTGATGGAGCACCCACAACATCTGGAGGCAAGTTGTTCCATTGGTTCATTGTTCTCACTGTCAGGAAATTCCTCCTTAGTTCCAGGTTGCTTCTCTCCTTGATTAGTTTCCATCCGTTGCTTGTTGTCCTGCCTTCAGGCGCTTTGGAGAACAGCTTGACTCCCTCTTCTTTGGGGAAGCCCCTGAAATACTGGAAGGCTGCTACCATGTCCCCCCTCGTCCTTCTCTTCATTAAACTAGACCAGGGGTAGGCAACCTCGGCTCTTTTATGACTCGTGGACTTCAACTCCCAGAATTCCTGAGCAGCTTAGAAACCTCTCCCTTTCCCCTCAGCGTGGCTGGCTCAGGAATTCTGGGAGTTGAAGTCCACGAGTCATAAAAGAGCCAAGGTTTCCTACCCCTGGCCTAGGCCTAGGCCGCTTTATGACTCGTGGACTTCAACTCCCAGAATTCCTGAGCCAGCATGGCTCAGCTTGGAAGCCTCTCCCTTTCTCCTCAGCACGGCTGGCTCAGGAATTCTGGGAGTTGAAGTCCATGAGTCATAAAAGGGCCAAGTTTGCCTACCCCTGAACTAGACATGCCCAATTCCAGCAACCGTTCCTCGTATATTTTAGCCTCCAGTCCCCTGATCCTCTTTGTGGCTCTTCTCTGCACTCTTTCCAGTGTCCCATCTTTAGGATTTTAAAGGCTGAAACCTGCAGTGATATATCCAGTTGTACAAATCCATTTTGCCCTAAACTCACATGACTAAACAGGAATACAGATAGTCCTCGACTTACAACAGTTCTTTTAATGACCATTCAAAGTTACAACGGCACTGAAAATAGTGACTTATGATCATTTTTCACATTTACGACCGTTGCAGCATCCCCAGGGTCACGTGATCAAAATTCGGATGCTTGGCAATTGACTCCTATTTATGACGGTTTTCAGTGTCCCGGGGGTCACACAATCCCCCTTTTGCGATCTTCTGACAAGCAAAGCCAATGGGGGAAGCCGGATTCGCTTAGCGACTGTCTCACTAACTTAGCTGCAGCGATCCGCTTACCAACTGCGGCAAGAAGGATGTTAAAACGGGGCAGAATTCACGTTAACAACTGTCCTGCTTAGCGACCGAAACATCGGGCTCCGTTGTGGCTGTTAAGTCGAGGACTATGTGTCATTCCAGGAAAGTCAGGTGCCCTTTTAATCAGCAACATCCACCGAAGGGTCACATAACACTGCAAAAACTTTGGGAACAACCCACAAACTTTCATTCTTGGGAACCGAGGAAGCTCTTCCAAGCCAGACTTTTGATCTGGCCACCAAGAATCACTTTCCCCAGCTTTGCCTGCACTTCCCAGAGGCCGGGCCAAAAAAGACATTTTCCCATAACGTCCCCTGGATCATTTAAAGCAGAAAACCGCAAGCCTGAAATTTGGATTTGCCCGCTGTCAGCTGGAAGTTTGACGGCCGAGGGACAGGGGCTTCCCAAAAAGGCAAGGTGTTTCTTACACACACACACACACACACACACACACACAAATCTCCACAGCAGCTGTGCTGGAGACCAGGAATAATCCAACGTACGAAATCAAATCTTATTTCACGTTTGCAGATTGTGCATTATGGAAGGCCCACACAGGGAGGCACGATGACCCAGCTGAGGGCATTTCCCACGCTTCCTTTTCATTCCTCCTTGTGGGTTTTCTCACTTCCTTCCCCTAGGTCAGCGGTTCTCAACCTGTGGGTCGCGACCCCATTTGGGGTCGAACGACCATTTCACGGGGGTCGCCAAACAACCCAGTCCGCCATTTCCCCCCCCTTTTCCTTAGCTGTGCTACTCCCTCTTATTCTATTGGCTTTTGAAAGCCAATAGAATAGACTCTCTTGAATAGAGTCTAATTCTATTGGCTTTCAAAAGCCAATAGGAATTGTCCAGGCTGTCTCCGCCCTGCTGAGCCCGCCAAAAGTCCCAGTCTGCAAACGGGGCTGCAAGTTGTCTGCAGCGAAGGCGAGCTCTCCGGAAGTTTCCACCCCTCCCTGCTGAGCAACTACACTAAAACTGTAAGTCAAAAAGGGCCAGGGGTGGGAGGTGGGAGGCCAGCGGGCACAGGGAGGGTTTTTGGTGCGCGTAGGGCCCGGTGGGTGGCCCAGCCTGTGGTCGCCCTGCGCCGTCGCTGCCGCGGCTGCCCATAAATGCCTGAGCACCTGGGCCGGCGCAGGGGGCAGCACCACGCATGCGCGGCGCGGGTCATCGCGCCGCGCATGTGCGGTGCAGGTCAGGGTCGCGGCCTGAAAAAGGGCGGCGGCGAAGGCAAGGCTAGCGGAGCAGCGGCGGGCACAGGGAGGGTTTTTGCGCGCGTGGGGCCCGGCGGGTGTCTTATCTCCCTTGGGCTGGGCCAGCTGGTGGCCCAGCCCGTGGTCACCCTGCACCGTCGCCACCACGGCTGCCCAGGAGGACTTGAGCACCTGGGCCTGCCTGCCGCCGCCCCCTCGGCCGGCGCAGGGGGCAGCACCACACATGCGCGGCGCGGGTCAGGGTCGCGGCCTGAAAAAGGTTGAGTTACGACCGTAGTGGAGCCTTCCCATCACAGCCATAGAGGTAGTCCTCAAATGACCAGCCACATTTGAGTCCCAAATTTCTGCAGCTAAGCAAGATTGTTCATAAGCACGTTTTGCCCCATTTTATGACCTTTCTTGCCACGGCTGTTAAGCAGATCACTGCAGTTGTTAAGTTAGCAACAGGGTTGTTGAGTGAATCGGGCTTCCCCCATTGACTTGACTTGTCAGAAGATCACACAAGGGGATTGCGTGACACCCCCCCCGGGGACACTGAAAACGGTCATAAATAGGAGTCAGTCGCCAAGCGTCTGAATTTCGATCACGTGAGCGTGGGGACGCTGCCACGGTCGTAAGTGTGGAAAAGGGCCATCAGTCGTTGTAACTTTGAAGGCTCACTAAAGAAATAGTTGTAAATCGAGGAGGCCAACCCACTTTTTCTTTAAAAAAGGAGCTCCCTGCAATTAGAAAGCTACCAATCAAAATGATGCGCTAGCTTTCCACTTGAGAAGGTCAGAAGCATTAAAACAACAGAATAACAAGAGTTGGAAGGGACCTTGGCGGTCTTCTAGTCCAACCCCTGTTCAGGCAGGAGATCCTATACCAGGGGCAGGCAACCTTGGCAACTTTAAGACTTCTGGACTTCAATTCCCAGAATTCAATTCTTAAAGTTGCCAAGGTTGAGAACCCCTGCCCTATACCATTCTGGACAAATAACAGAGTTGGATGGGACCTTGGATAAGATAAGATAAGATAAGATAAGATAAGATAAGATAAGATAAGATAAGATAAGATAAGATAAGATAAGATAAGATAAGATAAGATAAGATAAGATAAGATAAGATAAGATAAGATAAGATAAGATAAGATAAGATAAGATAAGATAAGATAAGATAGGATAGGATAGGATAGGATAGGATAGGATAGGATAGGATAGGATAGGATAGGATAAGATAAGATAAGATAAGATAAGATAAGATAAGATAAGATAAGATAAGATAAGATAAGATAAGATAAGATAAGATAGGATAAGATAGGATAAGATAGGATAAGATAAGATAAGATAAGATAAGATAAGATAGGATAGGATAGGATAGGATAGGATAGGATAGGATAGGATAGGATAAGATAAGATAAGATAAGATAAGATAAGATAAGATAAGATAAGATAGGATAGGATAGGATAGGATAGGATAGGATAGGATAGGATAGGATAGGATAGGACAGGACAGGACAGGACAGGACAAGACAAGATAACCTTTATTGTCATTTTTATACTGCGGGCACAATGGCACACCTCAAAAATGAAATTTAGTTGCCCGCTCTCGAAGTGAAACACATACATGACACACACCTAAACATACTATGAACAACATATGTATAGACCCACATCCCTACATATACATAGCAAATAAATATTAAACGCTGTCCATCTTGAATATATAACGGAAGGAGGAGTCTTGAGGGTTCACAAGGTTAATGCTGAATGGGATGAAACTATGGCTGAATCCGGATGTTCTGCTATGGATACCACGGAGCCCCCTCCTCCCAGAAGTTAAGAAGGAAAAGAGATCATAAAGAGGATGTGTCGTGTGCCAGATAATCTTGTGGACCCTCCTCAAGCATCGCTTCTGTGCTATGTCCTGGATGGGAGGGAGGGAACTGCCAATGATCTTTTCGGCCGTCCTCACCACTCTCTGCACCGCCTTCCTGTCTGAAGCAGGGATGCTTCCAAACCAGACTGTGATGCTGTATGTCAGGATTCTCTCCATCGTCCCCCTGTAGAAAGTGGTCAGGACAGGGGAAGGAAGATGTGCTTTTCTCATGAGGCGCAGAAAATGCAAGCGCTGCTGTGCCCGCTTCACCAGTTTCTCACTGTTGAGCAACCAAGTCATCCTACTCGTTAGCTGCACACCCAGGAATTTGATGCTGATAACCGTCTCCACAGGTGAATCATTAATGCACAGAGAAGTGTGGCTGTGCCTGCCTTTTCTGAAATAAACAATGATCTCTTTGGTTATTCCGGTATTTAAAACTAGGCTGTTCTCCTTACCCCAGTTCACCAACCCTTCAACCTCCTTGCGGTAAGCTTCCACCTTGTCATCCTGAATAAGGCCCACTACTGTTGTATCATCTGCAAACTTCACAATATGGTTGTTGGCAAACCTAGCACAACAGTCATGGGTCAACAGGGTGAACAGCAGTGGACTTAAGACACAGCCCTGAGGAGAACCTGTGCTCAAGAAAATGATATTAGAGGTACCGGTATTTGTTCCAACTCGCACATATTGGGGCCTGTTGGTAAGAAAATCAAGAATCCAGTTGCACAAAGGAGTGTTTAAGCCTGAAAGGCCCAGTTTGTCTACTAGATGCTGGGGAATGATTGTGTTAAACGCCGAACTCAAGTCGACAAACAGCAAACGCACATGAGTATTTCTTTCCTCTAGTCTATCTCCATGCTCAGGCAGGAGACCCTGTACCATTCTGGGCAAATAACAGAACAACAGAGTCGTAAGGGATGGTCGTCAAGTCTCTTCTTAAAAACCTCCAGTATTGGAGCATCTAGACCAGGGGTCTTCAAATTTGGCTCTTTTATGACTGGTGGACTTCAACTCCCAGAATTCCCGAGCTAGCATGAGGGAACTATGGCACCTTCATAACGTGCAGACTTCAACTCCCAGAATTCCTCAGTCATAAAAGGGCCAAGTTTGAAGACTCCTGGTCTGGATCCATGCCCGCAGTTTCATCAAAATGGCCGACTGAGGAATTCTGGGAGTTGAAGTCCACCAGTCATAAAAGGGCCAAGTTTGAAGACCCATGGTCTGGATCCATGCCCGCAGTTTCATCAAAATGGCCGACTGAGGAATTCTGGGAGTTGAAGTCCACCAGTCATAAAAGGGCCAAGTTTGAAGACCCATGGTCTGGATCCATGCCCGCAGTTTCATCAAAATGGCCGACTGAGGAATTCTGGGAGTTGAAGTCCACCAGTCATAAAAGGGCCAAGTTTGAAGACCCCTGAGCTAGAACTTCTGGGAACAAGTCGTTCCTTTTCCGATCCAGATAATCAGAAACGGTTCTATCCTCATCTGGGCTCCCTTAGAACCCCTGAATCAGCTGCTTCGTCTCACCCCCCCTGAAAAGAAGTGATCAAAGTCTCCATCTATCCATCCTCCCTCTAAAGAAATTGCAACGGAGCTGAGCAAAATCAATCCAGAGCAAGCCAGACGCATTACACACCGCCCGGCATCTCAAAGGCATCGTGACTAATGGGACGAGTGGCAGCACGAATGCCATCCGACGACTCCTTGGAGTCTCCCCGGGCACAGCCATCATCTTAATTTAAAACGCCTTCCCACCATGCACTGCAGCCTGCAGGAGACACTTGGCAGACGTCCGAACGGCCAAATCCTTACGGCCTTGAAGGCAATCAACCTGGCCTTATTGCAAAAAAAAAAAAAAAAAAAAAGACTGGAAACAGCAAGCAGGGACAATGGACAGGAGGGAACGATCCAAAAATCTAACCTTTTGTAAATAAATAAATACATCTGAATTTTGCAAACCAGAGTCAAAGGGGATCTATTATCCTTTAATCTATTATCTACAGATGGTCCTATAGTAATAATAATAATAATAATAATAATAATAATAATAATAATAATAATAATAATAAGAAGAAGAAGAAGAAGAAGAAGAAGAAGAAGAAGAAGAAGAAGAAGAAGAAGAAGAAGAAGAAGAAGAAGAAGAAGAAGAAGAAGAAGAAGAAGAAGAAGAAGAAGAAGAAGAAGTTGTTGTTGGGAGAGAATTGGAGGTCATCTAGTCCAACCCCCTGCTCAGGCAGGAAACCCTATCCCATTTCAGACAAATGGCTGTCCAGTCTCTTCTTAAAAACTTCCAGGGTTGGAGTGTTCATTTAATGACTGTTCAAAGTCACAACGGGCACCGCAAAAAGTGCCTTATGACCATTTTTCACAATTACCATCTTTGCAGCATCCCCCGTGGTCACGTGATCCAAATTCAGATGCTTGGCAAGTGGTTCGTACTTACGACGGTCTCTGTGGCCCAAGCTCATGTATGATCTAATTCAGCGGTTCTCAACCTTTTCCGGGGCTCGACCCCGGCCCGCATCGCACATGCGCGGCGCGACGGGGCGCATCGCACATGCGCAGTGTGATGGGGCACATCACGCATGCGTGGCATGATGGGGCGCATAGTGCATGCGCGGCGCGACGGCCCGCATCGCAATAGGGGAAAAAAATGGCCGACCCCAAAAAAAATGGCCGACCCCCCCAAAAAATGGCAGACTGCGGTGCTTGGCGACCCCCGTGAGATGGTCGTTCGACCCCAAATGGGGTCGCGACCCACAGGTTGAGAACCGCTGATCTAATTCCTCTTTCGTGACCTTCTGACAAGCGGTGTCAATGGGAAGGCAGATTCACTTAACAGCTGTGTTACTCACTTATCAACTGCAGTGAGTCACTTAACAGCGGTGGCAAGGAAGGTCGTAAAATGGAGCAAAACTCAACAAACGTCTCACTTAACGACAGACATGCTGAGCTCAGTTGTGGTCGTAAGTCGAGGACCACCTGGATTATCCTTCTCTATCTATTATTTATTATCTTTCCCACCTTTCCTATTACTTACTCCTATTGGTATTTTATGACTATCACTCGTTGGTTGAATCTTATGATTGTGTCTCACGATTTATGATTTATCACTTCGTCGCTTGTGTGTATATTGAGAGCTTCAGCGCCGGAGACAAATTCCTTGTGTGTCCAATCATATTTGGCCAATAAAGAATATTCTATTGACTAGCCTGGCTGGGAGTCGAAGGGAGGTAAATCCCGAATTCCAACTGGTCGGGGGTCCTGTTTTATTTTTATTAGAGTTCCCATGCCTTGCAGCATTGCAAAGCATGGAGGAATGTCAACGTGAAAAAGTCCACATATATCTTCCGCAGAATACAGGTTGTCCTCAACGTATGACCGCAGTTCAGTCCAGAATTTCCATCGCTAAGCAAGTCAGTCGTTCTGTGAATTTTGCCCCATTTTACAACCTTTCTTGCCACAGTTGTTAAATGAATCGCTGCAGTTGTTAGGCCAGAGATAGGCAACCTTGGCTCTTTTATGACTCGTGGACTTCAACTCCCAGAATTCCTGAGCCAGCCACGCTGAGGGGAAAGGGAGAGGTTTCCAAGCTGAGCCAGGCTGACTCAGGAATTCTGGGAGTTGAAGTCCACGAGTCATAAAAGAGCCAAGGTTGCCTACCTCTGATCTAGGTGTATCTATCTATTGTCTGTCTGTCTGTCAATCATCTAGGTCAGGGATAGGTAACCTTGGCTCTTTTATGACTTGTGGACTTCAACTCCCAGAATTCCTGAGCCAGCATGAGGGAACTATGGCCCCTTCATGACTGGTGGACTTCAACTCCCAGAATTCCTGAGCCAGCCTGGCTCAGCTTGGAAACCTCTCCCTTTCCCTTCAGCATGGCTGGCTCAGGAATTCTGGGAGTTGAAGTCCACCAGTCATAAAGCGGCCTAGGCCTAGGCCAGAGGTAGACAACCTTGGCCCTTTTATGACTGGTGGACTTCAACTCCCAGAATTCCTGAGCCAGCCATGCTGAGGGGAAAGGGAGAGGTTTCTAAGCTGAGTCATGCTGGCTCAGGAATTCTGGGAGTTGAAGTCCACGAGTCATAAAAGAGCCAAGGTTGCCTACCTCTGATCTAGGTGTATCTATCTATCGTCTGTCTGTCTGTCAATCATCTAGGTCAGGGATAGGTAACCTTGGCTCTTTTATGACTTGTGGACTTCAACTCCCAGAATTCCTGAGCCAGCATGAGGGAACTATGGCCCCTTCATGACTGGTGGACTTCAACTCCCAGAATTCCTGAGCCAGCCTGGCTCAGCTTAGAAACCTCTCCCTTTCCCCTCAGCGTGGCTGGCTCAGGAATTCTGGGAGTTGAAGTCCACCAGTCATAAAAGGGCCAAGGTTGCCTACCCCTGTGTTAAGCACTTCAGGAGGCAACTTGTTCCTCTGATTAATTGTCCTCACTGTCAGGAAATTCCTCTTAATTTAAGGTTGCTTGATTAGTTTCCATCTGTTGCTTCTTGTCCTGCCTTCCAGTGCTTTGGGGAATAGATTGACCCCTTCTTCCTTGTGGCAGCCCCTCAGATATTGGGGCACTGCCATCATGTCCTTCTTCTCATTCAACTAGACATACCCAGTTTCATTGTTCCAACTTCATTAAACCTTACTTTCATTCTGATTAGAAACCTGCCAGTTTGATGCAAACAGTGAAAGCGGTGTCATTTAACTTACGCAACTTGAAGATGGGTGGACCTCAACTCCCAGAATCCCCCAGCCGGCATGTTTTAAGATGGGTGGATTTCGACTCCCAGAATTCCCCAGCTGGCATGGCCGACTGGAGAATTCTGGGAGTTGAAGTCCACCAGCCTTCAAGTGGCCAAGATTGAGGGACACTGATCTACAGGGGAAAAGCTGCAAATAATCAAGAAAGAACAAACCTGTTCGGAAAGCGTGAACCCCAAACAGAACACATTTCCCCCCCAAAGCTCTGGGCGTAAAGCTTTTGCACAAACACGGCTGTGTCCTGCCTTTTGATGCACAGGACTGATTTCGCCATGTGGCTCCTTTGTGTTGAGCGATTTGTGTGTGATTTAGGGCAGGGGGAATGGAGGAAAACCTCCACGGCTGGCCGGCTGGCCCTGTATTCTCAGCCTTGCAAAAACCCTCTGTGGCATTTACAAATCGGAAGAATTTGAGAGGTTTCCCACAACTATAAGTCGGGGACCGGTGGGGCAACGCATCACGCCCTGAAACGATCCACATGGGGAGGAAGGGAGGGAAGGAGAAAAAAAATTAAAAACCTTGAACCCCCAAAAGCTGGAAAATATCAATACTGCAGGCCTTGTTTTCTTTCTTTCTTTTTCTTTCTTTCTTTCTTTCTCTTTCTTTCTTTCTTTCTTTCTTTCTTTCTTTCTTTCTTTCTTTCTTTCTTTCTTTCTTTCTTTCTTTCTTTCTTTCTTTCTTCCTTCCTTCCTTCCTTCCTTCCTTCCTTCCTTCTCTTTCCTTCTTTCATTCTTCCTTCCTTCCTTCTCTTTCTTTCTTTTATTCTTCCTTCCTTCCTTCCTTCCTTCCTTCCTTCCTTCCTTCCTTCCTTCTCTTCCTTCCTTCCTTTCTTTCTTTCCTTCCTTCCTTTCATCCCTTCCTGTCCCAATTCATCTCCCTTTTCTCTGCAAACCAACTCTGAAAGGAAAATAAATACTTTCTAACACAATCATTAATTGGAGTCAGAGAAAAGAACCATCTTTTTCCCTCGAAAAGGGCAGCTCTGAATAAACCATCAGGACCAAAGTGGGCACGCTCCCTGGCATACAAATGACTTCATAATTCAACGTTAGATAGGGAGAGAAGGAGAGAGGGAGAGAGGGAGGGCAGAAGGGAGGGAGGGAATGAGGGAGGGGGAGAAAGAGAGAGAAAGAGAGAGAGAGAGAGAGAGAGAGAGAGAGAGAGAGAGAGAGAGAGAGAGAGAGAGAGAGAGAGAGAGAGAGAGAGAGAGAGAGAGAGAGAGAGAGAGAGAGAGAGAGAGAGAGAAGGAAAAAAGAGCAAGGGAAAAAAAAGAGGACAAAAAAGAAAAAAAAAAGAAACACACGCCAAGGCCGGGAACAGCTTAATCGTGGCATTTGTGCAGGAGAGAGAGGCCTTGGCAGAAGCAGGTGACCATTCTGGGTACAGCACAAATTGTTTAGCTGGAACAAAGTAGTCTGGGCGCTAATCGATAACCCACCCCTGTTCCTTATTCTGGTACCGAAGGAGGATCATGAAATAAGCCCTCTGGGCAAAACCATTTTATGTCAAGCGCTCTCTTTGTTTATCCAAAATATAAGATCCAGAAATGCCAAGAAAGAAAAATGAAATGAATGGGAAAATAGAAGAGGAAAAAGTGAAGGGCAGAAGGGGAAAGAAAAAGAAAAGTTTTGGCATCCAGTTTCAGTCACCACATTACAAAAAAAAAAAAAAAAAGATGTTGAGAGTTTGGAAAAAGTGCAGAGAAGGGCAACTACGAGGATTAAAGGCCCGGACATTAAAACGTACGAAGAACAGCTGCAGAATTTGGGAATGGCCAGTCTAGAGAAAAGAAGGACTAAGGGGGACATGATAGCAGTATTCCAGTATTGGAGGGGCTGCCACAAAGAAGAGGGGTGTCAACTTATTTTCCAAAGCACCTGAGGGCAGGACAAGAAACAATGGATGGAAACTAATCCAGAAGTTGTGAATGCTCCAACACGGGAAGTTTTTAAGAGGAGACTGGACAGCCATTTGTCTGAAATGGATAGGGTTTCCTGCCTGAGCAGGGGGTTGGACTAGATGACCTCCAAGGTCCCTTCCAGCTCTATTCTATTCTATTCTATTCTATTCTATTCTATTCTATTCTATTCTATTCTATTCTATTCTATTCTATTCTAGAAGCAACTTGGAATGAAAGAGAAATTTCCTGGATGACGACGACGACGACAACAACAACAACAACAACAACAACAATAATAATAATAATAATCATCATCATCATCTTCCAGTTTTGGAGCATTCACAGCCTCCGGAGGCAGGTTGTACAAATGATTAATTGTTCTGTCAGGAAATTTCTCCTTAGTTCTAGGTTGCTTCTCTCCTTGATTTTTATTAATTTTTTAATTTATTTTGCAATTTCTATACCGCCCCCCTCCCGAAGGACTCGGGGCGGTGTACAGCCCAATTAAAAACATCAACATACAAAAAGTAAAATGAATTAAAAATAGATTAAACAATTTGGCCCAGAATCATTAACAACCCAATACATTGTCTTAAAAGCAACAATCCCCTAAAACAATTATGGCCTTGTTGGTACCGGAGCTACTATCCCAGGCCGGCTTGCCGAAAAAGATATGTTTTAAATTAAGCATGATTTAGCTTCCATCCGTTGCTTCTTGTCCTGCCTTCAGGTGCTTTGGAGAATAGCTTGACTCCCTCTTCTTTGGGGCAGCCCCTGAGATATTGGAAGGCTGCTATCACGTCCCCCCTTGTCCTTCTCTTCATTAAACTAGACATACTATTGCTATGGTTTGTCCCGATGACTGACTCACATTGGATCCTGCAATAACATACAAGTACAAAACAACTACACACAAAGACAGTTTTCCCCCCATGACATCACTCTGCTAAACATGTAATTCCCACAGTACTGTCTTACGCCTAAGGATATCTAACCATGTGTTAGTATTATCCTTCCCATCTTTCCTATTACTTACTCCCATCTTATGACTATAGGAAGTCCTCAACCTACGACCACAATTGAGCCCAAAATTTCTATTGTTAAGTGAGACGTTTCTTAAGTGAGCTTTGCCCCATTTTATGACTTTTCTTGCCGTGGTTCTTAAGCGAACCACTGCAGTGGATTCGTTAGTAACCCGTTTGTTAAATGACCCAGGATTCCCACTGACATGGCTTGTGAGCAGGTCGCAAAGGGTGATCACGTGACCTTGGGACACAGCAACGGTTGTAACTATGAGTCAGCTACCAAGCCTGTCTGAATTTTGATCAGGTGACCCTGGAGATGCTGCAAAGGTCGTAACTGAGAAAATCGGTCGTTAAGTCCCATCTTTCTGTGCTGTTGTTAACTTTGAATGGTTAATAAACGAACCGATGTAAGTTGAGGACTTGCATCACTTGTTGGTTGCATCTTATGATTTATGATTTATCCCTTTGTTCCTTCTGCACCGGAGGCAAATTCCTTGTGTGTCCAATCACACCTGGCTAATAAAGAATATTCTATTCTATTTTAAATAGTCCTCGACTTACAACATTTCACGGAGTGACAGTTCAAAGTTAACAGTGGCACTGAAAAAAGTGAATTATGATACACACATTCACACTTATGACCGTTGCAGCATTCCCAGGGTCACGTGATTAAAATTCAGACGCTTGGCAACTGACTCGTATTTATGACGGTCGCCGTGTCCTGGGGTCACGTGATAAAACTTTTGTGGCCTTCTGACAACCAAAGTCACTGGGGAAGCCAGATTCACTTAGCGACTGTGTTATTCATTTACTAACGGCAGTGATTCCCTTAAAAACCATGACCAGAAAGGTCGTAAAACGGGGCAAAACCCACTGAAAAAAACTTTTCACTTAGTGGTCGCTAAGTTGAGGACCAATAATGATCTCCCAATATTTTAAACATTCTCATACGCAACACAGGCCTGTTGCATCCTTGCTGTTGTTGGAATGAGTGGGACAATAGATTGCAATTACTGGTAGTCCTCAATTTGCGACCGGTTGTTTCGCTGGCTGGGGAATTCTGGGCATTGAAGTCCACTAATCTTGCGGTTGGGCACCTGCCAGAGATAAGGACCAATTTCATGTGTTTTTTTTTTCTGGACCATAAGAACATAAGAACATAAGAAGAGCCATGCTGAATCAGGCCAAAGCCCATCGAGTCCAGCATTCTGTGTCACACAGTGGCCCACCAATTGTACATGGGGATCTTGAGCAGAAGGAGAAGGCAGAACCCTCCCTTTCCCTTGACCCCCAACAAATGGTACTCAAGGGAATCCTGCCTGCCTCAACCAACATAGAGGCGGCACATGGACATCCGTTTTAATAACCACCGATACACTTGGCATCCATGAATCTGTCTGACCCTGCCTTGAAGCTATCACGACCTCTTCTGGAAGTGAATTCCATAAACCAACGACCCTCTGGGTGAAGAAATATTTCCCTTTATTTGTCCTCACTTTCTTACCTACGAGCTTTAGGGAGTGCCCCCTTGTCCTGGTATTGTGTGATAGAGAAAAGAATTTTTCTCTATCCACCTTTTCTATCCCATGCATGATTTTATACACTTCGATCAAGTCACCCCTTAAACGCCGTCTTTCAAGGCTGAAGAGACCAAGGCGTTGCAATCTGGTTTCATAAGGGAGGCGCTCCATTTCCTTGATCATTCTTGTTGCCCTTTTTTGCACCTTTTCCAGTTCCATTATATCCTTCATGAGGTGCGGTGACCAGAACTGTACACAGCTTTCTACTACATGGTTAAATATCCTTAGGCATAAGACAGTACCATGGGAATTACGTGTTTAGCAGAGTGATGTCATGGGAGAAAAACTGTCTTTGTGGCTCCAACGGAGAGCAATTCTTCATGGATCAAAACCCTCCTCCCTTAGTTCCTCATATCGTGAATCTGAGGCACTAACCTTCCAAAGTGCAAATTATCCATATTTGGCTTTCCAAAAGTGTATAAATGCATTAGAAACCCTCAGTTTTGGAGATTATGTGTCTTGCAAGAGGTTCCAAGAACATAGGAACAGCCCTGGTAGATCGCACCCAGTTCCATCTCAGTCCAACATCTTGTTCCTCAAAATAGCCAGCCAGATGCCTTCAAGATGATCCCAAGCAGGGGTGAAGACTTACAGGTAAGTCCTCGACTTACGACCACACCTGAGGCCCAAATTTTCTGTTGCTAAGCAAGACAGTTGTCCACATAGTTTTGCCCATTTTAATCACCTCCCTTGCCACAGTTGTTAAGTGAGTCGCATGGTTGTTAAATGAATCTGGCTTCCCCATTGACTTTGCTTGTCAGCAAGGTCACAGGAGGGAATCACGTGACCCCAGGAGATTGTCATTGTCATAAATACGATTCAGATGACAAGCGTCTGAATTTTGATCAGGCGATCATGGAAACGCTACAATGATTGTCTACCAATTGGTGTTGGAACCTCAACGTTAGTTTAATGTTGGCGTCCAGCTCGAGAATCCAAATAAAAACGCCAGGTTCATGCCGTTTCCGAAAATCTTGCGGTTTATTGAACACGCTACTTGGTTGTGGCGAAGCAAAACTAACTCTGAGATTCCAACACCAATTCACAGACGTAAACAATAGTTTTCCTAGCCCAAACCCCCAACGCCTTATGTAATTCATATCAACAAGTTCACTTTGTTACGGGAACCGTCTGCTTCAAATCCGCACCTGATATGGTGTCCTTGACAAGGCTTCAGGCTCTCTTGGTCTTCAGCTAAGAGGTTTCATTTTTCCGTTTAACCCACTTGAAAGTGACATTCTCCTCCCCCTCCCCGCTCTTTAATCTACAGGCAAGATGAAACTCAGAGGCACGTAGCTGCCAAAGTTTCACCCTTGACCGAAAAATGGTCATAAGTCACTTTTTTCAGCACCATTTTAACGTCAGTCATTAAATTAACCGTTGTAAGTCGAGGACTACCTGCGTTTGTCTCCCACCACTGCTCCTTTCAACTGGTATTTTTTTGGGGGGGGAACAGGATTGTCCCCCAATCTGGAGACAGCTAGGAGTCTTCAAGGTGAATCATCTTCAGACAATGTCGACTGGTGACCCCCAGGGGGAGAGCCTTCTCTGTGGGAGCTCCCACGCTATGAAACGAGCTCCCCCCCCGAACTCCGTACGATGACGGACTTACGCACCTTCCGTCGTGAACTGAAAACTTTCCTTTTTCAACAGGCCGGCCTGGCATAGAAGCTCCGGCTCCAGCCGGGTTAAAATGTTTTAGGGGGATTGTGTAATTTTTATGATTCGTACATATTGGGTTTTATATGGGGATTTTATGGCCTAATTTGTTTAATTCATTTTTAATTATTTTAATTCTGTATATTTATATGTTTTTTTAAATTTTAAGGCTGTACACCGCCCCGAGTCCTTCGGGAGAGGGGCGGTATAGAAATTTAATAATAAATAAAATAAATAAATAAACCCTCCTGTTTGACAATCATGCAACTTGAAGTCCTCTCTATTTCTCCTGGCAAACAATTCTCCAGGACAATGTTGTGATGGAGGAAGGACTTTTCTCCTGGGCTATTTTAAACCTTTTAGTCAACCTCCTTATGGAATGGTGTGTGAGAAAGAGCTCGGGAGACAGGGGGAAAAGCTTCGGGTCATATACAACCGTCATATAAAAGATCCCTCCGACGGAAGGAAAATTGCTCTGGGAAGCACCTCAGAATGGATTTTTCCTCCTTTTCCAGAGAGAGTAAAAAGAAAGGAGGGGAGAAATTTATTTCTCTGCTTTTACAAATAAGTCAAGTTGTTGAACATATCTAATACTCCTTCCGCCTCCTATTTTTCCCATAACAACAACCCTGTGAGGTGGGTTGGCTGAGAGAGAGGGACTAGCTAGGTTTCATGCCTAAGGGAGGATTAGAATTCACTGTCTCCTGGTGATTGGCCCAAAGTCACCCAGCTGGCTTTCATGTCTAAGGCGGCACTAGAACTCACTGTCTCCAGGTGATTGGCCCAAAGTCACCCAGCTGGCTTTCATGTCTAAGGCGGGACTAGAACTCATTGTCTCTGGGTGATTGGCCCAAAGTCACCCAGCTGGCTTTCATGTCTAAGGCGGGACTAGAACTCAATGTCTCTGGGTGATTGGCCCAAAGTCACCCAGCTGGCTTTCATGTCTAAGGCGGGACTAGAACTCATTGTCTCTGGGTGATTGGCCCAAAGTCACCCAGCTGGCTTTCATGTCTAAGGCGGGACTAGAACTCATTGTCTCTGGGTGATTGGCCCAAAGTCACCCAGCTGGCTTTCATGTCTAAGGCGGGACTAGAACTCAATGTCTCTGGGTGATTGGCCCAAAGTCACCCAGCTGGCTTTCATGTCTAAGGCGGGACTAGAACTCATTGTCTCTGGGTGATTGGCCCAAAGTCACCCAGCTGGCTTTCATGTCTAAGGCGGGACTAGAACTCATTGTCTCTGGGTGATTGGCTTAAAGTCACCCAGCTGGCTTTCGTGGCTAAGGCGGGACTAGAACTCAATGTCTCCTGGTGATTGGCCCAAAGTCACCCAGCTGGCTTTCATGTCTAAGGCGGGACTAGAACGCTCAGTCTCCCACTTTCCAACATGGTGTCTTAACCACTAGACCAAACTATCTCTCAAATACTTTCAGACATGCAAGATTTTGTCTGAGGAATGAGGAACGAGGAAACCAGATTCGCTTAGTAACTAAACAACTGCTGTGATTCACGGAACAATTGTGGCAAGAAAGATTGTAAAATGGGGCAAAACTCAACAACCGTCACACTTAGCAGCAGAAATTTTGGCTCAATGGCCGTTGTAAGCAAGAGGATGAGGTTGTCCACCGTCTACCCAGCATTAACCATCACAGATTTTTCATTTTTACATTTTCCATCTCTTTCCTAAGGCTCCCTTATTCTCTACCCTCGGTTAATCTCTGGTGGCTTCTGCTTCCCTTCCGGTGTCTCCTCCGTGTCAATCAAATCGATCAATCCATCAGCCCATGGATAAACCAGAGAGAGGTCAATAGTTCAACAGCTGCTAATGCAGCAAGTCCTGTGGGGTAGCAAAAGCCGATGGGGAGGTGTTGCCAGTCACTCGGGTCCTAAGAGCATCCATCTTCTTTACACTTGTGTAAGCCAAAGGGAAACCCTAATGCAATTATGCAGGGGAAACTACAAGGATTTCCCACAGACCCAAACCCATGATGGAGAAACACAGCTATACATTGGTAATACAATAGAATGATAGAGTGGGAAGGGGCCTTAGAGGTCTTCTATTCCAACCCCCTGCTCAAGCAGGAAACCCTATTCCATTTCAGACAAATCGTTCCTGACAGTTAGAACAATTAATCAGTGGAACAACTTGCCTCCAGAAGTTGTGAATGCTCCAACACTGGAAGTTTTTAAGGAGAGACTGGACAACTCTGCTGTTCTGTTCTGTTCTGTTCTGTTCTGTTCTGTTCTACTCTACTCTACTCTACTCTACTTTATTCTATTCTATTCTATTCTATTATGTAATTCTACTCTATTCTGTAATTCTATTCTATTCTATTCTATTCTGTTCTCTTTTCTACTCTATTCTACTTTATTCTATTCTATTCTGTAATTCTACTCTATTCTGTAATTCTATTCTATTCTATTCTATTCTATTCTATTCTATTCTATTCTATTCTATTCTATTCTATTCTATTCTATTCTCTTTTCTGTTCTACTCTACTCTACTCTACTCTACTCTATTGTAAATGGCTGTCCAAACTCTTCTTAAAAACTTCCAGTGTTGGAGCACAAACCAGGTTAGCTTCAGTTCTAAAATGTGTCTAGATAAAACAAGAGCTTTTGGCCATTTGTATCTTAAATCTCTCTGGTCGTTTTGTCCAGCCTAACATTTTGAAGAGGGATATTACACACGTGCAATTCTTCTGTGATCTGGTGTATCACTTAACAGCCATTCAATGTTTAATATTTTAAATACTTCATTACAGAGAATTATAGAAGCAGAGATTAGAAGGCGGGGTTTCTTAACCTTGCCCTAACCATTTTAAGATGTGTGGATTTCAACTCCCAGAATTCCCCAGCCAGCAAGGCAAGTGGCAAACTGTGTATTGGTGCCATCAAGGCTCATTGAAATTCCTCAGGATCCTCTTAACAGGATGGAAAATTTACCCTTACGGTCGACCTACAATCACACTGGGACCATGACATTTATCACTAAGCAGTGTGTGGTCATTCAAAAATCACATTTTGTAAAAATCGCGCTACAAAACCGGATTTTACAATCTTTTTTTTTTCTTTGCCACAGTCGTTAAGCGAATCCAGCTTTCCCCGTTGACTTTGCTTATTGGCCGATGGCCGATGGGAAGGTTGTAAATGGTAATCACGTGACCGCAACTGTCATAAATGCGAGCTGGTTTCCAAACGTCCAGGTTACAATCATGTCACCACTGTGACAGCTGTAAGTGTGGGAACCAATCGTAAATCGTGGAGGATTACCTATCCTTTAAGGCAGGGGTCTTCAAACAGGGCCCTTTTATGACTCGTGGACTTCAACTCCCAGAATTCCTCAGCCAGCGTTGCTGGCTGAGGAATTCTGGGAATTGAAGTCCACGAGTCATAAAAGGGCCCAGTTTGAAGACCCCTGAATTAGAGAGTGCTGACTCATGCATGAGGCAATCTACACTCTGATTGGTTGCTGTGGGTATGAAGGGGGCATTTCCCTTTTTTCCCGCCTTTTCTCCTCTGTGTGTTCTGTATACTGTTTGATTTACCTCAGGATATTCCTATGTGCCTGACTATCTTGTGTTTTTCCTTTCTGGATGATGATAAAAATGTAAATTTAAATGTTAAATATATTTATATAAAACTAGATGTCCACAAGTCATAAAAGGGCCAAGTTTGAAGGTTCACTTTAAGGTGAACTCAGAAAATCTTTGATCAAAGAATATAGGGAGTCCTTGACGTATGACCACAACTTTCTACACAGTATTGTTAAGTGAGACATTTGTGAAGTAAGTTTTGCTCCATTTTACAATTTTTTTCTTGCCACGTTTGAGAAGCGAATCACTGTTCTCAAATTAGTCACACGGTCGTTAAGTGAATCTGCCTTTTCCCCATTGACTTGGCTTAATAATAATAATAATAATGTTGGAAGGGACCTTGGAGGTCATCGAGTCCAACCCCCTGCTCAGGCAGGAACCCTATACCATTTCAGACAAATGGCTGTCCGGTCTCTTCTTAAAAACTTCCAGTATTAGAGCATTCACCGCTTCTGGAGGCAGGTTGTTCCACTGGTTCACTGTCAGGAAGTTTCTCCTTAGTTCTAAGTTGCTTCTCTCGTTGATCAGTTTCCCATCCATTGCTTCTCGTCCTTGCAACGCCTTGGAGAATAGCTTGACTACCTGTTCTTTGGGGCAGCCCCTGATTTATTGAAACATGGCTATCATGTCTCCCCTCGTCCTTCTCTTCGTTAAACTAGACATCCCCAATTCCAGCAACCATTCCTTATATGTTTTAGCCTCCAGTCCCCTGATCATCTTTGTTGCTCTTCTCTGTAGTCTTTCTAGAGTCTCAACATCTTTTTTACATCGCGGTAACCAAAACTGGATGCCGTATTCCAAGTGTGGCCTTATCAAGGCCTTATAAAGTAGTATTAATACTTCACGTGATCTTGATTCTATCCCTCTCTTAATGCAACCCAGCACTGTGTTGGCTTTTTTGGCAGCTGCAGCACACGGCTGGCTCCTATTTAAGTGATTGTGATTCGCATGACACTGCAAATCATCACAAATATGAGTCAGCTGCCAAGCGCCCAAATTTTGGTCACGTAACCGTGGGGATACTACGACGGTCGTTAAGTGTGAAAAATGGTCCGAAGTCACTTTTTGCAGTGCTGTTGTAACTTTGAATGGTCACTAAATGTACTGTTGTAAGTCAAGGACTGCATGCATATCCCTCCCTCCCTGCTATGCCTACTTTTATAATATGACACCGAAGTTCGGGCGACGAAAATAATCCTGTTTATTCAGTTGCAGAAAAAAAAGGAGCGGTGCTCACCAGCAGCAAAAGAAATGGCCTTGAGCCCAAACATCGCTTCCTCGGCTCAGCCTTCTAAGACTTTAAAATGAAAAAATAAGAACAAGATGAAAGGAACCAAACAAGGAAAGGGGAAAAAAAAAAAAGATGGAGGAAGGTGGTGTTCCATCATTAAATTTATATCCGACCTTGGCAGAGTCTAATTAACAGTTTCCAATAATCAGTGAGAAAGATCAGCGTAGTGGCTGTTTCACCGCTCTCTGCCAGGTTTCCCATCAGTGAAATATTGCAGATTTTTCCCCCCAATATTGGTTATCCTTGACTTACAACCATTCATTTAGTAATCGTTCGAAGTCACAGTGGCATGGAAAATAGCGACTTAAGCTATGGTCCTAAGTCCTCAGACCTATGACTGTTTCCGCATTCCCCCGTGGTCATGTGATCATAATTCGGGCGCTTGGCGAGTGTTAGGTGGATAGAGAAAAATTCTTTTCTCTATCACACAATACCAGGACAAGGGGGCACTCCCTAAAGCTCATAGCTAAGAAAGTGAGGACAAATAAAGGGAAATATTTCTTCACCCAGAGGGTCGTTGGTTTATGGAATTCACTTCCTGAAGGGGTCGTGACAGCTGTCAGCCTTGACAGCTTCAAGGCAGGGCTAGATAGATTCATGGATGCAAAGTGTATTGGTGGTTATTAAAACAGATGTCCATGTGCCGCCTCTATGTTGGTTGAGGCAGGCAGGATTCCCTTGAGTCCCATTTGTTGGGGGTCAAGGGAAAGGGAGGGTTTTGCCTTCTCTTTCTGCTCAAGATCCCCATGTACAATTGGTGGGCCACTGTGTGACACAGAATGCTGGACTCGATGGGCTTTGGCCTGATTCAGCATGGCTCTTCTTATGTTCTTATGTTCTTATGATGGTTGCAGAGTCCCTGGAGTCGAAGGATTGTCATCTGCAACCTTCCCAGCTGGCTGTTGAGAAGCCAAGTCAATGGGGAAGGCGGATTGGCTTAACAAATGCAAGATTCAGTTACCAGCTGCACTGATTTAGTTAACAACAATGGCCTTGTTTGATTCTTTTTTAACATTGCAAGCTGCCCAGTGACATGGTGAGATGGATGGATGGAAGGAAGGAAGGAAGAAGAGAGAAAGGAAGGAAGGAAGGAAAAAGAGAGAGGGAGGAAGGAAGAAAGGAAGGAAAGGAAACAAAGAAGAAAAAAGAAAGAAAGAAAAAAGAGGGAGGAAGGAAGGAAGGAAGGAAGGAAGGAAGGAAGGAAGGAAGGAAGGAAAGAAAGAAAGAAAGAAAGAAAGAAAGAAAAAGAGAAAGGAAGGAGAGAAGAGGAAGGAAGGAAAAAAGGAAAGAAAGAAAGAAAAAAGAAAGCGGAAGGAAGGAAGAAAGAGGGAGGGAGAAGATAGGAATGAAGGAAGAAAGGAAAAGGAGGAAAGGAAGAAAAAGAGAGGAAGGAAGGAGAAGGAGAGGAAGGAAGGAAAGGAAGAAAGAAAGAAAAGTAAAATCAGGCATGACTTTCTTAACAACTGCCTTGCTTAGCAGCAGAAATTCTGCTCCCCTTGTGGCTGTAAGTCGAGAACAATCTGTAAATCAGCGGTTCTCAACCTGTGGGTCGCGACCCCATTTAGGGTCGAACGACCCTTTCACGGGGGTCGCCAAACAACGCAGTCTGCCATTTTTTCCCCCTTTTCCTTAGCTGTGCTACTCCCTCTTATTCTATTGGCTTTTGAAAGCCAATAGAATAGACTCTCTTGAATAGAGTCTAATTCTATTGGCTTTCAAAAGCCAATAGGAATTGTCCAGGCTGTCTCCGCCCTGCTGAGCCCGCCAAAAGTCCCAGTCTGCAAACGGGGCTGCAAGTTGTCTGCAGCGAAGGCGAGCTCTCCGGAACTTTCCACCCCTCCCTGCTGAGCAACTACTACAAATGTAAGTAAAAGAGGGCCAGGGGTGGGAGGGGGGAGGCCGGCGGGCGCAGGGAGGGTTGCTGGCACGTGTGGGGCCCCGCAGGTGCCTTACCTCTCTTGGGCTGGGCCAGCTGGTGGCCCAGCCGGTGGTCGCCCTGCGCTGTCGCTGCTGCTTGCCGCGGCTGCCCAGGAGCGCCTGGGCCTGCCTGCCACCGCCCCAAACGGGCGGGAGTGAAGGTAAGGCTAGCGAGGCAGCGGCGGGCGCAGGGAGAGTTTTTGGCGCGCATGGGGCTCGGCGGGTGGCTTACTTCCCTTGGGCTGGCCCAGCCCGTGGTCGCCCTGCGCCGTCGCTGCCGCGGCCGCCTAGGAGCAGCTGGGCCTGCCTGCCAAGGCTAGCGGGGCAGCGGTGGGCGCAGGGAGTTTTTGGGGCATGTGGGGCCCGGCGGGTGGCTTACCTCACTTGGGCTGGGCCAGCTGGTGGCCCAGCCCATGGTCACCCTGTGCCGTCGCTGCCGCGGCCGCCCAGGAGCACCTGGGCCTGCCTGCCGCCGCCCCAAACAGGCGGCGGCCTATGCCTCGGCCGGCGCAAGGGGCAGCACCGCGCATGCGCGGCGCAGGAGGCAGCACCGCGCATGCGCGGTGCTTGGCAGATCGGGGGTCGTGACCTAAAAAAGGTTGAGAACCGCTGCCGTAAATGGAAATTGAGCTGTTCCATCACTTCCACCCTGACTCCCCCTTGTGCCACCTCCTTCTCAGAAGAGGGCTGGGGTATCCCATTGCCTCCCCCTCCCCCAGAATTTCTGGATATCGGAAGATATTTCCAAAGGAGAACCTTGAGGGAAATCCACACAGGAGCCTTTCTGAGCCCAGCCTCCTCCCTGAATGAGGCCATCTCGAGAGGACTGGACGCTTGGCCTGGCAATTTTAAGGGGATATAAATAGAAGGCGGACTGGATTTATACAAGCTTCCCTCACTGCCCATTTTCTGTGCCAAGCAGGGACAACCTGACCCATGTTGCTGGACAAGGTGGGCCTGAGTGTTCACAAAAGAATAAAGACGAAGAAGGAGTGATTTTTGATCTGAAACTGTGATTTCACCCCCAACACCCTTGCATTAAAAAACTTAAGTACAGTTAGTCCTCGAGTTACGATAGTTCATTTAGTGACCGTTCAATCATTACATCACTGAAAAAAGTGATGCATGGCTGTTTTCTGTACTTACAACCATTACAGCATCCCCTTTTGGTCATATGATCAAAATTCAGAGGCTTGGCCCCCGACTCGTATTTATGACGGTGGCAGCGTCCCGAGGTCAGGAGATCAACTTTTTGAGACCAGACAAGCAAAGTCAACGGGGGAATCCAGATTCATTTAATAACCATGTTACTAATTTAACAAGTGCCGCGATTCACTTAACAACGGTGGCAAGAAAAGTCGTAAAATGGGGCAAAACTCACTTAACAAGTGTCTCGCTTAGCAGCAGAAATTTGGGCTCAAGTTTCTGGTTTTTAGGAACCATTGTGATTGGTGGCTGCCTAATCAGCCAGATGTTTAGACCTCATTTGGCAATGTTGTCCACCTCTCAAGTCCTTCCCAAGGACCTGGGATAGGCAGATGTTCTTTAATTATAGTAAAGGAATTGTCACAGGATGTAAGCTATTCTGAGTAAAGCTGCCTTTTGCAATTGACGGACGGGGATTTTGTCAATGGCGATGGTCATTTTAGTGGTGCTCCAGATGTTTTGGGATTGCACCTGAGGCGCCTATCATTACTGGTCTCACCTTTGCTTTCTTTTGACACAGTCGTTCTATTTCTATTTGCAGGTCTTTGCATTTTCGACAACTAGAATGGAACGACTGCGGCAAAAGAAAACAAATTGCACCAATTATACAATCATGACATTTGGTGTGCAATGATTATTATTATTATTATTGTTGTTGTTGTTGTTGTTGTTGTTGTTATTGTTATTGTTGTTGTTATTTATGTGCATGCTGCCCAACTCTCAGCAGCTCACAAGTAAAAACACAACCCCACCACTACCACCACATACACATCTATACATATGCATATGCATACACTACATGCATATAAAGTTTCCTTGTCCAATTGTGTCTGACTCTAAGGCATGGTGCTCATCTCTGTTTTCTAGCTGAGGAAACCAGCATTGTCTGAAGACATTTTCCGCCGCGGCTATACGCCAAAGGCACATGGAACGCTGTTACCTTCCCACCTATTAATCTACTCGCTTATTAATCTACTCGCATTTGCATGCTTTCGAATTGGATGGGAGCTGGAGCAAGTAACGGGAGCTCACCCTATCCAGCGGTGCTCGGGGCTTGAGCCCATGCTGTCGGTTCTCCAGCTGACAAACTCAATGTCTTTAACCACTAAATCATTGCACCTCCTTTTACCATACCCATGCCTATACCTATACATGCAGTTCATACACACATATATACACATATCGTGAAATATATAACTTGTCATTGCTCTTGATCTTCGATCCGATTCAGATTCATGCAAATTCAGAGTCCCGAGTTTGGCGAGATAGGCGATATCCTGATTTTAAGCGGTCGGATAGTAGAATGTTACAAGGTATTTCCAAAAGGAAACTATTTATTTACTGTGTTATTCTAATTTAAACTGGGGTTTGGGTTGTTTTTTTTTTAGCGTTTTTAAACTTTTTATTATATTGTTAAGCCACCCAGATTCACTGCATTAGCAAAATGGGCGGCATAGAGTTTGAATAAATAAAGATATAATATTGATTTTTCTCCCTGGCTTATCGTGAGAGTGGATAAGGAAGAGGTTTGTGCACAGCCTGATAATTTTCTCCCTCATTAGTTTCACGATGAGATGAATTTTTCTGTTATATGGTTTTGTGTGTTTTTAGGTCTTCAAAAAGAGATAAAATGGATACAGATAGTCCTTGAGTTATAACAGTTTGTTTAGTGACCATTTGAAATTAACAATGGCACTGAAAAAGGTGACTTATGAACATTTTTCACACTTGCGACCCTTGTAGCATCCCCAGGGTCACGTGATCAGAATTAGGGTATCACACAATACCAGGACACGGGGGCACTCCCTAAAGCTCGTAGGTAAGAAAGTGAGGACAAATAAAGGGAAATATTTCTTCACCCAGAGGGTCGTTGGTTTATGGAATTCACTTCCAGAAGGGGTCGTGACAGCTGTCAGCCTTGACAGCTTCAAGGCAGGGCTAGATAGATTCATGGATGCAAAGTGTATCGATGGTTATTAAAACGGATGTCCATGTGCCGCCTCTATGTTGGTTGAGGCAGGCAGGATTCCCTTGGGTACCATTTGTTGGGGGTCAAGGGAAAGGGAGGGTTTTGCCTTCTCTTTCTGCTCAAGATCCCCATGTACAATTGGTGGGCCACTGTGTGACACAGAATGCTGGACTCGATGGGCTTTGGCCTGATTCAGCATGGCTCTCCTTATGTTCTTATGTTCTTATGTAGGGTGCTCGGCAACTGGCGTGTACTTAGGACTGTTGCAGCGTCCCGGGGTCATGTGACCCCCTTTCTCTGACCTTCTGGCAAGCAAAGCAAATGGGGGAAGACAGGTTCACTTAACCACCGTGTTCCTGGCTCAGGAATTCTGGGAGTTGAAGTCCACCGATCGTAAAGAGGCCATATTTGCCCACTCCTGATCCAGAGTCTCCTTATTACAGGTAGTCCTCAACTTGCAACAGTTTGCTTAGCGGCCATTCGAAGTTACAACGGCACTGAAAAAGGTGACTTAGGACCATTTTTCACCCTTACGACCCTAGCAGTATTCCCCGTGGTCACGTGATCATAATTAGGGTGCTTGGCAACAGGCATGTACTTAGGACGGTTGCAGTGTCCCGGGGTCATGTGACCCTCTTTTGGTGACCTTCTGACAAGCAAAGTCAATGGGGGAACGAGACGCACTTAACAACCAGGTTACTACATTTGATCTTAGCCAAAAGGCCGAGAAGCGAATATGAATATGTTAAGGAAAAAGGTAATGGGGAGACTCCCGAAGTGTTAATTATGTACTTAGATTAGAAATATGGAATATAGTAACTGAAATAAGTAAACTTCATACAGGAGTTGGATTTGTGGATCTATTTAGATGAAAGGTTATTGAGGATTGATTGGATTGATCTAGTTGTATTGAAATATATCAGTTTGAATATAATATGTTATTAGAGGGGAAAGAGAGGGGGGGTTTTCTGTTTTTTTTCTTTTTTTTTTTTTTCTTTTTTAATGATTTAATCTGATTTTTATGGGTATGACTTTGTTGTGTGGATAATTACGTAAGCATTTGTCTGTGAGCACTTGTTTGTAAAATGAAAAAACCAATAAAACTTGTTTAAAACAAAAAACAAAAAAAAACAACCAGGTTACTGACTTATCAGCTGCAGTGATTCACTTAACAACTGCGGCAAGAAAGGTCGTAAAACGGGACAAAATTCATTTCCCAAAGGTCTTTTTTTTAAAAAAAATATGTTTTATTGATTTTCTAGTTTTACATCCAAATATTTGAAAAGCAACGTGGCGGCTGAGTTGATCAATAATTCAATAACATAGAAATATCTTTAGTACAGATCTCAAACTATTTTACATGAAATATTTCCTCTCCTTTCCTCTTGGCATTTACTGTCTCAGATTCAAACTAATACAGTTCTAACATTCAATCTTTTTAGACAATCAATGTCCTAATTAGTTTTTCCCAATTTTTAGTTTCCCATTAATATTTAAATTTAACATTTAATATTTATAATTTCCAAGTTTTAAATAACCCCAATTCCCTTTATCACAATTCATCGCAAGATCTAATATTCAGGATACACGTCTTATCTATTTGAATTCTCGCCCTCTTACATCAGCTAATTAATAATACAAGATAACATTCTTATTTTCTAACAATTTCTGAATTTCTTAAATTTAGTAACCAAAATTTCTCTTATTTCAACATTTAATACTTCCTCTCTTTTTCTCTTAATATCCACTATCTCATATTTGAACTATTTTATTATTACCGCTAAAAACATATTTATTACAGTCATCAAAAGATTTTTAGCTTATATATATATATATCTTAATTACCTTTACATTTAACCTTTATAAGCAAATCAATGTTCAAATTTAACTGTTAATATTTATACTTCCAATTTTTAAATGGCCAAAGTTTTCTTTATCTCCACTCTTACCAATATCTAGTATTCAAAGTACACCTCTTATCTGTTTTTGAGTATATTCTATTTTAATTCTCACTGATAAGTCAAAACCCCAACTTTCTTCAGTCTTATTCTAGCTTTCCTTATTTCCCAAAAGTCTTACTTAGCCACAGAAATTTTGGGCTGAACTGTGGTAATAAGTCAAGGACTGCCTGTAGATCTATCTAACTATATAGCCCTCACTTCTACACCTGGAAAAAAAAAACCTCTCTCACTTCAACATCAGCATATTTATTCTTAAGTGGAAGGTGGTTTTTTTTTTTTAAATAGTAATTTTATAGACGGTCAGACAAACACACTTGAGAGAGTCGCAGAATGCAGAAACCCTTAAAAAAACAGACTGAATGCAGATATATATATGAAAGATAGGGAAAAGCAAAATAATTTAGGACATTCTGGACTTGAGGGGGAAAGAGTGGGAATGAAGAGAGATGCTCACTGCTCCCCCCCATACACAAAAACACAAAGACACACATTTGTTAGCAGGAGACAGGAAGAGTTTCCTATTGGGTCTTGGGGAAGAAGAAAGAAGGAAAGGAAAAATAAAGAAGATAAATGGCATTGCAGATAGTCCTCGACTTACAAGCATTCGTTTAGTGACCAGCTGGAGCATCCACCTCTTCTGGAGGCAGGTGGTTCCACTGGTTAATTGTTCTAACTGTCAAGAAGTTTCTCCTTAGTTCTAGGTTACTTCTCTCCTTGATTAATAATAATAATAATAATAATAATAATAATAATAATAATAAAGTTGGAAGGGACCTTGGAGGTCATGTAGTCCAACCCCCTGCTCAGGCAGGAAACCCTATACCAGCGGTTCTCAACCTTTTTCAGGCCGTGACCCCGACCTGCGCCGCACATGCGCGCCGTGACCCCAACCTGCATCGTGCATGCGTGGTGCGGTGGCCTGCATTGCACATGCGCGGCAGCCCGCATTGCGCATGTGCAGTGGCCCGCATTGCGCATGTACGGCGGCCCACATCGCACATGCGTGGCACGACAGCCCGCATCGCGCATGCATGGTGCTACCCCGTGCATGCGCGGTGCTGCCCCCTGCGCCGGCCGAGGGGAAAAGGGGAAAAATGGCGGACTGCGTTGTTTGGCGACCCCCGTGAAATGGTCGTTCGACCCCAAATGGGGTCGCGACCCACAGGTTGAGAACCGCTGCCCTATACCATTCCAGACAAATGGCCATCCAGTCTCTTCTTTAAAACTTCCAGTGTTGGAGCATTCACAGCTTCTGGAGGCAGGTGGTTCCACTGGTTAATTGTTCTAACTGTCAGGAAGTTTCTCCTTAGTTCTAGGTTACTTCTCTCCTTGATTATTATTATTATTATTATTAATAATAATAATAATAATAATAATGATGATAATAATAATAAAGTTGGAAGGGACCTTGGAGGTCATCTAGTCCAACCCCCTGCTCAGGCAGGAAACCCTACACCATTTTATTTATTATTTATTTATTTATTTATTTATTTATTTATTTATTTATTTATTTATTTATTTATTTATTTATTTATTTATTTATTTATTTATTTATTTATTTATTTGGACTTGTATGCCGCTCCTCTCCGGAGACTCAGAGTGGCTTACAACATATACAAAACATCAAAGAATCAAGTCCAATCAAAATATTAAAAATAGACACCCAACACACGTACAACTTTCAAACAACAATCACAATCATCCCCAGGCCTGCCGGCAAAGATAGGTTTTAAGATTCTTTCGGAAGGCCGGGAGAGTGGGAGAAGCGCGGACTTCAAGGGGCAGTTGGTTCCAGAGGGTGGGCGCCACAACAGAGAAGGCCCTCCCCCTAGGACCCGCCAAATGACATTGTTTCGCTGACGGGACCCGGAGGAGGCCGACCCTGTGCGCTCTCACCGGTCGAAGGGAAGTATGTGGCAGAAGACGGTCCCGTTTGGACAAATGGCTGTCCAGTCTCTTCTCGAAAACTTCCAGTGTTGGAGCATTCACAGCTTCTGGAGGCAGGTGGTTCCACTGGTTAATTGTTCTGACTGTCAGGAAGTTTCTCCTTAGTTCTAGGTTGCTTCTCTCCTTGATTAGCAAGGGCGCTGAAAAAAAGGGACTTACGACTGTTTTTCACCCTTAGGACCATTGCAGCATCCCCCGTGGTCACGAGATCAAAACTCAGACGCTCGGCAAATGGCTCATATTTATGACGGTTTGCAGTGTCCCGGAATCCCCTTTTGCAACCTTCTGACAAGCAAAATCAATGAGGGAAGCCAGATTCACTTAACAACCGTGTTGCTAACTTCACAACTGCGGCAATTCCCTTCACAACCGTGGCATTGAAGGTCGTAAAAATGGGGCAAAACTCAATGTCTCGCTTACCAACAGAAATTTTGAGCTCCGTTGCGATCATAAGTCGAGGACTCCCTCTATTCTTTGATCAAAGATTGTCTGAGGACAGGGAATGCTCGACTTATACAACCGTTTGTTTAGCCACCGTTCAAAGTTACGACAGTTTTGAAGAAGAAGAAAAAGATTTACGGCTGGTCATAAAGTCGAGGACCACCTGTACGCCGAATGTGCCTTTGGAACTCCCTGCCAAGGGAAAGCTTAAGCGCCAGCTTGGAAGCGGCTGAAAAACCGCAGAAGAAAAAAGGTTTTGAACGGAGAGTTCAGCTTTTCAAAGGCTGCCGAAAACAGCCGCCGGTTTCCATAAATGACATATCCTTGTTTGCTGAGCATTGCCTGGGCTTAATAATAATAATAATAATAATAATAATAATAATAATAATAATAATAATAATAATAATAATAATAATAATAATAATAATAATAATAATAATAATAATAATAATAAAGTTGGAAGGGACCTTGGAGGTCATCTAATCCAACCCCCTGTTCAGGCAGGAAACCTATACCATTTCAGACAAATGGCTGTCCAGTCTCTTCTTAAAAAATCTTTCCTCTGAACGCTGACAGGCGCTCCTGACGAACCAAACAGGTAGACTGCTACTTTCCAGGGAGCACGCCTTGCACGCTTGGGTCTGCAAGCTAGAAAGAGGCCTGGAGTGTAAACTCCCAGGTGTCTGCACGTTTTTTTGCTTAGTTTTATTGAACCCGTGGAAATCAACAGCATCACCGTGACAATGAATTCCTCACGGGAATTAGAGGAGGAAGGATTTACTTGGGAAAGTCAAGTATCTTCAACAATTCTCACACGCACACAGGCACACAAAGCCGACGTCTTGTTCACTCTCCCAATTGCTGGCAGTTTTTCTCTGCCGTTTGAAACTGTACGCTCCAGATAGAGAACAATCTTTCTTTGTGCCCATTTTGCAAGTTTGGCAACTTTAAGACCGGTGGACTTCAATTCCCAGAATTCCCCAGCCAGCAATGCTTGGAGATAGCTGGACTTCGACTCCCAGAATTCCCCAGCCAGCAATGCTTTGAGATTGGTTGGCTGGGGAATTCTGGGAGTTGAAGTCCACACAATTTAAAGTGGTCCAAGTTGAGGAATACTGCTCTATAATCTACTAACAAATATACAGGCAGTCCTCAATTTACAACCACAATTGAGCCCGTTTCTGTGGCTAAGCAGTTGTTAAGCAAGTTGCACCTCGTTTTACGAACTTTTTTGGGGCCATAGTTGTTCAGTGAATCAGTGCAGTTTTTAAGCGAATTGCGTGGTCATTAAGCGAATCCGCCTTCCCCCATTGGCTGGGGATCACCTCCCCCCCCCCCCCCGCAACAGTGCAACTGTGATAAATACATCCCGACAAATGGTTGTAAGTCAAGGATTGCCTTGTACGGAGTTTTTCTGTCATCTGCATCTCCTTCAGACATGGGGAAGGTGAGAAGCCAACTATACCCCCCAGCCAGAGACCCCAGACAGAACTCAACACGTCGCCATTACTCCTGTTTTACAACCAAGAGAGTTTTATCCCTCCATCACTCAAGCCACTGGTATCCAAAAGCCTTGATTCACCCAATTCAATTCATTTTCCTTCCTTCCTTCCTTCCTTCCTTCCTTCCTTCCTTCCTTCCTTCCTTCCTTCCTTCCTTCCTTCCTTCCTTCCCTTTCTCTCTTTTTCTTTCTTTCTCTTCCTCCCTTTCTATTTCTTTCTCTTTCTTTCCCTTGCTTCCTTCCTCACTCGCTTTCTTTCTCTCTTTCTCTTTGTTTCTCTTTCTCTTCCTCCCTCCCTCCCTCCCTCCTTTCTCTCTCTTTCCTTCTCTCTTTCTCCCTTCCTTCTTTCCTCCTTCCTTCTCTTTCTCTTTCTCTTTCTCTTCCTCCCTCCATCCTCTCTCTCTCTTTCCTTCTCTCTTTCTCCCTTGCTTCTTTCCTTCCTTCTTTCCTCCCTCCCTCCCTCTTTCTCTTCCTCCCTCGCTCCTTTCTCTCTCTCTTTCCTTCTCTCTCCCTTCCTTCCTTCTTTCTCTTTCTTTTTCTTTCTTTCTTTCTTTCTTTCTTTCTTTCTTTCCTTCCTTTCCTTTCTTTCTTTCTTTTTTCCCTCTTCCTCCCTCCTTTCTCTTTTCCCCTTTCTCTCTCTTTCTTTCTCTCTTGTTTTCCCTCCCTCCCTCCCTCCTTTTCCTAAAGGCAGAATCATGCTAGAAAAAACTCAGAAAACCAAAAGGCTTTTTTCGCCCCTTCAGTTCGTAAGACAAACACCCTTTGCGCCCGCAGACGGGGAAAAGACCTCATACGTTTGGAAATTGGCAAATTGCAGAGCACTCGTTCTTATCTGGAAGAAGCTGTTTGCCGATTTGAAACACACACACACACACACAATGCAAACAGGCACTGCCCAGCATCACACAACACCGACCGCTAACCTCCTCAAACATCTGGAAAACATCCCTGTGTGGTTGGCCAACGTTTCCCCCAGCTGTTCTTCTCTGCAGCCTAACCAACAATAGCTTGACTGACAGTTGGGAGCTTGATTGACACCCGAGGGCCGAATTGACACCTGAGAGCTTGATTGACACGCCCTTACTGAAACGGGGGTGGGGTGGAGGAAGAAACCTACAAGATGCCAACCACATCTGGGCATACAACACGGCACACCGTCTCTCTAAGAAGGCGATGGGCGTTTTCTAAACTCAGCAATAGGCGAAATAACATAAAGGCGTCCCTTTTCGCCCAGCTTTGTTTGACGCCTCTGCGAAGCCCCCTCCCCACCCTCTCTCCCCGCTTGCAGTTCAGACAAGGAGAGCCACGGGAACGCGATTCCCCCCTGCACGGCTTTCACACGTGAACAAGCGCGCGCCGCTTTAGAAACCCCACCCCTGAAAAGACAAGACTAGGAAATTTAATCCTCAGAGATCATTTTAAAAAACCACACACACAAAATCTTCCTGCAGGGCAGCCCAGACCTCAAAAGAGTCGGCTCGAGGCGTCGGTTCTCCGTTGCCAAACTTTGTCCCCTCCCCCAGCCCGACACGTGTACGAGGCACCCCACCCACACGCTCCGATTACTTACGGTGGTTCCCCGCGAAGCCTGCCTGGAGCCAGGGACGACCACGAGCCCGGTGGGTGAAGATGCGGTGCCCTCGGCGAGTGATAAATCCATGGAGTGTGAACAAAAAGGCCCCCCCACGCAAAACACGCGCAGGCTTTTTTATTATTATTATTTCCGAATTTAAGATCGCGCCTCTAGTCTGGTAGTCCCGTTCTGACGACCGGCTCGCCCGGCGTTTGAAAATAGCTCGCTTCCAAACGCCGGCCCTCGGCTCGGCTCAGTGGCCGCTGCAAAACACCCGAGTCGGGAAGGGTAACCGATTCACACGACCCCAAAGGCAGGAAAAGCTCTCCGCGACACCCCCCCCCCACGCCCGTAGGAGGAGCCCAGAAACGCGTGTCCCGCGGAGAGCCCCAGGATGAACCGGCAAGACGGCTGGGAGACGCAGCTGGAGGCAAAATGTTGGGGTGGCAAGGCAGAAATCCTAATTTGGGGGGTGGGGGGAAAGGGGAACAAATCCGAGACCCCCCCCCCCGTCTTCGAGAAGCCCCTCAAGCCGAAGTGAGCGAGAAGCCACGCAGAAGAGACAAAGGAGACGCCGCTTCTGCAGGCTCCAATCCCGAGTTATTTCCTCGCCTCCTGCTTCCTTCCTCCCCCCCCACTGGCAATCTGGCCACCCCCTCCTTATTTTGAGGCCACGCCCCCTCCCCACGAGGGGGGGGCGTAAAGTAGCGCCTTTAGGAGGGGGAGGAAGATTCAGGGGGGGCTTGGGGGGGAGAGGGATTGAAAAAAATCCCCTGTAGTTTGCCTTCCATCCCCCCCCCCAACAAAAGGACTTGTGGCTTTGGATGCTGAAATACACAGAGACACACAAACGCACACTATATATCTACTGTGTATCTATATTTATGTATCTATATCCATATACAGAGAGGGAGATATACATGTATATACATATATATGTGCCCCTATGCATTATAATGTATTTATATTACAACATAGAAATGATAAATTATATATAGCATATATTATAAATTATATACATATATACATACACACATATACATCTATCTATAGACACATATGCATGCATAGTAACATATATATACAAAAACACACATATACAAAAACACATACATATACATACAAACACACACACATATACACATACAAACATATACATATATGCATGTTTCTATGTGTGTGTGTGTATATATATATATATACACACACACACATACAATGTATACACATACACACAAAATTATATACATTATTTTATTTATTTGTATTTCCTATTTCTTAACCCCCACACACCTTCCTCAGAGTGGGGCTCTGGGCCGTGTGCAATGTAATCAATATATAAACAGCGTATTTTATATTTTATGTATTTTATATTTTATATATTTTATATTGCACGTATTTTATATTGTATGATCGCCAACGTCTGATAACGGATATGGCACAAGAAGAAGAAGATGTTATATAGGACTTTTTTTATATATGTATACAAACATATAAAAAAAAATCTCCTTTTTTTTGACCCTATAATCCCTTAATTCGGGGTAGAGTTGGGTTGTCTCTCTCTATACACAAACATGTATATGTGTGTATATGTATACGTATATATGTATATGTACATATCTATATGTATATGATATCTATATTATACACACATACAAACATTCACACACACACACACACACACCTACCCACAATCAAAGGGAGAGAACTATAGTACGCAGAGGCAAAGGTTTCTGCTTTTCCAACAAGCCAAACGCGAATTTTAAAAAGCCCTTTAAAACTGGTTTTATTTTTCACCAGGATCGCCGCGTGCGCGTTAAGAGAACACTTCACGTTCCCTTTGGTGTTGGGTTTCCCCCCCCCCCCCTTGGGCACCAGCGGCTCCCAAGCTGCGTCTCCGCGGCAGAATTCTTGGCTGGGCGAAGGGGTCGCGACACCCCCACCCCCCGCATATTGAGGGCTGCACAAAAGGCAGGTTGGAAGGGGGCGACCCGGCGAGGTGCCCCCCCTCCACCACCCGCGCCTCCCTCTTTCCTGGTGTTTCAAACAGGCTTGTGAGAACGGGGGGGGGAGGCGCGAGGGGGTCTTCAAAGCAACAAGTGAAAAGGCTGGATCGCTCCGTCGTTTTGGTGGAGAGAAGACAAGCCGGACGCTTTAACCCACCTCGGAATTCAGACCTTTCATTTTTGGAAACTCCAGAGAACCCCAAATCCCCCCTCCACCACACACAGAGAGGGGGAGAGAGAGAGGGAGAGGGAGAGAGAGATGAGAGAGAGAGAGAGAGAGAGAGAGAGAGAGAGAGAGAGAGAGAGAGAGAGAGAGAGAGAGAGAGAGAGAGAGAAACACAGAGAGAGAGAGAGAAGGGGGAGAAAGAGAAAAAGAGAGAGAAGGGGAGAGACAGAGAAAGAGAGAAGAAGAGAGAGAAAGGGGGAGAGAGACAGAAAGAAAAAGAGAAAGAGAGAAAGAGGAGGAGAGAGAGAGAGAGAGAGAGAGAGAGAGAGAGAGAGAGAGAGAGAGAGAGAGAGAGAGAGAGAGAGAGAGAGAGAGAGAGAGAGAGAGAGAGAGAGAGAGAGAGAGAGAGAGAGCAAAGATTAAACACAAGCCAAAGAAATCGCCCTCTAGGATGGTAGGAATTTAAGATTCCCAATAAAGCGCTATTTAAACCCCAGGGTGAATGGATGGGTGGCAAAATAATTCGGGGACCCCCCTCCCGCCCATCCCTTTTTCACCTTCTGCTTTAAGCCCAGGTGTTTCCAAGCGGGGGGGGAGAGAGAAATAAACCAAGGTAAAAACGTTAGAAATGTTTTTGTTTTTTAAATGTCAGAAATTGTTCCAGCTTAGATCGAGGCGTCTTTGGGTCTGAAAGTGAGGTCTTTTAGCTGTCCCAGATCAACACACACACACACACACAAAACACAAACACGCCCCCCCCCCCCGAGCCATCCATAGTTAAGAGGCAAAAGCTTTCGGATGCTGAATTTGATCACGGCTGCGAAATATTCATCCGGCGGGTTTAATTGTTCGTTTCTTTCTTTATATATATATATATATATTAAAAAAAAGTAAAAAGGGAAGTCAAATCAGAACTCAGCGGATGAATCAAAGCGCAAATGGATCCACTCAAGCCCTTCCATCCTTCCTGAGTGGCAACGGGAAAAGAAAAAAAAATTAAAGGGCTTCTAACGCCCTCTTGGGAATAAAGCCATGACTACATTTCCAGTATTATTATTATTATTATTATTTTAAAAATAAGAATTAAAATTTCAATCAAAGACAGCCCTAGAGGGGGGTCCACGAGAAGTCTTCCGAGGCAGAAATGTGTTTGACTCCTTCCCGATCTGCTTCTGGATTTCCGCGAAAAGCTGGAGCCAGTCGCGGGCTTTGGAGCAGATCAGAAGGAATCTGGTGGGAAACACAGATCGCTGGAAGAAAGGAAAAAAAAGAAAGAAAGAGAGAGAGAGAAAAAAACCAGCCACGCCACTGGACGGATGCCAACTTTGACGCGACTGAAAAGGCTGAGCAAGATTTAAAAAAAAGGATGGTGGATTTGACCTTTTATTTGGGGGAGGGGGGAGCCCTTTCAAAAGAAATAAAATCCAAACCAGAAGCGTTTGGAGCGTGTGGGCTGAGAAAATAGAAGAGTTGCAAAACGATTTCAGCAAAAATCTGAGTTTAGCCAAGCGCGAAATTTACACCTCCCCCCCACGGCTCGCTGCTCTTGGGTGGAATCCCCCGGGTTGGTCGCCAAGGCCGCTGGGGATGATGGGGGTTGTGTTTCCACCCAGGGAAGCCCTGTGCCAGATTTTTTTGAGGGGGGGGGAGAAAGGGGTGGCAGAAGGGGAAACAGCTGAGACAGAGGAAGGAATTCCTGTTTTGTTGTAACTTTCGTGGTGAGGACACCCCGCACTGTTGCGGCCCCCGCAACAGACCAGATTTTCTCTCTCTCTCTCTCTCTCTCTCTCCCTCCCTCCCTCCCTCATTCTCTATTTCTTCCCCCCCCTCACACACACGCAATGCAACCTGACTTTAATGTACTGAAGCACAGTCACTCTAGGTTTTTGGAGAAGATCTGAGAATAGAATAGAATAGAATAGAATAGAATAGAATAGAATAGAATAGAATAGAATAGAATAGAATAGAATAGAATAGAATAGAATAGAATAGAATAACAGAATATAGAAATAGAGTAGAATTGCAGAATAGAATGTAGAATAGAATAGAATTACAGAATAGAAGGTAGAATACGGAATAGAATGTAGAATAGAATAGAATAACAATATAGAAATAGAGTAGAACTGCAGAATAGAATATGGAATAGAATGTAGAATAGAATAGAATTACAGAATAGAATGTAGACTAGACTAGACTAGAATAGAATAACAGAATATAGGAGTAGAACTGCAGAGTAGAATATGGAATAGAATGTAGAATAGAATAGAATTACAGAATAGAATGTAGACTAGACTGGAATAGAATAGAATAGAATAACAGAATATAGAAATAGAGTAGAATTGCAGAATAGAATATGGAATAGAATGTAGAATAGAATAGAATAGAATAGAATAGAATAGAATAGAATAGAATAGAATAGAATAGAATAGAATAGAATAGAATAGAACAGGTTCTTTATTGGCCAAGTGTAATTAGACACACAAGGAATTTGTCTCCGGTGTATAACGTCAAAGAACGCCAAGCACCCCACAAAAAACACAGACCCGAGAGGTCTCCGCGGAAGCAAGGGGGCAAAAAAAGGAAATGTATTCCCTCCTCTCCTTCCCCCCCCCAGCCTTTATTACAAAAGCATCAAAGGCTCCGAAAGGGAGGAAGAAGTGGGAGGGCTAATTTTTTTAAAGCCTTGCCCTCCGCTGACACGCTTGCCAAGGGACAAGACTTTAAAAGAAAAATTAATCACAGGAATGAAGGCGGGGGCGAGGGGGAGGCGAGGAGCGTGCGGGGAGCGTACACTTCGGTGTGCCAAGTGACTTCCCCCACCGGGCAACCGAGAGGGTGTGGAGTCACAGAAGGCCTGAGGACGGGGGTGGGATGGACGGGGGGGGGGGCGCAGAAAGAGGAAAGCAAGAAACAGCTTCCAAGCCATCAAGACCAGCCTCTTCTTACTGAGCAAGGAAATGGGCCCAGGGAATGGAAAAAGAGAGAGAGAGATGCTTGCAACGTTCGCCCCCCTCCCCTTTCACCAGCAGGGCTTTGCAAACCGTGCTGGGAAAGAGCTTGGGGAGGGGGCTGGATTTTTGGCAGGGGAGGGGGGGGGCAGGCTGTGAAAAGGGGAGAGAAGAACGGGGGGGGGGGGAGTTACCGAAAATTCAAAGTGGAAGGAAGAGGGTGAATGACACATCTATTCCCAAGACGCCCTCCACCACCCCTCCAAAGACCCCCTTCTGGGGTTCACTGGGGACCTACCTTCTCCTCTCCTTCCCCCCTCCGTAAAAATACTAGCCCCCATTTTTCCAGCACCAGGGAAAGTTTAGGGAAACCCCAAAATACTTGCAAGAGGAAAGAAATAGAAAAGAAACAGCAGATAAGGAGACATCCCAGCTGTTATTATGGGGGGGGCACCCGGGAAAAGAAAAGAAGCCCATTCTCCACTCCCCCGAAAGCACCACTTTCAACCTGGGCAGCCCCACGGGGCGCGGGTTCCCATCCCCTTTGGCCGGCTGTGCAACATGGGAGTTGCAACTCCCCATAACCAGAAAGGTGCGGAGGGGAAGAGAGAAAGTTGCTTGGGGTTTCGCTGAGAGAGAGGGGGGTGTTGGGTGGGGTGGGCGGTGGGTGGGCTACGTGTCCTCCAGCTCCGAGGGTCCAGATGGGATGCACAGCTGTTTCTCCAACCGCCCCCCCTTCTCCTAGAGGATGTGTTGTCTCTCTCCACTCCACTCCCCCCCCACACTTCCCTTTCAGCTGCTAACCCATTGCAGACAAACTAATAGAATAAATCTAGCAGGTTGAAATGCCACCCCCCCTTTAAAAAATATACGGTATATATATCTCGCTAGGCATCCAGGCGCGCGCGCGCGCGCGTGTGTGTGTGTTGGGAGGGGGGGTTTATCCAATTTATGCAATCGGTCCCAGGGAGACAGATCCTTTGCAAGTGGCCAGCTCCAGACATTTCACTGCAACCCCCCCCCAGATTTTTAGAGCCCCTCCGCCCCAAGTCCCAGGCACACAGAGGTCCAGGGCAACCAGTCCGTTCTCGCCCTAGCCTTGCTCCACCAACTCCTCCCGAACTCCGGAGGCGCCCATGCCGCCCGTCTCTTCCTCCCCCCACCCCACTTCACTCCACCCCCCCAGCTCCCACCCACAACACGTTCGCCCCCCTCCCCGGTTCCAACTGCTAAAAGATCGCCCCCCCTCCCCACAACCAGCCGCGAAAAGCAAGACTGTGGCCAAGCGTTGCAACCTGCCTCTCCCTCCATCCAAGCTGTTTCAGGTTGCAACCGCGGCGCCTCTCCGGCGAGACCCCGAAAGCGCCCCCTGCCCCCTCCCCGGAGCATGCATGCATGCATGCATGCATGCATCCTCTCGGCGCCTCCTCCTCCACGTTGAACCCCGAAAAAGAGGTGCCTGACCATCCCCCCTCCCCGCCCTTACCAAGGCAATGCAATCTTTTTTTTTAAGCCAGCAAGGGAGGGGAGGGGGCAACCAGGTGGGAAGAGGTTCGACACCCCCCCCCCAATCGCCACCATCACCCCCATCATCCTCATCACACACAACCCCTTCTCCTCCTCTCGGGCGACCCATTGCGCCCCTCCCCATCGCAATGGAGCTTCCGACATAACGGGTGGGGGGGGGAGGAAAAGCGAAGGAATCGTGGATTCCCCCCTCCCCCACACGATCTCTGTGCGATGAGCGGCTTCCCGTGTTCAACAGCGGGGCTCTCCGTTCTCTCTTCCCCTCCCTTGCCGGGGATGGGGTGGGTGGGGGGGCCAAGGGACCCCCCCTCCGCGATTCCTCCCCCCTCTTTTTTTTTTGCAAGCCTCCTCCCGCCCCGGAAGCCTCCGCCTTACCTGCTCTTGCCGCTTGCGCCGCCCCGGCTCACATCCTCGGCCGGCTTGGAGAAGGTGCATTGAAAGCCTGATCCGTGCAGCGTGCCTTTCCCCCCCCCACGCCTCCCCCCCCCGGACCGACGCGGGGCTCCCCTCCCAGCCTGAAAAGGATGCCGTGCACGCCGGAGGCGGGAGGGGCGGGGGACACTGCGGCTCGCGCTCCCGCCCGGCCAGCAGCTGCCACCCTCGCAGGTGATGTCATTCCCCGAGCCTCCGACGGCTGACGTCACCCGGGAGGCGTGACCCGCCAGTTGCCCCCTCCTCTCCCCTCCCCTCCTCTCTCCTCGGGTTCGCTCGCTCGCGCGCGCGCGCACACACACGCACACAAAAGGAGCCCGGCGAGGAGGAAAGGGGCGCGAGGGGCGGGGCCGCGGCGAGAGCCCGCGAATGAAGGCGGTGACGTCACCGCCCCGGGCGGGCGTGTGGGGGGGGTGAGAGGGGAGAAAAAAAAAAGGACGAAGGAGCTGGAGGGCGCGCGGCGCAGCCAATCGGGAGAGAGGAAGGTGTGAAAATGCAAAATAAGGGGGCGGGGACGGGAGGGCGAGGCTTGAGGCTCCGCACGTGGCGCCCGCGGCGTCGAAGGTCGGCGAGGCGCGCTGGAACCGCGGTCAGTGGGAGAAAGCGAGTTTGTCCTGGGTCGAGAGGGGGAGGAGCTTAAATTAAGCCAGGATGAGGAGGGTTTGGGAGCTTCTTTAAGGCTGCCGTCGGAGCCTGAGGGTTGAAATCTGTGCGGTTTGATTTATGTGTTCTGGGCCCGAACCCAATCACTGTAGTTGGTCCCCCAGCTTTGTGTGAAAGTGATCGTGGTGTCATTGATGGCTTATTGTGTAGACCTGGCCCCTTGTGGTTTGGAAAGCACATGGATGGCGTGTGGTTGCATTAAATCTGGCCTGTTGTGATTTAATCCTGTCAAATACAGGTAGCCCTCAATTTGTGACCACAATTGGGCTCCAAAATTTATGTTGCTAAGTGAGAAATTTGTTGATTGAGTTTTGCCCCATTTTACAACTTTTCTGGTCACTTTTTTAAATTGAATTACCGCAGTTGTTAAATTAGTAACGTGGTTGTTAAGTGAATCTGGTTCCCTCCGGGACTTTGCTTGTCCGCAGGTTGCAGAATGGGATCACGTGACTCTGGGGCACTGCAACCGCCATAAATGTGAGTCAGTTGTCAAGCGTTCAGATATAAATCACTTGACCATGGAGATGTTGCAATGGTCATAAGTGTGAAAAGTGGTCATAAGTCACTTTTTTCAGTGCCGTTCTAACTTTGAATAGTCACTAAATGAACTGTTGTAAATTGAGGCTACCTGTAATGGCTTAATCTGGTAGATAGATAGTTGCAGAATGCACACCTACAACCAAAGGAGTGAGGCAGATTAAGCCATGGTTTGACAGGATTAAACCACAGCTGGCCAGATTTAATGCAACCACACGCCATCCATGTGCTTTCCAAACCACAAGGGGTGGGAGTATACATTAAGCCATCAATCGTAGCTACCTCAATCCTGTTCATCCCACAAAGCTGGTGGACCCATTACAGTGAGTTCATAAGGGCTGATACCTTTTTAATAATGTGGAGAAGGGAAAATAATTTCCAAATCTGGGAATTGTAATGATCTAAGATTCTCTAGGACTCTTCCTTGAGGGAAGTGGGGCCCCCCAAGAGGAATAGGATAAAATTAAACCATGAATGTTAGGCAGTTCTTAAGGTAGACACTAAGGTAGACACTACAGATCTGATCTTGAGGTAGGGATTGAAGTTACAAGAAACAGGGTTAGCTGGTTGTGTGTGTGTCCCCACAGGAAACTCTTTTCTAAGTAAGTCTTCATAGGTTGTCCTTGAATATTGCTGTGATTTTGAAGAGAATGCTGACATCCCTAAAAAATTGTGTTATTAATCATTAAAAAAATAATGTTTGAAATATTTATATCCTGCCCTTCAATAGAAGGGCAACTGAGAAATTGGAAGAAACAATTAACATGGATGCATGGTGAATGGGCTCCCTCATTTCTCTCTTGGTATTTTACTCAGGAGTAAATATTCAGAGTACTTATAAGGTTGTCAAGAAAAAAAGAGTGTGTATGAAAGAACGCATTGCAAGCCCTCTGCTGTTTAAATGCACATTTATTAGAAGTTTTAAAATCCTATCATTATTTTTTTTATTAAATTTTTTTATTAGTTTTTAAGAATTTACAAAGAAAAAAGAAATAATAACTCAACTGAAAACAATCATATAGCACATTTGCCAAACAATCAGTATGACTGCTCGGTACCCTCCCACCACATCCCCCTAACCCTAACCTTTCCCCCTCCTCTTACCCTCTATCTACCTACCTTCCTCTCTCCTTTCTCTACTCCACCCACCTCTATCCCCTCTCTTCTCCCTCTTACCATCTTCCTACTTACTTCTACCTTCACTCCTCCTTCCTCTTTCCATCCGATGTGGTGCCCAGAGGCCACCCGAGCAACCCCTTAATACCTATAGTTACATATTCTTGTATCAACCCCGATTACAGTTGAGAAAGCATAGTATACCAATTATAAACTGTACCACCATAGAGACTAAGTTGATTTTGAACTTGATTACTGCAGCAAGACTATTGGTGGGACAATATTGGAAGACGTCTGAATTACCATCTATTGAAGAATGGACATTAAAAGTTATAAATATGGTAGAAATGGCTAAGATATCCGCATATTTGAAGAACCACTCAAATGAAAAATTTATGATGGCCTGGAAAAAATGGATAGATTATATACAAAGGAAATATCAACTGAAGAAATTACATTTGGTATATAGTTAAATAGCTATATAATAAGTAGTTTAGTGGGGTTCCTTGCGTTCCTACCCTGTATTCACTCTGGGAAGTCGGGGGGGGGAGGTGGGAGGGTGTTTATAATTAGTATAAAATCCTATCATTATTGTATAACGGGTGTCAAACTCAATTTCACGGAGGGCCGCATCAGCATTGCAGTTTCCCTCAGGGGGCCGGGTGGGTGTGGCCAGGGTGGGTGCGGCCTACTGGGTGGGCGTGGATGGAGTGGGTGTGGCCTACTGGGTGGGTGTGGCCAGCTCTACATCGTTTGCGTCAAGGGGGCCTGTGGGGGCCTGGGCAGGAGTGGGGCAGATCTGAGGGTCTCTGGCCGAAGGAGGGGGACCGGGGCAAGCGCCAAGGCATGGTGCATTTCTTCATTCCTCACAAAGGGGGACCCCTCCCCAGCATGCACCCAGGGGACGGGGCTGACGCGGCAGGGGCCGGTCCCTCGCTGTTTCCAGGCGGCCTTGTGGAGCTAAGACTGAATGCGTTTCAGCATAAATGGCCACCACAAAATTGTACATGGGCTCCGGGCCGGCCTGGGCCAGGACCAAGGCAGTGGGGGCCGTTCCCTCACTGTTTCCAGGATGGCTTCGGGGGCCACATGAAACCACTTTGCGGGCTGCATCCGGCTCCTGGGCCTTGTGTTTGACATGTCTGTGGTATAATATAGGTAACTCAGGTGGAGCTAATACTCCTTTCTTTTATTTTTCCCCCACAACAATCCCGTGAGGTGGATAGGACTGAAAGAGAGGGACAGGCGCACAGTCGCCTACCCTGACTTTTGGGACTAGAGCTCATTGTCTCCTGGTGATTGGCCCCAAATCATCCAGTTGGCTTTCATGTCTAAGGCAGGACTTGAACTCACCTGATTTCTAGACCAACACCTTAGCCATTATGCTCTCGGCATAGTTTTATATAATGCTCTTCTTCTTCTCCCTCCTCCTCCCTCCTCCCTCCTCCCTCCTCTAGAATAATCCTCGGAGGAGTAAGAGTGGAATTTCAAGGTACCTGTTCTCCGGTCGAATTTGAAGGAAATTTCCATTTTTTAAGCCTATATCAGTCAGATTGCACCTTTCACAATAAGGGTTTAGAAGGAAGAATCGAATATCTCTTCAAAAGTAACAGTGGGTTGTATTAATAATAATAATAATAATAATGTTGGAAGGGACCTTGGAGGTCATCTAGTCCAACCCCCTGCTCAGGCAGGAAACCCTACACCATTTCAGACAAATGGCTGTCCAGTCTGTTCTTAAAAACTTCCAGTGTTGGAGCATTCACAACTTCTGGAGGCAGGTTGTTCCACTGGTTAATTGTTCTCACTGTCAGGAAGTTTCTCCTTAGTTCTAGGTTGCTTCTCTCCTTGTTGAGTTTCCATCTGTTGCTTCTTGTCCTGCCTTCAGGCGCTTTGGAGAATAGTTGACTCCCTCTTCTTTGGGGCAGCCCCTGAGATACTGGAACACGGCTATCCTGTCACCCCTCGTCCTTCTCTTCATTAAACTAGACATACCCAATTCCAGCACCCGTTCCTTGTATGTTTTAGCCTCCAGTCCCCTGATCATCTTTGTTGCTCTTCTCTGCACTCTTTTTAGAGTCTCAACAACTTTTTTACATCGTGGTGACCAAAACTGGATGCAGTATTCCAAGTGTGGCCTTACCAAGGCCTTGTAAAGTGGTGTTAACACTTCACGTGATCTTGATTCTATCCCTGTTAATGCAGCCCAGCACTGTGTTGGCTTTTTTGGCAGCTGCAGCACACGGCTGGCTCCTATTTAAGTGATTGTCCACTAGGACACCAAGATCCCTCTCACAGTTACTACTATTGAGCAAGGTACACCTATACGATACCTGTGCATTTGGCTTTTCTTGCCTATATGTAGAGCCTTGCTTTCTTCACCATTGAATTTCATGTGACTGTGGGGAGGCTGCAACGGTCGTAAGTCTGAAAAATGGTCATAAGTCATTTTTTCAGTGTTTTTCCAACTTGAACATTAAATTAACAGCTGTTAGTCGGGGACTCCCTGTATATTGTTGACATACTTATTTATTTATTTATTTATTTGTTTGTTTGTTTGTTTGTTTGTTTATTTATTAATTAAATTTCTATACTGCCCCTCTCCCGTAGGACTCAGGGCGGTTTACAGCCCAATTAAAACAGATAATAATAATAAATATTTAAAAATAAATTAAAGGACAAACAGCGGTTTGAACCTCCATGATTTTTTCTTTGTCCCTGCATCGGCGGCATCATTTTTTGACTTACAACTGGTTCCTTAGTGACCATTTGAAGATACGATAGACCCCCCCCCTGTATGTATCACTCAGATTTGAAGTTGCTTTCACTGTCACATGCCTTTCCCTTTCATATGACTGCATTTTGCGCACTCAGCACTGGGACCCGCCTTTACGACAATTTTCACGGACACATCACCACGACTTACGATGGTTTGTTGCTAGAAGTGGCATTTGGTTCCTTTTCAGCAAAAAAAAAAAAATGCCCATTATGGACAATGGGTTTGCTTAACGACCTTGGTGATTCACTTAACAATGGTTGCAAAAAATGTTAAATTGTATTGGTCACATGATGATTCACTTTAGAATAGAATAGGATAGGATAGGATAGAATATGGAATAAATAATTAGAATAGGATAGGAATAGGAATGGGAATAGGAATAGGAATTGGAATGGAATAGTAAGAATAGAAGAAAGGAAAGAAAGAGAAAAGGAAGGAAAGAAGGGAGGGACGGAGGAAGGAAGGAAAAGATGGAAGGAAAGAAAAGAAAAAGAAGGAAGGAAGGAGGGAGGAAAGGAAGAGGAAGAAAGGGAAGGGAAGAAAGAGAAAGAAAAGGGAGGGAGGAAGGAAATGGAATGGGAGAAAGAAAAAAGAAAGGGAGGATGGAAGGAAAGAAAAGAGGAAGGAAGGAAAGGAAGGAAAGAAAGAAGGAGGGAGAGGGAGGAAGGAAGGAAAAGAGAAGGAAAAGAGAAAGCGTGTGAGAAAGAGAAAGAAAAAAGGAAGGAAGGGAAAAAGAAAACAAGAAAAACAAGAAAAGAAAGAAAGAAAAAAGAGAAGGAAGAAGAAAGGGAAAGAAACAGAAGAGAGAGAAAAAGGAAAGGAAGACCAGGATGAGAACTGAATTGGGTGTAATTTAATTTATGCTGAAAGCTTAATTAAAATGCAACTCATTAAATATGGGTAATTGTTCTTCCCCTGTCTATGTTAGTTTTAGTCACATTTCTGTTTATAAATTGATGGCAATTTTTGGAAAGATTGATCGCGCCCTGCGGTAGTATCGGAGCTGCAACTTGGATACAGCTAGTCCGCGACGCACCACCGTTCATTTACCAGCTGTTGGAAGTTAACCACACTAGAAAAAGTGACTTATGACCAGTCCTCACACTTACGACCGTCACAGCAGCCCCACGGTCACGCGACCAAACTTTGGATGCTGGGAAACTGGCATATACTTAATGTAGCCCGTTGGAGTCTCCTGCGATCACGTGATCTCCATTTGTGATCTTCCTAGCCGTCTTCCGACAAGCAGAATCGATGGAGGAAGCTGGATTCAGTTAACAACCGTGTCATTCAGCTAACAACTGCAGCGATTCACTTAACAACGGTAGGGGAAAAAAGATAAAATTGGGCACGACTCGGTTCACAACCTCCTTGCTTAGCAACAGATGTTTGGATGCCAATTTTGTTCATAAATCAAGGACTACACGTAATGTACTTGCAGCAGAAGTTGTTAGTATAGCTGACAGTTGCCCTACGCCGGGGTCCTCAAACTTGGCCACTTTAAGACTTGTGGACTTCAACTCCCAGAATCCCCCAGCCAGCATGTCTGGCTTGGGAATTCTGGGAGTTGAAGTCCACAACACTTAAAGTGGCCAGGTTTGAGGACCCCTGCCCTACGCAGAGTTGTGTGTTCAATCTCCATTTCCGAGGCTGCAGAAGAAACTTGTAGCCATCTGGGGGATTCTGGGAGTTGAAGTCCATCCATCTTCAAGCACCCTGTTTTAAAGCATCTTTGAGGATCCCCAAATACAGTATAAAGCTAATTTCTACAATTTTGCGACTCATGAGACAAGATAGAGCAGCTGGCTGCTGATTAGAAGGCAGTTCTCGACTTACGACGTTCAAAGTTCCGACGGCACTGAAAAACATGTCTTGTGACCGATTCTCAGATTTAAGACTGTCACTCATCCCTGTTGTCATGTGATCAACATTTCTGATCAGTGCTTGGAAATCAGTGCGTATTTATGATGGTTGCATTATCTGGGGGGGGGAATGTCACATGACAGCTGTTACTGATCTTCCGAGTTGGCTTCCAACATGCAAAGTCAATGGGGGAAGCGGGATCCACTTAACGACCTACTCATTTAACAACCGTGCCAAAAAAAGGTTACAAAAATTGGGTGTGGTCACATGATATTTCATTTAATGATTGCATTGCTTAGTGATGGAAGATATGGTCCTAGTAGTGATCATTAGTTGAGGACTATCTGTAAACAAGAGGGCTGGAGAAGAATATTTAGAATTTAGAATAGAATAGAATAGAATAGAATAGAATAGAATAGAATAGAATAGAATAGAATAGAATAGAATAGAATAGAATAGAATAGAATAGAATAGAATATAGGATGGAATATAGAACAGAACAGAACAGAACAGAACAGAACAGAATAGAATAGAATAGAATAGAATAGAATAGAATAGAATAGAATAGAATAGAATAGAATAGAATAGAATAGAATAGAATATAGGATGGAATATAGAACAGAACAGAACAGAACAGAATAGAATAGAACAGAATAGGATAGAATAGAATAGAATAGAATAGAACAGAATAGAATAGAATATAGGATGGAATATAGAACAGAACAGAACAGAATAGAATAGAACAGAATAGAATAGAATATAGGATGGAATATAGAACAGAACAGAACAGAACAGAACAGAACAGAACAGAACAGAACAGAATAGAATAGAATAGAATATAGGATGGAATATAGAACAGAACAGAACAGAATAGAATAGAATAGAATATAGGATGGAATATAGAACAGAACAGAACAGAACAGAATAGAATAGAATATAGGATGGAATATAGAACAGAACAGAACAGAACAGAACAGAACAGAACAGAATAGAATAGAATAGAATAGAGCTGTAAGGGACCTTGGAGATCTTCTAGTAAAGCCCCCTGCTCAAGCAGGAGAACTTATACTGTCTCAGACAGGTGAATGTCTAGTCTCTTCTTAAAAATCTCCAGTGATGGAGCACCCACAATTTCTGGTGGCAACCTGTTCCACTGGTTAATTGTCCTCTGTCAGGAAGTTTCTCCTTAATTCCAGGTTGCTTCTCTCCTTGATCAGTTTCCAACTACTGTTTCTCATCCTTCCCTCTGGTGCTCTGGTGAACAAGCTGACCCCTTTTGCCTTATGGCAGTCCCCCAAATACTGGAATACTGCTGTCTTGTCTCCCCTGTTTCTTCTTTTCTTTAGACTGGCCAAACCCAAGTCCTGCAGCCGTTCTTCCTATGTTTTAGTCTCCAGGCCTTTGATCATCTTAGTTCCTCTTCTCTGAATTTTTTTCCAAACTCTCAACATGTTTTTTGTAATATGGTGACCAAAATTGGCTGCAGTATTCCAGGTGTGGCCTTACTAGGGCTGAGGGGACAGTTTGTCAGCCAGTTACAAATCCATCCGGTGATGCTGCTGCCCATCCCACATTTTTCTAGTTTACCAAGAAGTAGGTTGTGGTCTACTTGGTTGCATGCCTTGCTGAAGTCTAAATATATTGTCAGAGTATGCACAGTCTTATTGTGCTGAGATAACCCAGGAGTAAACACAATAAACAGCGGTCTGTATTAAATGGTGGTTTATATTACACTATCTACAGTATGATACACCAGGAACAATATACATACATGTGGTAATACAGCAAAATCCAACACAGGAAATAGATGAGAGAGAGACACTCCAGCAAAGTCTTCCCTTTTATACTGAGGCTCTTAAAGGGACACAGACCCAGCTGAGTCATTCCTATCATTGCATCATCCACCTCATATTACATTACATCATTACATCTTCTTATTTCATTTATTGGATTTCTATGCCGCCCTATTCCGGGAACTCAGAGCGGCTCACAGCATAAATAGAAATCAACATTAAAATACATATAAAAAAGAACCCCTGAATTAAAAAAAACAACCATCCAACAAACATGCACACAAACATACATTGGCTAGGGGCAAGATGTTAACTGCCCCAGGCTTGTCGGCAAAGATGTGTCTTGAGCAGTTTACGAAAGGCGGAGAGGGTGGGGGCAATACGGATCTCCGGGGGGGAGTTGATTCCATAGGGCCGGGGCCGCAACAGAGAAGACTCTTCCCCTAGGCCCCGCCAGACGACACTGTCTGGCTGACGGGACCTGGAGAAGGCCGACTCTGTGGGCCCTAACCGGTCGCTGGGTTTCATGAGGCAGCAGACGGTCCCGTAAGTAACCTGGTCCGATGCCATGTAGGGCTTTATAGGTTATAACCAACGCTTTGAATTGCGTTCGGAGACCAATTGGCAGCCAATGCAGCTCACAGAGTGATGCCGATATGTGGGCATTTCTGGGCAGGCCCAACACTGCTCGCGTGGCTGCATTCTGCATTACCTGAAGTCTCCGAACGTTTTTCAAAGGTAGCCCCATGTAGAGAGCATTGCAGTAGTCGAACCTCGAGATGATAAGCGCATGAGTGACTGTGAGAAGAGACTCCCGGTTCAAATAGGGCCGCAGCTGGTGCACCAGGCGAACCTGGGCAAATGTCCTCCTCGCCACAGCCGAAAGATGATGTTCCAGATTTAGCTGTGGATTGAGGAGGACGCCCAAGTTGCGGACCTTCTCCGAGGGGGTCAAAAACTCCCCCCCAGGCTGATGGACGGATGGATTGAATTGTCTTTGGGAGGCAAAACCCACAGCCACTCCGTCTTGTCAGGGTTGAGTTTAAGCTTGTTAGCACCCATCCAAACCCTAACAGCTTCCAGACATTGGCACATCACTTCCGCTGCTTCACTGAAATGACACGGGGTGGAGATGTAAAGCTGGGTATCATCAGCATATTGATGATATCTCACCCCGTGTCGGCAGATGATCTCACCCAGCGGTTTCATGTAAATATTAAACAGCAGAGGGGAGAGGACCGATCCCTGAGGGACCCCACAAGGGAGGAACCTAGGGGTCGACCTCTGACCCCCTGCCAATCATTACATAAACTGTTTAGCTGTTAAATTACTACTCTGACAGTATGCCCACTTAAGTTGTTAAGTGAATCTATCTTCCCCATTGATGCTACTCATCCGAAGGTCACAAAAAAAGGATCAGGGGACCCCAGGACACTGCAACCATCATAAATATGAATCAATTGCCAAGAGTCTGAATTCTGATCACACAACCATGGGGAAGCTGCAATGGTCATAAGTGTGAAAACCATTCATAAGTCCCATTTTTCAGTACTGCTGTAATTTCCAGCGTTCACTAAACGAATGATTGTAAGTCAAAGACTACCAGTATGAACTTTTGCAGGCATGTATATTTAAGCAGATTTTTCACTTGGAAGGAATGAAAACTCTTTCCTGCTGGAAAAATGCCCCCCCCCGGGAAGCAGCCCTGCTTACGGACAAGAGGATAAAAAAAAACAAAAAACACCTAACTTTCTCCAGAAACTAGAATTCTATTCCTGGGCAAGGATTTTGGAAGTAAATTGTAAGTCGAGCACCTCTTATCACACACTAATGTAACAGGCTGGGGATCCCATTCCACATTAAAACAAACTGTGTAAATCAATATTTACCTTTTTTTTCTTAAATAACAAATCTAAGCAACACCCGATATGGTAATATTTGCATGAGTCATATTTTATTCATGTTTAAAGCGCTCCGGCAGTTGTTTCATTCATCAAAGTCTACAACATTGTCATTTTGTTCTGAATGCGCGCTGCCTCGGGCAGAAGGCTGACTGAATGGGGTGGGTTTTTAACATCCGGTAAATATATACATCAGTTCAGATTTGTACAGCTGCGATCCAAGAAAGGAGTCTAGGAATCGCAATTCCGCTGATTAAATATTATCAAGTTCAGATAGATAGATAGATAGATAACCTTTCTTGTCATTTTTTACTGTGGGTACAATGGCACACGTTAAAAATGAAATTTAGTTGCTTGCTGTCCAAGTGTGCACATACATAATACACATTTAAAACATACTATATACAATGTAAGTATAGACCAGCAGTTCTCAACCTTTTTCAGGCTGAGACCCCACCTGCGCCGCCCATGCGCGGCGTGACCCCGACCTGCGCCACCCATGCGCGGCGTGACGGGCCAAATCGCGCATGCGTGGTGCAACGGACCGAACCACGCATACACGGTGTGCGCGCCGGACCGAATCGCGCATGCACGCTATGATGGACTGAATCGCACATGCGCGGTGCGTGTGCGATGGCCCGAACCGCGCATGCACAGCGCGATGGGCAGAATCGCGCATGCGTGGCTCGTGCGCGACGGCCCAAACCGTGCATGCACGGTGCAACACCCCGAACTGCGCATGCGCAGCACGCACGCGATGGGCCAAACTGTGCATGCACGGCGCGATGGCCCTAACTGCGCATGTGCGGCGCACGCGCGACGGCCGAGGGGAAATGGGGAAAAAATGGGGGGGAAAAATGGCGGACTGCCGTGTTTGGCGGCCCCTGTGAAATGGTCGTTCGACCCCAAATGGGGTCGCGACCCACAGGTTGAGAACTGCTGGTATAGACCCACCCCCTTACATATAAGTAATCTATAAATATTAATCACTGTCCATCTTGAATACATAACGGAAGGAGGAAGCTTGAGAGTTCACAAGATTAATACTGTATGGAACAAAACGGGGGCTGAATCTGGATGTTCTGCTTCGGATATCACGGAGCCCCCTCCTCCCAAAAGGTAACAAGGAAAACAGGTCGTGAAGAGGATGTGTCATGTCCCAGACAATCTTGCGGACCCTGCTCAAGCAACGCTTCTGTGCTATGTCCTGGATGAAAGGGAGGGAACTGCCAATGATCTTTTCTGCTGTCCTCACCACTCTCTGCACCGCCTTCCTGTCTGAAGCAGTGATGCTTCCAAACCGGACGGTGATGCCGTATGACAGGATGCTCTCGATCATCCCTCTGTGGAAAGTGGTCAGGACAGGAGAAGGAAGATGTGCTTTTCTTATGCAACTCAGAAAATGCAGGCGTTGCTGTGCCCGCTTCACCAGTGTCTCACTGTTGAGCGACCAGGTCAGACTACTCGTTAGCTGCACACCCAGGAATTTGATGCTGGTAACCATCTCCACAGGTCAACCATTAACGCACAGAGAAGTGTGGCTGTGCCTGCCTTTTCTGAAATCAACAATGATCTCTTTGGTTATTCCGGTATTTAAAACTAAGCTGTTCTCCTTACGCCAGTTATGCACAGAGAAGTGTGACTGCCTGCCTTTTCTGAAATCGACAATGATCTCTGGTTTTTCCAATCTTTAAAACTAGGCTGGACAGCGACCTATCTGAAAGGGCATAGGGCAGTGATGGCGAAACCTTTAGAGACCCAGTGCCCAAACTGCAACCGAAAACCCACTTATATATCACCGGGTGCCGAGTGGCCGTGGCCACAGTGGTCATGGCAGACTGGGTGGGTGGGGCCAGGGCAGCGGGGGCCAGTCCTTCTCCATCTCTGGGGAATGGCACGTGTGCCCACAGAGAGGGCTCTGAGTGCCGCCTCTGGCACACGTGCCATAGGTTCACCACCTCTGGCATAGGGTCTCCTGTTGGAGCAGGGGGTTGGACTAGAAGATCTCCAAGGTCCCTTCTAGCTCTATTCTGATTGATTGATTGATTGAAAGGCAGGGATTTTCTTAACAACCGTGGTAAGAAAAGCCATAAGGTGGGGCAAAACTCACTTAACAAATGTCTTGATTAGCAACGGAAATTTTGGCTTCCGTTGTGATCATAAGTCAACCCCAGCTGTTCATTTAGTGACTGTTCAAAGTTACAGCAGCAACTGTGAGTTATGACCAGTTTTCACACTTATGACCGTGGCAGGATCCCCATAGTCACATGATCAAAATTTAGGCGCTTGGCAACCAGCATGTTGTCTTTCAAAGACAACAAAATCCACATTTTGGACAGAGAGTACTGCTCGTTAGAATGAGGGGTCAAAGAGGTCATCTACCATGTTTCCCTGAAAATAAGACCGTGTCTTTTTTTTTTCCCCCTCCAGAGAGGCACCAGATCTTATTTTCGGGGTAGGCCTCACCTCACCTCTAGCACTGACAGCTCCACCCAGCCGGTCCACTTCTTCTGGGGCCGAAGTTCTGCAGCTGCACTCGGGCCTGCATTTTGCAGTCAGGCCTTTCCAAAAGGCTTAAGCAGCCGAGTACCGAGCTATGGATTCAATCCCTAGCTTGGTGCTCGGCTCCTGAGGTCTTGCAGAACCGAGCTATGGATTGAACCCATAGCTCGGTTCTTGGCTGCAGAGGCCTTCCGGAAAGCCCTGTGACTGAGAAAGGCAGGCCTGGCTGCAGAAGAGGCCTCAGAACAAGGGTCTTCAAACTTGGCCCTTTTATGACTTGTGGACTTTGACTCCCAGAATTCCTCAGCCAGGCACGCCCAGGAATTCTGGGAGTCGAAGTCCACAAGTCATAAAAGGGCCACGTTTGAAGACCCCTGCCTCAGAAGAAGAAGTGGGCCGGCAAGGAGAGGCCTGGCTGCAAGGAAAGCGGGTGCAGGGCAGATGGGGCAGCTCCACCCCCCCCCCACCCCCTGACCCAGCTTGATTTTTAGGTGTGTGCCTCAGCCGAAAACTAGGGCTTATTTTTGGGGCAGGGCTTATTTATTTATTTATTTATTTTAATTAAATTTTTATGCTGCTCCTCTCCAAAGGACTCGGAGCGGCTAACAACATAAACAAAAGAACATCACAGAGTTTAAAATCAAAAAGCAATCTACAAAACGTTTAAACCCCCCCCCGAACACATTCATAATTCACACGCAATCACAGTCATCCCCAGGCCTGCCGGCATAGATAAGTTTTTAGATTCTTCCGGAAGGCCGGGAGAGTAGGGGAAACGCGGACTTCAGGGGGCAGTTGGTTCCAGAGGGTGGGTGCCACAACAGAGAAGGCCCTCCCCCTAGGACCCGCCAGACGGCATTGTTTTGCTGACGGGACCCAGAGGAGGCCGACCCTGTGCGCTCTCACCGGTCGAAGGGAAGTATGTGGCAGAAGACGGTCCCGTAAGTATCCTGGTCCAATGCCATGAAGGGCTTTATAGGTGATAACCAACACTTTGAATTGCGCTCGGAGACCAATAGGCAGCCAATGCAGCATGCGGAGAGTTGACGAAATGTGGGCCCGACGAGGCAGGCCCACAACCGCTCGCGCAGCTGCATTTTGCACTACCGGTAATTGTAGTCTCCGAACACTCTTCAAGGGTGTAGAGAGCATTGCAGTAGTCGATCCTCGAGGTGACATTATATTAGGCCCACCCCCAAAAATCAACCTAGGGCTTATTGTTGGGGTAAGCCTTACTTTCAGGGAAACACAGTAGGACAAAACTGAACAGCCCTCTCTCAACAAAGGGGGAGGGACACAACATCATCTATCTCCAGTCGACAACCACAGCCCTTTCAGCAGCTCCAAGAAGGCTTCACACCCATCTACACCACTCAGGAGACCCTGAGGACACAGGTAAGCCTCCAAGTGGCCTCATCGACTCTCTAAAAGGACGCAAATGACCGGCTGTCTGCAAGGAGTATAAATCCTTCCCTTCCCCACCATCTGGTCAGAGCTGAAGAAGCTTCTGGGATGAGAAGCGAAACGTCTTCAAAAGAAAAACAAGAAAGTCCAGTTGCTTCCTGAAAAAAAAAGCACCTTTGGGGCACCTTCCGTAATGTTCCCAGCTGGCTTCCGACAGGCCAAGACAACGGGATAGGCCAGATCTGCTTATCAACTGCAGTGATTCCCTTAACAATGGTGGCAAAAAAAAGGTTGTTAAAATGGGGCACACTTCACTTAACAATGGATAGGTCTAAATTGGAACTTAGGTTGTTAAGTGACCGGTCGTAAGTTGGGGATTCCCTATTTATTTATTTATTTTATTTGGGTTTGTATGCCGCTCCTCTCCGGGGACTCGGAGCAGCTAACAACATATATAAATGAATTACAATAAAAAACCCAAACAAAGATATCTAAAAAAATCAATAAAAACCACACATTCAATGCAACAATCAACCACAATCATCCCCAGGCCTGCCAGCAAAGATGAGTTTTTAGATTTTTCCGGAAGGCCGGGAGAGTCGGAGAAACGCGGACTTCAGGAGGCAGTTGGTTCCAGAGGGCGGGCGCCACAACAGAGAAAGCCCTCCCCCTAGGGCCCGCCAGACGACACTGTTTCGCTGACGGGACCCGGAGGAGGCCGACCCTGTGTGCTCTCACCGGTCGAAGGGAAATATGTGGCAGAAGGCGGTCCCGTAAGTATCCTGGTCCCATGCCATGAAGGGCTTTATAGGTAATAACCAACACCTTGAATTGGGCTCGGAGACCAATAGGCAACCAATGCAGCATGTGGAGAGTTGATGAAATGTGGGCACAACGTGGAAGGCCCACAATTGCTCGCGCAGCTGCATTTTGCACTAGTAGTCTCCGAACACTCTTCAAGGGTAGCCCCATGTAGAGAGCGTTGCAGTAGTCGATCCTCGAGGTGACAAGGGCATGTGTGACTGTGAGGAGGGACTCCCGATCCAAGTAAGGACACAACTGGTGCAGCAGGCGAACCTGGGCAAATGCCCCCCTCGCCACTGCCGACAAATGATGATCCAATGTCAGCTGTGGATCGAGGAGGACTCCCAAGTTGCAAACCTTCTCTGAGGGATTTCACCCCGCAGGGTAATGGAAGGACAGATAGAAGTGTCCTTGGGAGGCATCACCCACCGCCACTCTGTCTTATCGGGGTTGAGCCTTAATCTGTTATACTTGACTTGTGGCCATCATGACATATGACAGAAACCCCGTCATCTTTTTTTTTTTTGCCTCCTGTCCTCTCTCCACTCCTCGGTAACCGTGTAGGAAATGTGACCGGGTTAAAGCTGTTCGTTTAGTGACTGTTTGAAGTTAAAACGGTGCTGAAAAAAGCGACTTAGGACGGTTTTTCACACGACTGTGGCAGCCTCCCCCATGGTCATGGGATACAAATCCAGACTCCTGGTAACTGTCTCGTATTTATGACGGTTGCAGTGTCCCGGGGTCATGGCGATCCCCTTTTACAACCTTCCGACAAGCAAAGTCAGCGGGGGAACCTGATTCACTTCACAAGTTAACAGTGCACCGCTTAAGAACTGTGACAAGAAAGGACGTAAAATGGGGCACACTTCACTTAAGAGGTTGTAGGTCCATTGGAACTTCGGTCGTTAAGTGAGCAGTTGTAAGTCTACCTGTACTTCTGACATATAAGGAACAGTTGCTGGAATTGGGGTCTGTCTAGTTTAATGAAGAGAAGGACGAGGGGAGACATGATAGCAGTCTTCCAGTATCTCAGGGGCTGCCCCAAAGAAGAGGGAGTCAAGCTATTTTCCAAGGCGCCTGAAGGCAGGACAAGAAGCAACGGATGGAAACTAACCAAGGAGAGAAGCAACCTGGAACTAAGGAGAAACTTCCTGACAGTGAGAACAATTAGCCAGTGGAACTCCTTGCCTCCAGAAGCGGTGAATGCTCCAACACTGGAAGTTTTTAAGAAGAGACTAGACAGCCATTTGACCGAAATGGTGTAGGGTTTCCTGCCTGAGCAGGGGGTTGGACTAGATGACCTCCAAGGTCCCTTCCAACTTTACTATTACTACTACTACTACTACTACTACTACTACTATTATTATTATTATTATTATTATATCCAAGTGTCGAGGGGGGCAGAGACACATTTAAATTCACAGTGGGGTTCTGGGTTTTTTTTTTGCTTCTTTTCATCCCTTGCAACAGACCACTTAAACAGCTCCCCATTTGTCAACTGGTCTTTACACGCTCTCGAAAAAGGATTTCTCCCTCGAAAAATGCGTAGACGTTCTGCCAAAGTACACAAATTCATCTTTATGTGCCTGTTTTTCGTCATTCACACACCACTTGCAATCATTTGCTCCATTTTGCCTGTCAACACAACTCTCTTGTGTTTTTGATGCATTAATTTCCTGCGCTGGGTCTTTAATGCACGTGTATAATCTGTCTCCTATTCGTAGCAAATTTTGCAGGTTCTCAACCGGCGGCCAAAGTGCACATATATCCACGCGGCAGCCGAGGCCCTCAACTACCGCTTGCAAACATAACTTACACGCTTTCCCATCAACGTATTTAAACGAGCCAGGAAACCACATATCTTTGTCTTAGCCCTTGTGCAAAGTACAGCCATTTGCTAAGCCTTGCATTTATTCCTACACCGTTTTAATTGCCATCCTATATATCTCTCTCTTATTGCATTCAGCAACCATCCTCCAATTTGGTATTTGCGCAAAGGATTCCATAACTCAACCCTGCTCATTTGGTCGTATGCTTTCTCTAACTTAACCCGCAATAAACTTCCTTATATTCATACATTTCTCAATGAGCTGCTGAACAGAAAAGAAAAAAAAAATCTGGTCTCTCAATCCTTTGCCAGAATAGAATAGAATAGAATAGAATAGAATAGAATAGAACTGGAAGGGACCTTGGAGATCTTCTAGTCCAGCCCCCTGCTCAAACAGGAGAACCTATACCATCTCAGACAAGTGATTGTCTAGTCTCTTCTTAAAAACCTCCAGAGGTGGAGTGCCCACAATTTCTGGTGGCAAGCTGTTCCACTGGTTAATTGTGCTAACTGTCAGGAAGTTTCTCCTCAGTTCCAGGTTGCTTCTCTCCTTGATGAGTTTCCATCCATTGCTTCTTGTCCTGCCTTCAGGTGCTTTGGAGAATAGCTTGACTACCTCTTCTTTGGGGCAGCTCCTGAGATATTGAAAGACTGCTATCGTGTCCCCCCTCGTCCTTCTCTTCATTAAACTAGACATATCAAATTCCAGCAACCGTTCCTTATAAGTATTAGCCTCCAGACCTCTAATCATCTTTGCTGCTCTTCTCTGTACTCTTTCCAGAGTCTCAACAACTTTTTTACATCGTGGTGACCAAAACTGGATGCTGTATTCCAAGTGTGGCCTTACCAAGGCCTTGTAAAGTGGTATTAATACTTCACGTGATCTTGATTCTGTCCCTCTGTTAATGCAGCCCAGCACTGTGTTGGCTTTTTTGGCAACTGCAGCACACGGCTGGCTCCTATCTAAGTGGGAAAACTTGTGGGAAAGAAATTATAAATTGACAGTGTCAACTTCTTATAAAGAAAACTTATACAAATTGTTTTATAGATGGCACTCACTACCGGCAAGATTAGCAAAAATGTTTAAAAACATGTCAGATGTTGGAAATGTACACACAAGTCAGGTACTTATTACCATGTTCGGCGGAATGTGCCAAAGCAAAGAATTATTGGGGAAAAAAATACATATGTGGCTAGAAAAGATGTTAGGAAAACATGTAGATTTTTAAACCTGAACTTTTTTTTGTTGGGTATAATGCCAGAAAAGACTGATAAACAAAGCCTTTATTTGATTTTACATGTAATAATAGCAGCAAGAATTATATTTGCACAGTGTTGGAAAAATGAAGAAATACCATCGGATGAAGAAATAATTAAAAAAACACTAGAATATGCAGAGACGGACTGACTTACTTTGAGGCTGAAAGAAAAAAGAAGAAACAGAATATTATCCAACTTGGGACTTATTTTATCAATGGCTAGAGAAATTTTATCAATGGCTAGAGAATTTTATCAATGGCTAAAGAAAAGAATAAAGGATTAGGAGTTAAATCTGTATTAATGAATGTAAATCTCAAGACCACACCTTTGCTGAACAAGTACTATTGAATGTATGAAAAAAATCAATACTTTTAAAATAAAAATAAATAAATAAATAAATAAATATGAATCCACTGCCAAGCGCCCAAATTTTGATCACGTGACCACGGGGAGGCTGCAATGGTCGCAAGTGTGAAAAACGGTCGTAAGTGACATTTTTTCAGTGCCGCTGTAACTTCAGTCCCTACACAAACTTTTCTAAGTCGAGCACTGCCTATAAATCCGTATTTTAACATTTTTTCCAGTTACACAAACTACATCTGTGATGCTCCCATTGGCACGTTGTTCCTGCAGCAGTCTTGACGTGAAAAATCTGGGGTTTCCCCCCCCCCCTTAGACAATAACATTTATGGCATTGTTTAAATTTTATTCTTTGGCACGTCTCTGGCCTTCCCAGACATCCCTCTCTATGGTTCTTTTTCCAGCATTTCTCCTCCTTCTGTTTCCCTCCAGATCATTTCACGGCTTTTATTTTTAATTCCACTCACTTCCCTGGAGGCCCCCGGTTTATTTATTGGTGTATTTATTGATTGTGCAGCATTTTCTACTGCCCACTCAAAGGCCCGAGATAAAGCAGGAGGCATAAATAAAAGGAACATCGCCAGCCTTCAAATCTTTAAAACCTCTTGAAAATCCACATCAGAAATAGAAATTATAAAACCAGGGATCCGTCGCCACCAATTTAGGAAGGGCCTTGGGATCTTCTAAGATAGCGGTTCTCAACCTATGGGTCACGACCCCATTTGGGGTCGAACGACCGTTTTGCGGGGGTTGCTGGACACCGCGGTCCGCCATTTTGGTTTTTTTTGTTTTTTTTGTCGCGCGCGCGCCACGCATGCACAGTTTGGGCCGTCGCGCACGCACCGCGCATGCGCGGATCGGCCCGTCCCGGTCCGCCATTTTGTTGTTGTTTTTTTGTCGTGCGCGTGCCGCGCATGCGCGGATTGGCCCGTCCCGGTCCACCATTTTGTTTTTTTGTTTTTTGTTTTGATCGTGCGCGCGCCGCGCATGCGCGATTCAGGCTGTCGTGGTCTGCCATTTTGTTTTTTTTTGTCGTGCGCGCACCGCGCATGCACAGATCGACCCGACGTGCGTGTGCGCATGCGCGCGCGCACCGGGGTCGCACCACGCATGGGCGAGGCAAGTGGGGTCTCAACCTGAAAAAGGTTGAGAACCGCTGTTCTAAGATGACAGAGAGAGGAATACATTTATGACGCTTATCGCATTTAGCAGGGCCTTCCACAGCAGTGTTTCTCCAACCTTGGCAATTTTAAGATGGCTGGATATCATCTCCCAGAATTCCCCAGCCATTATTTGTAAACTTCAACTCCCAGAATTCCCCAGGCAGCCTCTGTGGACTTCAGCTCCCAGAATTCCCCAGGCAGCTTGCTTGAAATGAGAAATGTTGAGAAAATCTGTTCTAAATGACCTTACAGTTCATCAGGGATAAAGATAATTTCTAACATTTCTTAAAGTGTGGTCTGAGGACCATAGTGCTTTGAACTGGATCTGAAACTGTACCAATACTCAGTGTAGCAACTACAAGCTAAATACTATTTTACAACCGCGAGTTCCACCTGCAACCATTTTTCCCAGCTGTACCTTCCAAACCATCTTCAAGGGCATCCCCATAGAGCACACCCTGCAGTAGTCCAACGGCTTGGGGATAAAGGTTTGAGTCACTGCCAGCGGGTGTTCTGGGTTTAGTTTTTAATTATATTTTATAATAATATAATTAAAATATTTAATTAATTTTGTCATATAGTCTTTGCACGCTGGCTGTGTCATAAGAACAATTTGCCCTGTTGATCCGTTGTCATTCATTTTTATAACACTCCTTTTTTATGATTATTTCCAGCAAATTATATTTCTGTCTTTTTTCATTTTTAATCGTGTCTTGCTCAGCTTGATTCTTTTGTAACTCTGCAGTGTTTTTAATTTCATTCTCATTTTTCAGACCAACTCTATTATTAGTATTTTTTGTCTTATCCATAGGCACTTCTGCTTCATCATTCCGGCAAGCACCTTATTTTATGCGATCTCATTAGCGAAAATTTTTTTGTGGCACTTTGTAACATGAAATTCTCTTTGCTTTGTTTGCTCTTTGCTCTGTCATATAGTCTTTACATGTCGGGTGTGTTATAAGAACAGTTCGCCCAGTTGATCAGTTGTCATTCATTTTTATAACACTCCTTTTTTATGATTATTTCCAGCAAATTATTTTTCTGTCTTTTTTCATTTTTAATCGTGTCTTGCTCAGCTCAATTCTTTTGTAACTCTGCAGTGTTTTTAATTTCATCCTCATTTTTCAGACTAACTCTATGATTAGTATTTTTTTGGCTTATCCATAGACACTTCCGCGTCATCATTCTGGCAAGCATCTTATTTTATCCCATCTCATCAGCGAAAAGTTTTTTGTGGCATTTCGTAACATGAAATTCTCTTTGCTCTCTTTCAATCAGATCCGTATCCTTTTTTCTTTCATCTTTCTGTTTGTTCTGTTGGGAGCTTAATCACCTCCTAATACTTTCTTATACAGGAAGGGAGTGTCGTTTAGTGTGTGGTTTACTCAACAGTAAGCAGTAACCTAATCTAGGAATCACCAAAAACACTCCCATCATCATGGCAAGCCACTAGTACATAAGCAGAGAGTAAATCCCACATTCCCTTCGAGCACTGATGATGTTACCTAGCTGGGTCATGAAACATCTGCAAGAAAACAACCAAGCTCAGAGAGCACCCAGGACCCCACAGTCCTCCTCCTCCTCCTCCCTCCTCCTCCTCCTCTCTGCAAATCCCACTCTTAGCACTGATGATATTACCTAGCTGGATCATGAAACATCTGCAAGAAAATAACCAAGCTCAGAGAGCACCCAGGACTCCACAGTCATCATCGTCGTCGTCGTCGTCGTCGTCCTCCTCCTCCTCCTCCTTCTCCTCCTCCTCCTCCTCCTCCTCCTCCTCCTCCTCCTCCTCCTCTCTGCAAACCCCACTCTTAGCACTGATGATGTTACCTAGCTGGGTCATGAAACATCTGCAAGAAAACCACCCAGCTCAGAGAACATCAAGCACCCCACAGACATTCCCCTATAAAGCCTCTGTTTCTAGAAGCAAATCTTTTTGAAATCCTTAGGATTTCGTTCTTGGCTGACTCAAATTCCGCCTTTTGCCCTGTACACAAACCCTCCTGCGGGCTATCTCGTTGGCAGATTTTGTAATTTATTTCCCCTTGCCTCTTCCCTGAGGTTTAATTGTGTCCTTTCTCCCCTAAATGTCTCTGGAATATAACAGCCATCTACCAGTTCTGGGTCATCGCCCGGCCAGATCCTGTTAACCTATTTCAGGCCCCATCACACGCAGCCTCCGTGTATTTGGCTCTCCAATTATATCCCCAAATATCGGCCAGCGATAGCCAGGTCAAAGTTATTTTTGGAAGGGGAAGTAGGAGCTACTGTGCCAGTCATTTTTTTTAAAATGCATTTTTAAAGCGAAATCAATACGGATGTACACATTCCTACTGGATCAATTACAGCCGCTTCTTGTCCAGTCATTCCGGGATTAAATTCCCCCAGTGACCAACCGATGCAATCAAGGCGTCTTGAAAAATAGCAGAGAGCTTTCCCTTGCTATTTTAATTAACGGGTCGTCCTCTATTTACAACCGGTTGTTTAGTGACTGCTCGGTACGGAAAAAAAAAGGGACTTAGGATCAGTTATCGAACTTACGACGGTGGCGGCAACTCCACGATCGCGTGATCGGTATTCAGACGCTTGTGCCAACCGACTCATATTTATGACGGTTTACGGCGTCCTAGGGGGGTCACGTGATCCCCTTGGGTGACCTTCTGACAAGCAAAGTCGATGGGGAAGTCCGATTCCACTTAGCGACCATCTGGCTAAAGCAGCGGTTCTCAACCTGTGGGTCGCGACCCCATTTGGGGTCGAACGACTATTTCACGGGGTCGCCAAGCACCGCAGTCCGCCATATTTTTTTTTTGGGTCGGCCATTTTTTTTTGCGCGGCGCGGGCCGGGGTCGAGCCCCGGAAAAGGTTGAGAACCGCTGGGCTAAAGTAACAACTGTAGTAATTCACCTCGCAATTGTGGCAAGAAAGGTCTTAAAATGGAGTGAAACTCACTTAACAACTGTCAGGGGCTCAAGTGTGGTCATAAGGCGAGGACCATCTGTACTTTATTGCCGGGATGACTCCAATTGCCTTGAGGAAGCCATCTATGCCGCTCCTTTCTGCTTTATTCCCAACCTTTAGCCACAAGCAGATCATAATTGGATGTTCTTGGGTTCATGCAGGGGGTCCTTGACTTACAATCGTTCATTCAGTGCCTCTTCAAAGTTACTGTGGCACTGAAAAAACGGACTTACAGCCAGTCTTCATACTACGGGAAGGAGGGAGTGAAGGAGAAAGAAAAGAGGGAGGGAGGAAGAAAGGGAAGAAAGAAAAGAGGGAGGGAGGAGAAAGGGAGAAAGGGAGAAAGAAAAGAGGGAAGGAGGAAGGAAGGGAGAAGGAAAGGAGGAAGGAAAAAACATGGGGAGAGAGAGAAGGAAGGAAAGAGGAGGGAGGGAAGGAAGGAAGGAGTAAAAAAGGGAGGGAGGAAAAGAGGTGAGGGGGAAGGAAGGAAAGCAGCATGAAGAGGAGAAGGAGGGAGGAAGAAAACGAGTGAGAGAAGAAAGAAAGGGAGAGAAAAAGGGAGATAGAAAGAAGCAAGAAAGAAAGCATGGAGAGGAGAAGGAAGGGAAGGAGAGAGGAAGAAAATAGGAGAGAGAAGAAAGGAAGAGGGAGGGAGAAAGGGAGATGGAAGGAAGGAAGGAGTAAAAAAGGTAGGGGGGAAAGAGGAGGTGAGGAAAGGAAGGAAGGAAGAGCATGGAGATGAGAAAGAAGGGAAGGAGGAAGGAAGAAAACGAGTGAGAGAAGAAAGGAAGAGGGGGAGAGAGGGAGATGGAAGGAAGGAAGGAAGGAAGGAAGGAAGGAAGATTATGGAGAGGACAAGTAAGGGAGGAAGAAAACAGGAGTGAGAGAAGAAAGGAAGAAGGATAGAGAAAGGGAGATAGAAGGAAGGAAGGAAGGAAGGAAGGAAGGAAGGAAGGAAGGAAGGAAGAAAAAGGAAGGAAGGAAGAAGGGAGGGAGGGAAGATTCCTGATGCTTCCTGCCAGATTCCCACAATGGGGAAGCCTGTAGGAAGTCAGAAATGGCTCCCTCTCCTACTGCTTTTTGGCCCACCTGTGGTCCTTCTGTTTTTCTGTTTAGGTGAAGAAATATCTCCGAAACGATGACGCAGGAGATGACGGGTTGCCTGCTTTAACTACAGTACTCAAGCTGAGATTTTTTTTCATTCAGTCCCTTCCTTTGATTGACAGATTCAATTAAGCCACCTTTATCTCTGCACAGAACAGCAATACAGTCTTAGCATGGAGCTATTTTCCCAAGGTCCCCGTATCCGCTGAGCTATAAACCAACAAAACGGCATTTAAAACCAACACAATTAATCAAAATTTGCAGATTCTCTGAAGTGGGTCGCCCAATTTGTCATTTCAATTTTATTTTATTTTATTTATTTATTTTAAAAAAGAAACAAAACATATTAAAGATAAGACTGTGCCAACACGCAAACGCGAAGTACATGAAGTGAAACTGCAAAATAAAGCGCGGCCCATTAGAAACGGAATGGCGGAGAGGCGCCTTAACAGATTTTAGGGCAAATATTTAAATAAGCATTTATTAAATTTAATTAAATTAATTAAATTTAAATATTTAAATAAATAAGTAAAGCAGATCTCAAGTTTTGTGAAACGGGGCTATCAAAAACAGACCTGGGTAACAGCTAAACCAGGGAAGCAAGAATAAACAGAATTTCAAAAAATAAAAATAGGACTCCTTAATGCTTGTTTAGGACCATGCAAGATAGTTCTCAACTTACGACCAGAATTGGGAATTTCTGTTGCTAGACAAGGCGGTCATTAAGTGAGTCACACCCAATTTTATGCCCTTTTTTTGAACCACAGAGAGTCCTTGACTTACGACCGTGAGGCCCAACATTTCTGGGGTTAAGTGAGACATTCGTTAAGTGGATTTTGCCCCCATTTTACGACCTTTCTCGCCACCGTTCTTAAGGGAATCATGGCAGATGATTGGTGAGTTAGGGGCCCGGTTGGTAAGTGAATCTGCTCGTCGGAAGTCGCAAAAGGGGGATCACACGGCCTTGGGGCACAGCAACGGTCGTAAGTATGAGCCTTTTGATCATGTGACTGGGGAGGCTGCAACAGTCGTAAGTGTGAAAAATGATCATAAGTGCCATCGTAACTTTGAATGGTCACTAAATGAACCGTTGTAAATCGAGGACTCCCTCTATTGTTCGGTGAATCTCTGCAGTTGTTAAGTAAATCATGCAGTTATTAAGCAGGCCTGGGTCTCCGCATTGGGGAAGCGCGACTACGGGTAATTAGTGTTAGTACTCGTAGTTTGCACACCTCGTGTGGACTACCTCAGAGGGCTGGCAGTCGCAGTACTTACCCTTTGGCTAGGATGCGTAAAAGTAGTCCTCGACTTACAACCATTTGGTAAGGGACTGTTGGAAGTTACGACAGCACTGAAAAAAAAGACTTACGACCAATCCTCACGACCATTGCGGCATTCCTCCTGGCCACGTGATAAAATTGGGGAAGTTGGCAACCCGTGTGTATTTACAACAGGTGAAGCATCCCGGAGTAATAATAATGATAAAGTTGGAAAGGACTTGGAGGCCATCTAGCCCAACCCCCTGCTCAGGCAGGAAACCCTATACCAGTGGTTCTCAACCTTTTTCAGGCCGCGACCCTGACCTGTCAAGCGCCCCGCATGCGTGGTGCTACCCCCTGCGCCATGCATGCGTGGTGCTGCGCCGCGCATGTGTGGTGCTGCCCCCTGCGCCGCGCATGCGTGGTGCTGCCCCCTGTGCCGGCTGAGGCGTAGGCCGCCGCCTGTTCGGGGCGATGGCAGGAAGGCTCAGTTGCTCCTGGGTGGCGGCGACGGTGCAGGGCGACCACGGGCCGGGCCCCACGTGCGCCAAAAACCCTTCCTGCGCCCGCCGGCCTCCCCCCTCCCACCCCTGGCCCTCTTTGACTTACAGTTTTAGCAGTTGCTCAGCAGGGAGGGGTGGAAACTTCCGGAGAGCTCGCCTTCGCTGCAGACAACTTGCAGCACCGTTTGCAGACTGGGACTTTTGGCGGGCTCAGCAGGGCAGAGACAGCCTGGAAAATTCCTATTGGCTTTGGAAAGCCAATAGAATTAGACTCTATTCAAGAGAGTCTGTTCTATTGGCTTTCAAAAGCCAATAGAATAAGAGGGAGTAGCACAGCTAAGGAAAAGGGGGGAAAAATGGCGGACTGCGTTGTTTGGCGACCCCCGTGAAATGGTCGTTCGACCCCAAATGGGGTCGCGACCCACAGGTTGCCCTATACCATTTCAGACAGATGGCTGTCCAGTTTCTTTTAAAAACTTCCAGTGATGGAGCATTCGCAGCCTCTGGAGGCAGGTTGTCATGAGATCTCCATTTGCAAGATTCCCAGCTGGCTTCCGACAAGCAAAGTCAGTGGAGGGTGGGTGGGGAGTGGGGCTGGATTCACTTAATGACCATGTAATTCACTTAACAACAGTGGCCAAAGTAAACTCTCTTTTTTTGGATAAGGTCAGGTGTAGCTGACTTAACAACCACTTTGCACAGCAGTCTCACAAGTCACGGGGTCAAAATCCAGGCACTTGGCATGTACTTGTGACGGTTGCAGTATCCTGGGGATATGTGATCCCCATTGATGACCATCCCAGCCGACTTCTGACAAGCCAAGTCAATGGAAGCTGGCTTTACCTAACAGTATAGGGGGTACCTGGCTCAATAGTAGTAACTGTGAGAGAGATCTTGGAGTCCTAGTGGACAATCACTTAAATATGAGCCAGCCGTGTGCTGCAGCTGCCAAAAAGGCCAACACAGTGCTAGGGTGCATTAACAGAGGGATAGAATCAAGATCACGTGAAGTCTTAATACCACTTTACAAGGCCTTGGTAAGGCCACACTTGGAATACGGCATCCAGTTTTGGTCACCATATTATAAAAAAGATGCTGAGACTCTAGACTAGAGTGCAGAGAAGAGCAACAAAGAGGATCAGGGGATGGAGGCTAAAGCATATAAGGAACGGTTGCTGGAATTGGGTCTGTCTGGTTTAATGAAGAGAAGGACGAGGGGGGACATGACAGTAGTCTTCCAGTATCTCAGGGGCTGCCCCAAAGAAGAGGGAGTCAAGCCATTCTCCACAGCACCTGAAGGCAGGACAAGAAGCAACGGATGGAAACTAACCAAGGAGAGAAGCAACCTAGAACTAAGGAGAAACTTCCTGACAATTAGAACAATTAACCAGTGGAACTACCTGCCTCCGGAAGCGGTGAATGCTCCAACACTGGAAGTTTTTAAGAAGAGACTGGACAGCCATTTGTCTGGAATGGTGTAGGGTTTTCTACCTGAGCAAGAGGTTGGACTAGATGACCTCCAAGGTACCTTCCAACATCATCATTATCATCATCATTATTATTACTACTACTACTACTATTGCTATTATTGCTATTATTACTATTATTACTACTACTACTACTATCATTATTATTATTATTATTATTATTATTATTATTATTATCATCATCATCATCCTCATCATCATCCCCTGCAACTCTTCTTCCCTCTCCTAGGAAAATGACCCTGGCTTAACCAAGTCCCTGCTCAACAAGGGTCTTCATCATATGCTGATCAGGGGCAGCAGATCCTGGCTTAGTCTGCCGTTCAAATCTTCACTTTTCTGAGTCCTAAACACCCAGGAATATGTGATAGTTAGATAACGCGCAGATCGATCGCCCAGTGATTTTTCCAGAGCAAAACACCAAAGTAACAATGTAAAACTCTTTGATGCCCTGATATAAACATACCCTCTGAGCGTCTTTGGATTTTAAAGCCTTCTCTAATAAGAACTATTTTTCTTTTTAAGGTCTTACCTCTGTTCCTTTCTGGACAGCCGGGGCATAAAAAGCGTGTCTTAAATACTTTATGCCTGATTGATTTCCCTGGATCAGTTAACTGCAGCCTCAATTCTCTCTGATGGAAATAAAGGGGATTCAGACGTAGTCCTCAGCTTATGTACGATCCAAAACTACTTATGATCCAGTTCCGAAGTTACGACAGCCACCCCTTCCGACAGGTCGACAATTCAGCCACCAGCTTGCGTTGACCGCCATTTGCAATGTCCCATGAACACCTGGTTGCGTTGTGCGATTTATGTGCCAAAACCTGATATTTACTTCCCATTTTTGGCAAAAATAAAATAAAATAAAAATGTTCTATACACACAAATTGCTTTATGATGGCGGTGTTCACTTTAGAACTGTGGCAGACTCTTTATGACAGTCATCCGTATGGTCATAAAATTGAGTCGGTGACCCGGGTGATCTGCTTTGTGACTGTTATGACTTACAACTGTAAGGGGACGTCTCCATTTTGCTCGTAAGTTGAAGACTTACCTCTACAGGTAGTCCTTGACGTACGACCACCATTGAGCCCAAAATTTATGTTGCTATGTGACAATGTTTGTTAAGTGAGTCTTGCCCAATTCTACGAGCTTTCTGGCCACCATTGTTTTAAACCAATAACCGCAGTCGGTAAGTGAATCACGCGGTCGTTCTGTGAATCTGGCTTCCCTGTTGTCTTTGCTTGTCACAAAAGGGAATCCCGTGATATCCCCCCCCTCCCGGGATGTCATAAATGTGAGTCAGTTGCCCAAGTATCTGAATTTTGATCCTAGGAGCATGGAGGGTGCTGCAGCAGTCGTAGTGGGAAAAATGGTCATTTTTTTTTCAGTGCTGTTGTAACTTTGAATGGCCATTAAATGACCTGTTGTAAGCAGAGGACTACCTGTAAAAGTAGAGGAGCATGCCAGTCGATTTTGACTCGTGGTGGTAAGGGAGATCAGAGTAGAAAATTAAGCCCACACCTGAACAATTTTGGAGGGAGGGGGTTGGCATAGCTGGCTGAGGGGTTCTGGGAGCTGAAGTCCACAAAGGTGTCAAGGTTGCAGACCCCTGCTATAGGGTTTGCTGCCTGAGCAGAGGGTTGCACTAGATGGCCTCCAACGTCTCTTCCCCAACTTTATTATTTTTTTAAAAATATATTTTATTAATTTTATAATTTTAACAAAAAATACATAAAATCCCAGAATAAAAACCTATTAAAAAACCTAGATATACAACTCAACATAATACATCCTCTTCCATCTTTCAACATACAAAAGTTTAAATACCTACACTTAACTATAGGTGTTGCCCGGACAGCACCCCCTACACCACATCCACCCTCTTTCTTCCTCCCTATCTTCTCCTACTGTACTTCCCCCTTCCTCCATCTCTCTCCTTCCCTCTCTCTCCACTTCACCTCTTCTGCCCCAACCTTCCTACTTCCCTCTCCCCTCTCTTACTCTTCCCTCTCACCCCCCTTCAGATGTAGTCCAGAGGTACTGTCCGAGCAACTCTTCTCTCTCAGTAAGCATTTTTTATTATATATTACAAGTATTACAGTTGAGTACAAAACAATCTAACAATCTAACACCCTCCCTAACATCCCCCCCCCAGCTTCCCAAAGTGAGTACAGGGTAAACAAAATTAATATATAAATCCTAATAAAAATTTAACTATATGCTAAAAACAATTTCTTGGATTGATATTTCCCTTGGATATATCCCAACTTTATTACACGTGGCCGGATGCATCCCAGCACGGCTGGTTTCCCTCCCCCCATCCCATCCCTCCTGGCCTCACATGCTCTCTTCCCCCCCCCCACACGACCCACTACATCAGCCTCTTCAGCTGTCAGACAGCCGTCCAGCTCAGAGGCGGCTTCTCTGAACTGCTGGCAGTGGGTTGTGGCCGGTCGAGGGACTGGCAGGCTGTGGCTGCTGACGGACACTGTCGGCCCCCATGCGCTCGCTGGCCTCTGTGTGCGGGGGCCAATGGTGTCAGGCAGCAGACACCCCGGCCTCTGTCTTGCCTTGCCCCACAGCAATGCCACCCCCCGCCTTGCCTTGCCTCACTGTGCAGGACGAGCCTCCTGCCCACCGCCCCACCTGCCAGAGACCCCCTGGATCTCCCCCAACCCTGCCCAGCCCCCACAGGCGTCCCTCCCCACGAGCAACATCAAGGTGACCACGACCACCTTGGCCACACCCACCCAGTCTGCCATGACCACCACAGCCACGCCCACCCAGTGGGCCACGCCCACCCGGCGATACATAAGTGGGTTTTGGGTGGCAGTTTGGGCACTCAGTCTCTAAAACAGCGGTTCTCAACCTATGGGTCGCGACCCCATTTGGGGTCGAATGACCGTTTCGCGGGGTCGCCGGACACTGCGGTCCGCCATTTTTTTTTTGTCGCACGCGCGCCGCGCATGCACAGTTCGGGGCGTCACGCGCGCGCCGTGCATGCGCGGATCGGGCCGTTGCGCGCGCGCCTCGCATGCGTGGATTGGCCCATTGCGGTCTGCCATTTTGGTTTTTTTTTGGTTTTTTTGTTTTTTTTTTCATTGCGCGCACCGCGCATGCGCACTTCGGGCCGTCGCGCGCGTGCCACGCATGCGCGGATCGGCCCGTCACGCGCGCGCGCCACACATGCACAGTTTGGGCCGTCGCGCGCTGCGCATGCGCGGATCGGCCCGTCGCGGTTCGCCATTTTGTTTTGTTTTGTTTTTTCATCGCGCACACGCCGCGCATGCGCGGGTCAGGGTCGCGCCGCACATGGGCGGCGCAAGTGGGGTCTCAACCTGAAAAAGGTTGAGAACCACTGCTCTAAAAGGTTCGCCATCCCTGTCTTGTGATTCGCTTAATGATCATGGCAACATTTGGTAAAATTGGATACGTCTCACTTAACAACTGCCTTGCTTACCGTGGAGATTTTGGTTCCAACTGTGGTTGGAAAACAAGGACTTCCTGTATCTATAACTTTTGGTCTTTCTGCCTTTTTGGACACCGGGTTTTACTGAGAGGAAGTGCCAGATAAGCACTGCTCACCTTAAGAGAAAAGGGCTGTTGGCTTCTCCCTTCAGCCCTCCTTTATCTTTGTAGGTTGTTTTTTTTTTTAATTTAAATTATCCACGTCCTTTGGGGTCAGAAAGCTGTTTTCCTCTGGATCTGCTGGGTGGTTGAGGAGAAATAATTCTTTTTTCCACCTTTACAAATTCAACCCTCCATTTCTTCTTGCAGTCCTGGTCATTCAAGTCAGTATTCACTTCTGATTAGCCTCAGAATCCTAATTAATAATGAATATTTATTACAGACCAGCAAGGAAAAGGAATCGAATTTTTCATTTGCCACTTCTGTTTCCTGTGATATATTTTTTTTAAAAAATGGAGGTTGGGTATGTGTGTGAGGTCAGGCAGGACTGAAATGGGAAAAGTTAATAATTGATAGTCCTATTTCCGTGGCGTCTGATCAAAAGAGGTGATTGCATGACAAACGGCCAAATTACTGTAAAATTCTACATGCCTATTAATAATACAGCTGCTCCAGATAGAGCCATGGCATAATGTGAGATCAGATTTTGCTACAAGATAGATGTGAGAGATGGAATGCATTTCAGGATGGCTCAGAAACCCAGAGAAGGGTGAAAAATTGGCAGAGATTTGGGGGTTTTGCCAAAATTGAGGGAGAGAGAGAGGGTGAAAGAGGGAGAGAAAGGGAGAGAGAAAGAGAGAGAGAAAGAGTGAAAGAAAGAGAAAGAGAGAGAGAGAGAAAGAAAGTGAGAGAAAGAGAGAAGAGTGAACGAAAAAGAGAGGAAAGAGAAAGAGAGAGAAATAAAAAGAGAAAGTGTGAGAGAGAAAAAGTGAAAGAAAGAGAGGGGTGAAAGAGAAATAAAAAGAGAAAGTGAAAGAGAGAAAGAGAGCGAGAAAGAGAAAGAAAGTGAAAGAGAAAGTGAAAGAGAGAAAGTGAAAGAGAAAGAGAATGAGTGAAAGAGAAAGAAAGCGTGAAAGAGAAAAAAAGAAAGTGAAAGAGAGAGTGAAAGAAAGAGAAAGAAAGTGAGAGAAAAAGAAAAAGAGTGAGAGAGAAAGAAAGTGAAAAATAGAGAGAAATAGAGAAAGAAAGTGTGAATGAGGAAGAGAAAGAAAGGAAAAGAGAAAGAGGAGGAGAGTGAGAATGAGAGAGAGAGAAGAGAAGAGATTGTTGTGATTCGGATTGCTTTTCTTCACACACAAAAACATATACAGGCAGTCCTCGATTTACGACCACAATTGAGCCCAACATTTCCACAGCTGTTAAGTGAATCATTGCCGATGATGTCAGGAGCACGGTCGTTAAGTGAATCCGGCTTCCTCCATTGACTTGGCTTGTCAAAAGGTGGACCCCAGGACGCTGCCACCATCATAAATACGAGTCAGTTGCCAAGCGTCCGAATTTTGATCCCGTGACCAAAAGGGGGCGCTACGGCGGTCATTGAGTGTGAAAAGCAGTCCTACGTCGCTTCCCCCCCGGCACCATTGTAACTTTGAACGGTCGCTAAATGAACTGTTGCAAGTCAAGGACCACCTGGACAATTCAGCTGAATTGTCCGAAGAGCAGGAAAAGTTTGTTCCAAGAATTTCTTCCGGACGCTTGGATAGCATCGGTGGGAACCAAACAACAAAGGCAGACATGGGGGGGGGGGCGGTAAGGATGGAAACAGCCCCCCCACTTTCAAAGTTAGCTCTCCTCCCCCCCACCATACAGGTTGTGTTGTGTAGTATCCTTTGGCGGTGCCGTCTGCTGCATGCCAAGCCCGCGCTCGCTTCCGTGGCAACTCTGTGTAGAAGGCCGTTGCGATGGCAACCCGCTCAGCACAAAACCAGAGAGAATCGGTAATAATAACATTAATATTATATTATGACCGATATAATGCTACGGATTACTGGGTACAATTATTATTTTCATAAGAGGTGATTAATATAGAGATTTCCCCCACACACACACTTCTGCACACCTCTGGAAACCGTGGGATTCCTGAAACTTAAGACAGGAAAAGGAACAATCAACCGACGTACGTTTTTTCCGTGTTTTAAGATTTGAACTTCAGTGAAAAAGGTTGAGAACCGCTGTCCTAGAGTCTCAGCATCTTTTTTACATCGTGGTAACCAAAACTGGAAGCAGTATAACAATTAACCAGTGGAACAGCTTGCTTCCAGAAGTTGTGGATGCTCCATCATTGGAAGTTGTCAAAAAGAAACCGGGCAGTCATTTGACCAGGATGTAAAGTCTCCTGCTTTGAGCATGAGTTGGATCAGAAGACTTCCTATGTCTCTTCCAGCCTTATGATTCAACAGCTTCAGGAAATCCTCACAGTCAGAATCCAGATCAGCCTTCTTGACTCTCTTCCTGGGGTCATCAGAAAACCAATGGAGATCCATTGGTCAGCACTGTTGACCAGCATTTCTACCTCAGTGGCATTAGCTCTGAAGAAGTCTACAAGTAAAGTTTCTAATGGTTCAGCCTCGCTGACTTCTTGATACCCTTATTGAAATGCTGGACTGTTGCCTTTTTGAGGAATATTTTGTTCAACAGTTTACAGAAGAGAAAGACGAGGGGGGACAGGATAGCCGTCTTCCAGTATCTCAGGGGCTGTCCCAAAGAAGAGGGAGTCAAGCTATTCTCCAAAGTGCCTGAAGGCAGGACAAGAAGCAACGGATGGAAACTGATCAAGGAGAGAAGCAACCTAGAACTAAGGAGAAACTTCCTGACAGTGAGAACAATTAACCAATGGAACAACCTGCCTCCAGAAGTGGTGAATGCTCCAACACTGGAAGTTTTTAAGAAGAGACTGGACAGCCATTTGTCCGAAATGGTCTAGGGTTTCCTGCCTGAGCAGGGGGTTGGACTAGATCAGGGCTTTTCAACCTTTTCACCCATTGTACCACTTTTAGGATATAGCAACATCCGAATACCACCAGTCACCTAGCAAGTTGTCAAAAACTTGATGACTCCCCCCCCCAAAAGGAAAAAAGTGATAAAGTACAGGTAGTCCTTGACTTACAACAGTTCGCTTAGTGAATCTTCGAAGTTAAAATAGCACTGAAAAAAGTGCCCCCCAAGCCACAGCCGAGCAAGACACCTGCCCACCCGGCGGCGCTCTTCCTCCTGTCCGAGGTTTTCATTGTTGTGAGCATTTCTGTTGAGGGTTGGCAGAGGGGGTGGGGGGAGTGTTTGGTTTTTATTCCTCCCCTGTCTGCTGGGTGGTTGCAGTAGGTTTTGATCACTTCACATGACCTTGGGACACTGTGACCATCATAAATATGAATCAGTTGTCAAGCATCTGAATGTAAATCACAAGACCGTGGAGATGCTGCAACATTCCAGCTGATCGGCGCTTCTTCTGGGCTCCAACTGGAGCCTGGTGCTGATCCTGGCGCTTCCACTGAGACCTGACAGCCCCGAAGAAGCGCTGATCAGCTGGAAAACGGCACTGATCCTGGTGCTTCCACTGAGCCTGACAGCCCTGCAGCTCCAGCCGTCTCTCGCTCAGGCTTGTGCGGTGCTGCCACTGGTTCAGCTCATTCCTCTCCCCCGCTATCACTTTTCTAGGATGGTCGCGTACCACCTGCCAGGTGCCAATGTACCACAGGTGGTACCCGTAACACTGGTTGAAAAGCCCTGTCCTAGATGACCTCCAAGGTCTCTTCCAACTTTATTATTATTATTATTATTATTTTTATTATTATTATTTTTATTACTACTACTACTACTACTACTACTATTACTACTACTACAGTGGTTGGCTTTCTTTGTGGCCTCCTATCCCAGAATTAGTCAGCTCTGACTCTGCTTAATTTTGATGGGAGATCAGCCTTTCTTGGCTAATTACCGAAGGAATATTTGAATTATAATTCCTTTTGTAAATTCTTCCTGGACCTATTATTTTTTTTCTTTTGGCAGAGAAAATAAATCAAAGAAGGATTGTGTCAAAACTCACCCTTTCTATCCCACCCAGCTTGTGTTTATTCTGGAGTAGAAGATTTATAATGGATGACAAAATAGAAGGCTCTTTTGGACACATTGCAAATGTGTCACTTAGCTGATTGTTGGCCACGTCTAACAAGTATCGGAGAGCTGCTCTGGGGGACGTTAAGCCTGGTTTCCAGTGCAGGTGGCTTGGCGTAAGCCAACTCATGGGTCATTCCAAGTTAGATCAGAGGCCATTTAATTGTGTGAATGCATGGATGAACAGAGGCAGAAGACCCATTGAAATCCTCCAGGCGATGTCATCCCTTAACCCAGATCCTGTTCAGCCTCTCAGTGTTTCTCCACCTTGGCAACATTCAGAAGTGTGGACTTCAACTCCCAGAATTCCCCAGCCAGCCTCTGTGGACTTCAACTCCCAGAATTCCCCAGCCAGTCTCTGGACTTCAACTCCCAGAATTCCCCAGCCAGCCTATGTGGACTTCAACTCCCAGAATTCCCCAGCCAGCCTCTGTGGACTTCAACTCCCAGAATTCCCCAGATTCTGGGAGTTGAAATGTATAGATCAGGGGTAGGCCACCTTGGCTCTTTTATGACTGGTGGACTTCAAATCCCAGAATTCCTGAGCCAGCCATGCTGAGGGGAAAGGGAGAGCTTTCCAAGCTGAGCCATGGTGGCTGAGGAGTTCTGGGAGTTGAAGTCCACACGTCATGAAGGGGCCATAGTTCCCCCACGCTGGCTCAGGAATTCTGGGAGTTGAAGTCCATGAGTCTTAAAAGGGGCAAGTTTGAAGACCCCTGCTCTTAATCTTCGTCCTAGGCCAGGGGTAGGCCTTGGCTCTTTTATGACTCGTGGACTTCAACTCCCAGAATTCCTGAGCCAGCCTGGCTCAGCTTGGAAAGCTCTCCCTTTCCCCTCAGCATGGCTGGCTCAGGAATTCTGGGAGTTGAAGTCCACGAGTCATAAAAGAGCCAAGTTTGCCTACCCCTGGGCTAGGATGAATATTAAGAGCAGGGGTCTTCAAACTTGCCCCTTTTATGATGCGTGGACTTCAACTCCCAGAATTCCTGAGCCAGCCATGCTGAGGGGAAAGGGAGAGCTTTCCAAGCTGAGCCATGCCTGGCTGAGGAATTCTGGGAGTTGAAGTCCATGAGTCATAAAAGAGCCAAGGTTGCCTACCCCTGGTATAGATGTTCCATTTCCCAAAAAGTTGAGAAATACTGCAATAGAGGTAGCCCTTGACTTACAACCATTCGTTTAAAGACTGTTCAAAGTTATAGTGTCACAGAATAAAGTGACTTATGATCGTTTTTCACACTTACAACTTTTGCAGCATCCCTGTGATCATGTGATCAAAATCTGGACACTTGGCAACCGGCTTATATTTACGATGGTTGCAGTGTCTGGGGTCACGTGATCCCCTTTTGTGAGCTTCGAACGAGCAAAGTCAACGGGGGAAGCCAGATTCACTTAGCAACTGTGTTACTAACTTAACCCACTGCAGTGATTCACTTAACAACTGTGGCAAGAAAGGTCATAAAATGGGGCCAGACTCACTTAACTGTTTTGCTTATCAATGGAAAGGAAGGGAGGAAGGAAAGGAAGAAAGGTAGGAAGGAAGGAAAAGGAGAAAGGAAGAAAATAAAGAAAAAGGAAGTTAGGAAAGTGGGAAGGTAGGTAGGAAGGAACGAATGAAGGAAGAGAGGAATTAGAGAAAGAAGGAAAGAAATGGAGAAAGAAAAAGAAAGGAAGGAAGAAAGGGTGGGAAGGAGGGAGAGAGGAAGAAAGAAAGGAAAGGAAGGAAGGAGTGAAAAAAGGGAGAATAAGAAGTAGAGGGAGGGAGGGAGAGAGGAAGGAAGGAAGGAGAGAAAAGGAAGGAAGGAAGAAAGGAATGGGGAAGAGGAAGGACGGAAGAAGGAAGGAAAAAGAGAACAAAAGAAATAGAAGGAGAGAGGGAGGGAGAGGAAGGAATGAAGGATGGAAGAAAGAGGAAGAGAAGTAGAGGGAGAGAAGGAGGGAGGAAAGAAGGAAAGGGAGGGAAGGATGGAGAGGAAGGAAGGAAGGGAGGGAGGGAGGAAGGAAGGATAAGGCAGGCAGGAAGGAAGGCGAGAAAAGGGAAGGAAGGAATGGGGAAGAGGAAGGAAGGAAGGAGAAAGAGCAAGAGAAGTAGAGGGAGAGGGAGGAAGGAAGGAAAAGGAGGGAGGGAGGGAGAAAGGAAGGAAGGATGGAAGGAAAAAGGGAGGAAGAGAAGTAGAGAGGGGGAGGGAGGAAAGAAGGAAAGGGAGGGAAGGATGGAGAGAGGAAGGAAGGGAGGGAGGAAGAGAAAAGGGAAGGAAGGAATGGGGAAGAGGAAGGAAGGAAGGAGAAAGAGCAAGAGAAGTAGAGGGAGAGGGAGGAAGGAAGGAAAAGGAGGGAGGGAGGGAAAAAGGAAGGAAGGATGGAAGGAAAAAGGGGGAAGAGAAGTAGAGAGAGGGGGAGGGAGGAAAGAAGGAAAGGGAGGGAGGGAAGGATGGAGGGAGAGAGGAAGGAAGGAGAAGGAGGAAGGGAGGGAGGAAGAAAGAGAAAAGGGAAGGAAGGAATGGGGAAGAAAGGAAGGAAGGAAGGAAGGAAGGAAGGAGAAAAAGCAAGAGAAGTAGATGGAGAGAGGGAGGAAGGAAGGAAAGGGAGAGAGGGAGGGAGAAAGGAAGGAAGGATGGAAGGAAAAAGGGAGGAAGAGAAGTAGAGGGAGGAAGGAAGGAAAGAAGTAAAAGGAGGGAGAGAAGAAGGAAGGGAGGGAGGGAGGAAGGAAGGAAAGGAAAGGAGGAGAGGGAGGGAGGGAGATTTCAACTGCCAGAGAATCGGCCACCCTGAGGGAAACAGCACACACTGAAGACAAACTTCAGAACCTGCTCTTTTCTGTCTCTTATTCCCCCCCCCGCCCCAAAGTCTCCCCCCCTCTCTGAATAGAGCCTGGGGAGGCCATCCGGCCTTCCTGCCATAGAAAGGACAGGCACTCCGGACTCCTGCGTGTCCCCCCCATCACCCCAGAGCCGGCCATTTTGGTGTGGAGGCCTCCTGAGGGAAGGTGTCTCCTCAGAAACATCAATCAAAGAAAATGTATCTTGCTTATAGTTAAATCTTGATATACCGAGTGAAGAATGTTTACAAGTTTAAAATGATTGTATTAAGTTGGATAGCATTCAACTTGAATTTTTTCTTTGTTCACATTTACAAATATATACTTAATAAAAAATTTAAAAAAAAAAAAAGAAAGAGGCGAGGGGAGCAGCAGAAAAAAACTGTCGCTTTTCTGCGGTTCAATCCGGCCGCATGGCCCTCCCGCTCTTCACGCTTCCCGTTGCCTAGCAACCACATAGCCAAGCCTGCTTCCGCATGCCAGGCAAAAGAGGGTTCGGTTGGTGGGAAACACCCCCCCTCCCAAATAAAGCTAACCCCAAAGATGCCCTAAGCTTGTGCCGCATTGCCTGGCATTGCTGAACGTTTCGTCAGGGAGAGACCGCAATGAAGCCCCCCAAATTTACACGGTGAAACGATACACTTCTTCAGTAGGTTTTGCTCCATTTTACGACCTCGCTTGCCCCAGTCGTTAAGTGAATCCCTGCAGGGGTGAAGTTCGTAATGTGGTGGTTAAGTGAATCCGGCGTCTCCATTGACCCTGCTTGTCAGAAGGTCGCAAAAGTGGATCACACGGCCCCGGGACATTACGACCGTCGTAAATATGAGCCCTTTGCCAAGGGCCCAAATGTTGATCATTATTATTATTTTATTATTATTATTATTATTTATTTAATTTCTATGCCGCCCTATTCCGGAGAACTCAGGGCGGCTCACAACATGATAGAAATTACATTAAATACATAAATATATAAAAAAACCCTAAGTTAAAAAAGAAACCAATCATTCCACAAACATACACTGGCTAGGGGCAAGGTGTTAGCTGCCCCAGGCCTGCCGGCAAAAGTGTGTTTTAAGCAATTTACGAAAGGCGGAGAGGGTGGGGGCGACACGGATCTCCGGGGGAAGTTGGTTCCAGAGGGCCGGGGCCGCAACAGAGAAGGCTCTTCCCCTAGGCCCCGCCAGGCGACACTGTCTGGCTGACGGGACCTTGAGAAGGCCCACTCTGTGGGCCCTAACCGGCCGCTGGGATTCATGAGGCAACAGACTCATGTGACCGTCGGGATGCTGCCACGGCCGTGAGTGTGAAAACTGGTTCTAAGTCACTTTTTTTTCAGTGCTGTTGTGACTTTGAATGGTCACTAAATTGACTGCTGTAAATTGAGGACTAGTTGTATTTTAAAAAAAAGTCATCCTTTCCAGCCCTCTGATCTTTCTTCTTGAGCCTCTGTCCATGATCTGGGCAAGGCCGAATATTTTTTCTACGGTAGCAACGGCTTCCCAAAGGTGCTTTTTTTCCCCCAGGAGGCAACTGGACTTTCTTGTTTCTCCTTTGAAGACGTTTCGCTTCTCCTGCAAGAAGCTTCTTCAGCTCTGACCAGATGGTGGGGAATGGAAGGATTTATATTCCTTGCAGACATCTGGTCATTTGCCTCCTTTTAGAGAGTCTTGGAGGCTTATCTGTGTCCTCAGGGTCCACCTGAGTGGTGCAAAACTGTCAGAAATTAGAACAATTAATCAGTGGAATAACCTGCCTCTAGAAGCGGTGAATGCTCCAACATTGGAAATTTTAAAGAAGAAACTGGACAGTCATTTGTCTGAAATGGTATAGTGTTTCCTGCCTGAGCAGGGGTTGGACTAGATGACCTCCAAGGTACCTTCCAATTTTATTACTACTATTACTACTATTCACTACTACTACTACTACTACTACTATTATTATTATTATTATTATTATTATTCATTAGACGTGAACCTCAGTCAACTGAACATTCAAATTGGCTGGCGCTGATGGTTGACACGGGTTGCTACCAGCATCCTAGGTATCAACCAGGTACCTCCTTAAAATGTAAGATGTTCCGAGTAGTACAGTTTTTTGTAATATTGTTGGAGTTATTGCAGGAAGCTGCAGTTTCTTGATGTATTTTGCAAAGTTTTTGGACATAGTTCCCATTGAAGGCAATGGGTATCACCGTTACACGTTTCATCCATAGTCGCGCAGTTTCGATGGCCAGGTCGCGATATTTCGTAATTTTTTCCAGTTCTTTTTCTTCGACTCTGGCATCTCCTGGTACAGCGATATCCATCAGCTGTACGCTTCGGTTCTCTACAACTGCGATATCCATCGTGTTGTGTTCCAAATGGCGGTCTGTCTGTATTCTAAAGTCCCACCAGATCTTCACCCTCTCCTTCTCAACAACTTTTTCCACCCTGTGTTCCCACGACTATTGTTATTATTATGGATCATCGCACAGTCAGCCAGATGTTCAGACTGGATTTGGCCTTTTTGTCTACCTATCGAGTCCTTACCCAGGACCTGGGATAGGCAGATGTGGATGTTTGATGTTATTACAGATATCGTTGCAGGATGGAAGCAGTTCCTAGTAAGGCCGCCTTTTGCAATTGACTAATGGCGAATTTGTCAATGCCAATGGTGTTCAAGTATTATTATTATTATTATTATTATTATTATTATTATTATTATTATTATTATTATTATTATTATTATTATATGTGTGTAGAGTCTTCTTGGAGCTGCTGAAAGGTCTGTGTTTTAGTATTCCCCCCCCATTGAGAGAGGGCTGTTCAGTTTTGACGTAGATCAGAGATGGCGAACTTTTTAGAGACCGAGCGCCCAAACTGCAACCCAAAACCCACTTATGCATCGTCGGGTGCCGGGTGGGTGTGGCCCATTGGCTGGGCGCGGCTGCGGTAGTAACAGCAGACTGGGTGGGACTAAAAAGTTCAATCAATCAATTCCAACTTTGCAAGATCTTTTTTTTCCCTGCGAGAAGCTGAACTTGACTGATTGAACCCTTTTTTTTTTTTTGCAGACGTTGCCAGAGGCCTAAAGCGAAAAGGTTTTATAAAACCCAGCGGAAGGCCTAGGACTGGGGTGACGGCGCGTGTGCCCACAGAGAGGGCTCTGAGTGCCGCCTCTGGCCCCCGTGCCATAGGTTCCCCACCACTGACCTACCGTAGATGACCTTTTGGACTCCTCTTTGAAACCATCAGTCATCTATGTCCAAAATGTACATATACATCTAAGATTTATATACAGTACTTATTCTAAAATAAAACAACATATATTTCTATCTTAACATTCATCCTTAATCCCAACCATCCTCTTCGAATTCCTCCAGCGGTAAAATTTATCCCAGGTTTCGTAATAAACTGATCCAGATTTATCTTTTAATATCATTGTGAGCCTGTCCATTTCCGCACATGCTAATATTTTATGTATTAACTCTTCCTCTGTGGGAATTTCCTTGCTCTTCCATCTTTGTGCAAAAGCGAGCCTAGCTGCAGTCAGGATGTGTAGCAGCAGGTAGATTGTTCCCTTGTCATATTTTTCTGTCGTTGTTCCCAACAAAAAGAGTTCCGGTTTTAACTCTAAGTCCCGTGATAATATATCCCTCAACCAGTTTCGTGTCCTGTGCCAATACTCACGAGTCTTTGGGCATTCCCACCACATACGGTAATACGATCCTATTGCTGTTTTACATTTCCAGCATAAGGGTGAGATGTTTGAACCCATTTTGGCTAGCCCAAGCCTCTGAAGTTTTGATCACGTGACCCTGGAGATGCCACCAAGGTCGTAAGTGTGAAAAACGGTCCTGTGTCCCTCTTTTCGGTGCCGTTGTAACTTTGAACGGTCACTAAACGGACGGTTGTTAAGTCGAGGATTATCTGCATAGCCGACCGGCTGCCTCTCTAGAGAAGCTGGAAGGGTTTCTGGCCAGCCTGCCCAGCTTTTGAAGTCTCTCATCTTCCAATTCTCCCGGATCGCCGTTTTGCAATCTGGGGAATAAAGGAAGAAGCCGTCAGTTGCTGGATGGCGGCTGTGCGCAGCTGAGTGCGCTAAGCATTAAAGCCGAGCACTCAGCCAGATCAGCCAAGATTCCCCCTCCACATAGCAGTGGTAACGGCATTTGGCTACGGCCTGCCTTCCTGGCTTTGCAGCTCCTGGTAGGGACCACTGCCAAACCACTGCAGATGGGTTAGGAGGATCTGGCAGCGGCTGGGGTTTACGGGGGGGGGGGGCAGGCTTGCTGGCAGTACGGTAGGTGGGCCTGCCAGACACAAAGCGTGTGGACGTGTTAGCGTGTGTCTGAGAGCCTCCATCAGTTGCTCTGCTGGGTGGGGAGGGGAGGGGGGGCCGGGTTGGAGAAGGCAGGCACAGGTGAACTTTAGGGGTTACAGGGGAGGAGGAGAGAGGGACTCCCCTGTTTTATTTATTAATTATTTGTCATCCAGCCTACTTTTGTGCCTAAGGAGGGACTAGAACTCACTATCTCCTGGTGATTGGCCCAAAGTCACCTAGCTGGCTTTCATGCCTAAGGCGGGACTAGAACTCACCGTGTCCTGGTGATTGGTCCAAAGTCTCCCAGCCGGCTTTCATGTCTAAGACGGGATTAGAACTCACCGTCTCCTGGTGATTGGCCCAAAGTCACCCAGCTGGCTTTCATGTCTAAGGCGGGACTAGAACTCACCGTCTCCTGGTGATTGGCCCAAAGTCACCCAGCTGGCTTTCATGCCTAAGGCGGGACTAGAACTCGCTGTCTCCTGGTGATTGGTCTAAAGTCACCTAGCCAGCTTTCATGTCTAAGGCGGGACTAGAACTCACTGTCTCCTGGTGATTGGCCCAAAGTCACCCAGCTGGCTTTCGTTGTGAATGCTCTAACACCGGATGTTTTTCAGAAGAAATTGGGAGGACTAGTATAGGGTTTCCTGCCTGAGCAGAGGGTTGGATTAGAAGACCTCCAACGTCACTTCCAACTCTGTTATTCTGTTATTCTGAGATGGCGAGTTCTAGTCCTGCCTTAGGCACAAAAGCCAGCTGGGTGACTTTGGGTCAATCACCAGGAAATGGTGAGTTCTAGTCCCATCTTAGGTATGAAAGCCGGCTGGGTGACTTTGGGCCAATCAGCAGAAGATGGTGAGTTCTAGTCCAGCCGTGGGTATGAAAGCTGGCTGAGTGACTTTGGGCCAGTCACCAGGAGACGGTGAGTTCTAGTCCCGCCTTAGGCACAAAAGTAGGGTGGGTGACAAATAAATAAATAAATAACAAATCTTTGGGGCACGAAAGATGGCTGGGTGACTTTGGGGCCAATCTTCAGGGTCGGTGGTGGCCTATATATCTACCCACCTGCCCATCTTAATAACAACAACAACAATAATAAAGTTGGAAGGGATCTTGGAGGTCATCTAGTCCAACCCCCTGCTCGGGCAGGTAACCCTACACCATTTCGGACAAATGGCTGTCCAGTCTCTTCTTAAAAACTTCCAGTGTTGGAGCATTCACCGCTTCTGGAGGCAGGTTGTTCCACTGGTTAATTGTTCTCACTGTCAGGAAGTTTCTCCTTAGTTCTAGGTTGCTTCTCTCCTTGATGAGTTTCCATGAGAGATTAGTTTCCATCTTCTCCTTTGCCATCCCCTTCTCCGTTGGCCTTCAGTCTTCCCAGCCTCTTCTCATTTGGTGGCCAAAGTATTTCAGCTTCGCCTTCCATACAGGCAGCCCTTGACCGGACCACAACAGAACCTTAAAATTTCGGTCGCTAAGCAAGACAGTTGCTAAGTGAATTTTGCCCCGTTGTACGATCACGTGACCCCCCCCAAGACATTGCAAATGGCATCGGACCAGGTTACTTATGGGACCGTGGCAGCATCCCGACGGTCACATGAGTCTGCTGCCTCATGAATCCCAGCGGCCGGTTAGGGCCCACAGAGTCGGCCTTCTCCAGGTCCCGTCAGCCAGACAGTGTCGCCTGGCGGGGCCTAGGGGAAGAGCCTTCTCTGTTGCGGCCCCGGCCCTCTGGAACCAACTCCCCCCGGAGATCCGTGTCGCCCCCACCCTCTCCGCCTTTCGTAAATTGCTTAAAACACACCTCTGCCGGCAGGCCTGGGGCAGTTAACATCTTGCCCCAAGCCAGTGTATGTCTGTGTGTATGTTGAATGATTGGTTTTTTCTTTTAAATTAGGGGTTTTTATATATATGTATTTTTAACTGTTGATTTCTATTATGTTGTGAGCTGCCCTGAGTTCTCCGGAATAGGGCAGCATAGAAGTCAAATTAATAATAATAATAATAATAATAATAATAATAATAATAATAATAATAATAATAATAATAATAAATACGAGTCCGTGGCCAAGCGTCATGACCCTGGGACACTTCAACCATCATAAATATGAATCAGTTGCTAAGCATGTGAATTTTGATTACGTGATGACTGTTGATGCCACAACGGTCACAAGTACAAAAAATGACCAAGAGTCGCTACTCTTTTTCAGCACCGTTGTAACTTGGAACAGTCGCTAAACAAACTTTTGCAAGTTGAGCTATACCGGCCATGCAGAAGAACGCTTGCAGAAAAATCCTCGGCGCATATTTGCTTTTGAAAAAAAAAGCCTCAGGCGAACTTGCTAAGAATTAAACGTGTTTGGAATGAGGTTTTAGTGAAACGAGCTTTCTCAACCAGCTAAGTTATCCGAGCTTGAATTATTTAATGAGATTAACTAGTATGGAAATCAACATCGTGAGATTGCAGTGACTTTTGTCGCTGGGGGCGAGAACATCTTCATCAACGATCTGGAAGAGGGGATAGATGGGGAACTCATCAAATTTGCAGATGACACCAAGCTGGCAGGAATAGCCAACACTCCAGAAGACAGGCTTAGGTAGGATACAGGAGGACCTGGACAGACTCGAACCCTGGACGCTATCTAACAAAATGAAATTCATTGGTGAAAAAAGTAAGGTTCTACATTTAGGCAAGAAAAACCAAATGTACAGGTATAGTATAGGGGGTACCTTGCTCAATAGTAGTAATTGTGAGAGGGATCTCGTTTAAATATGAGCCAGCAGTGTGCTGCAGCTGCCAAAATCATTTAAATATGAGCCAGCCATGTGCTGCAGCTGCCAAAAAAGCCAACACAGTGCTAGGCTGCATTAACAGAGGGAGAGAATCAAGATCACGTGAAGTATTAATACTATTTTACAAGGCCTTGGTAAGGCCACACTTGGAATCCTGCATCCAGTTTTGGTCACCACGATGTAAAAAAGATGTTGAAACTCTAGAAAGAGTACAGAGAAAAGCAACAAAGATGATCAGGGGGCTGGAGGCTAAAACATATAAGGAACGGTTGCTGGAATTGGGTATGTCTAGTTTAACAAAGAGAAGGATGAGGGGGGACATGATAGCAGTCTTCCAGTATCTCAGGGGCTGCCACAAAGAAGAGGCAGTCAAGCTATTTTCCAAAACGCCTGAAGGCAAAACAAGAAGCAACGGATGGAAACTCATCAAGGAGAGAAGCAACCTAGAACTAAGGAGAAACTTCCTGACAGTTAGAACAATTAGCCAGTGGAACAACCTGCCTCCAGAAGCGGTGAATGCTCCAACATTGGAAGTTTTCAAGAAGAGACTGGACGGCCATTTGTCTGAAATGGTATAGGGTTTCCTGCCTGAGCAGGGGGTTGGACTAGATGACCTCCAAGGTCCCTTCCAACTTTATTATTATTATTATTATTATTATTATTATTATTATTATTATTATTATTATTATTATTATTGCTGCTGCTGCTGCTGCTGCTACTACTACTACTACTATTACTACTACTACTACTACTACTACTACTACTACTACTACTACTACTACTACTAACCAAGGAGAGAAGCAATCTGGAACTAAGGAGAAAATTCCTGACAGTGAGAACAATTAACCAGTGGAATGACTTGCTTCTAGAAGTTATGGGTGCTCCAACACTGGAAGTTTTTAAAAAAGAGAGTGGACAACCATTTGTCTGAAATGGCATAGGGTCTCCTGCTTGAGGAGGAGGTTGGACTAGATGACCTCCAAGATCCCTTCCAACTCTGTTATTTTGTTCTGTTCTATTCTATTATATTCTGCTCTTATTCTATTCTATTCTATTCTATTCTATTCTATTCTATTCTATTCTATTCTATTCTATTCTATTCTATTCTATTCTATTCTCAATAAAGATTCTATTCTATTCTATTCTATTCTCAATAAAGATTCTATTCTATTCTATTCTCAATAAAGATTCTATTCTATTCTATTCTCAGTAAAGATTCTATTCTATTCTATTCTATTCTATTCTATTCTATTCTATTCTATTCTATTCTATTCTATTCTATTCTATTCTATTCTATTCTATTCTATTCTTTCAGCAGGCACTGAAGACCTGGTTCTGCCAACAGGCCTGGGGAACCCAGAGCGGTATAGAGCCCATCAAATGGCTAGTTTAATTTGTGTTGTTGCTGGGATGAGGGTGGGGGTGGGGAGTTATTATATTATTTTATTATTTTTCCTCTTGTTATTTTTTATTTTTTTCATAAGGGTGTTTTTCTATTTCTGTAAGTCGCCTTGAATGGCCATGTGCGAGTAGGCGGCAATAGAAATTTTCCAAACAAATAAATAAATTCTAAATGCTAGATCAGGGGTAGGCAACCTTGGCTCTTTTCTGACTCGTGGACTTCAACTCCCAGCATTCCTGAGCCAGCATGGCTCAGCTTGGAAACCTCTCCCTTTCCCCTCAGCATGGCTGGCTCAGGAATTCTGGGAGTTGAAGTCCACAAGTCATAAAAGAGCCAAGGTTGCCTACCCCTGTGCTAGGTATTTCTGGAAGTTGAAATCCATAAATGCTGGCTGGAGAATTCTGGGAAATGAAGTCCACACATCTTAAAGTTGCCAAGTTTGAAAAAACAACAACTCTGCATCGAAAAGAAAGCGGGGTAGAAACAAATAATTGTGACTTAAGCGTGCCCTAGCACCAGTAAGCACAAACGAGATGAAATGCGAATATTAATATTCCTGCCAGCGCAGTTACAGATATTAGAAAAACTCAACGCTGGAACACAATAAATTAGAAATCTCTGTGGAGCACAAATGTAAAATATTTCCGGATCCTTCCTCACTCACTTAAACAATTTGCTTATGAGGATTATTAAATATACATATTTAATTAAATTAGATGCTTAGCAAAACACACGCAAACACGCAAGGGAAAGAGTCTAGACTAGAGCACCACTCTAGTTGTTTCTGCCTTGCTGGGCGTAATATTGGAATAAACTTCTCCGATTTGGGGGATGCCATCATTTGTCAGCTGTATGTGTATTTGGGGATATAGATTACTGTTTCTTAAGCTTAGTGACTTTAAGACATGTAGACTTCAACTCCCAGAATTCCCCAGCCAGCACTGCTGGCTGGGGAATTCTGGGAGTCGAAGTCCACCTGTCTAAGGAGTTGAAGTTCATAGGCCTCAAAGTTGTTAGTGTTGGGAAACACTGATGGGGATCATCTATTTCCCCCAACTTGGAGTCCTCAATATGTGCTGGAACTGCAATTCCCAGAATCCCCTGGGATTTCTGTAGGAATTCTGGGAGGTTGGGTTTGAAAGCTGGCTGGGTGACTTTGGGCCAATCACCAGGAGACAGTGAGTTCTAGTCCAGGCATGGGTTAATTGTTTTAACTGTCAGGAAATTTCTCCTTAGTTCCAGGTTGCTTCTCTCCTTGATTAGTTTCCATCCGTTGCTTCTTCTTGTCCTGCCTTCAGATGCTTTGGAGAATCGCTTGACTCCCACTTCTTTGGGGCAGCCCCTCCGATATCGGAAGACTGCTATCATGTCACCCCTGGTCCTTCTTTTTATTAAACTGGACCAGGGGTCTTCAAACTTGGCCCTTTTATGACTAAATGCTGGCTGAGGAATTCTGGGAGTTGAAGTCCACAAGTCACAAAAGGGCCAAGTTTTAAGATCCCTTAACTAGACCTACCCAATTCCTGCCACCGTTCCTCATATGTTTTAGCCTCCAGTCCCCTGATCATCTTTGTTGCTCTTCCCTGCACTCTTTCTAGAGTCTCAGCATCTTTTTTATATCATGGTGACCAAAACTGGATGCAGCATTCCAAGTGTGGCCTTACCAACGCCTTGTAAAGTGGTATCACAACTTCGCGTGATATCAGGAGGACGTTTCCAAGGATTAAGGTGACCAACTTTTTTACAATGAAAAGGAGGACACAAATAAATTGAAGAAAAAATATCGTAAATAAAAGAAACATTTTATTCACTGCAACAATAATACAGACAACTTGCATATGCAAAGTTTGCCAGCCGGGTGTTTTGGCGTGCTCAGCAGCAATTCCTATTGGCTTTCAAAAGCCAAGAGGGGGAGTAGCACAGCTCATATAAAAGTTGGAACCCCCCCCCCATAAAAATAGATGCTGGAACGCCGTTCTGAGCGTTCTGTGTGAGAAAAAAAAAGCCCTGCAGATTAGTCTTCAAATACCAAAAAGGAGGACATGAAGGAGGACACTTTTTGAGGGAGGGCAGAACTCACAAAAAGAGGGCTGTCCTCCCTAAAGGAGGACGGTTGGTCACCTTAACAAGATGGCGCTAAGTTGGCAACCAGAGATATTTGTGTCAGCTCTTGGGTAGATTCTTGCAGATGCTGTTGTTGATTGTACCCTCTTCTCTCCCCCCCACCATATCTCTCCCTCCCTCTCCCTCCCTCCCTCTGTCTCTCTCTCTCTCTCCCTCCCTCTGTCTCTCTCTTTCTCTCCCTCTCTCTCCCTCCCTCCCTCCCTCTGCCTCTTTCTCTCCCTCTCTCTCTCCCTCTCTCTCCCTCCCTCCCTCCCTCTGTTTCTCTTTCTCTCCCCCCTCTCTCTCCCTCTCTCTCCCTCCCTCACTCCCTCCCTCCATCTCTCTCTTTCTCTCCCCCTCTCTCTCCCTCTCTCTCCCTCCCTCCCTCCCTCTGTCTCTCTCTTTCTCTCCCTCTCTCCCTCCCCCTCTCTCTCCATCCCTCCCTCCCTCTGTCTCTCTCTTTCTCTCCCCCCTCTCCCTCCCTCCCTCCCTCTGTCTCTCTCTCTTTCTCTCCCTCTCTCTCTCCCTCTCTCTCCCTCCCTCCCTCCCTCTGTCTCTCTCTCTCCCTCTCTCTCTCCCTCCCCCTCTCTCCCCCTCTCTCTCCCTCTCTCTCTCCCTCCCCCTCTCTCCCTCTCCCTCCCTCCCTCCCTCCCTCCGTCTCTCTCTTTCTCTCCCCCCTCTCTCTCCCTCTCTCTCCCTCCCTCCCTCCCTCCCTCCCTCCATCTCTCTCTTTATCTCCCCCTCTCTCTCCCTCTCTCTCCCTCCCTCACTCCCTCTGTCTCTCTCTTTCTCTCCCTCTCTCTCTCCCTCCCCCTCTCTCTCCCTCCCTCCCTCCCTCTGTCTCTCTCTCTTTCTCTTTCTTTCCCTCTCTCTCTCTCTCCCTCCCTCTCTCTCTCCCTCCCTCTCTCTCTCTCCCCTCTCTCTCTCCCTCTCTCTCCCTCCCTCACTCCCTCTGTCTCTCTCTTTCTCTCCCTCTCTCTCTCCCTCCCTCTCTCTCCCTCCCTCACTCCCTCCCTCCGTCTCTCTCTTTCTCTCCCCTCTCTCTCTCCCTCTCTCTCCCTCCCTCTCTCCCTCCGTCTCTCTCTTTCTCTCCCCCCTCTCTCTCCCTCCCTCTCTCTCTCCCTCCCCTCTCTCTCTCCCTCTCTCCCTCCCTCTCTCTCTCCCTCCCTCCGTCTCTCCCTCCCTCCGTCTCTCTCTCTCTCCCTCTCTCCCTCTCTCTCCCTCTTTCTCCCTCTCCCTCCCTCCCTCCCTCCCTTTGTCTCTCTCTCTTTCTCTCCCTCTCTCTCTCCCTCCCTCCCTCTGTCTCTCTCTCCCTCTCTCTCTCCCTCCCCCTCTCTCTCCCTCTCTCTCCCTCCCTCACTCCCTCCCTCCGTCTCTCTCTTTCTCTCCCCCTCTCTCTCCCTCACTCCCTCCCTCCGTCTCTCTCTTTCTCTCCCCCTCTCTCCCCCTCTCTCTCCCTCTCTCACTCCCTCTGTCTCTCTCTTTCTCTCCCTCTCTCTCTCCCTCCCCCTCTCTCTCCCTCCCTCCCTCCCTCCGTCTCTCTCTTTCTCTCCCCCCTCTCTCTCCCTCCCTCCCTCCCTCTCTCTCTCTCTTTCTCTCCCTCTCTCTCTCCCTCCCTCTCTCTCTCCCTCCCTCTCTCTCTCTCCCCTCTCTCTCCCTCTCTCTCCCTCCCTCCCTCTGTCTCTCTCTTTCTCTCCCTCTCTCTCTCCCTCTCTCTCCCTCTCTCTCCCTCCCTCCCTCCCTCCCTCCGTCTCTCTCTTTCTCCCCCCCCTCTCTCTCTCCCTCCCCCCCTCTCTCTCTCCCCTCTCTCTCTCCCTCCCTCTCTCTCTCTCCCTCCCTCCGTCTCTCCCTCCCTCCCTCCGTCTCTCTCTCTCTCTCTCCCCCTCTCTCTCATTCTCTCTGCATTGTTTTCCCAGTCTTGCCCAGATGGCAAGGCTCTAATAATACTCCCCTCCCCCCTTCCATATTTCCTCAAATCAATTTCACCTCTATTAATTTGCTCCCCCTTCCCGAGATTTATGACTGGCTTTTTCCGGCAGTCGATCCAGATCGCTTGGCAGCGGCTCAACCAGCCCTTTTAATCTTGAGAAGCCAGAAGGAGGGCATTTGATTTGGGAGCTGGCCTGGGCTCCCTCCCAGCTCCAGCCCGCGAGGCTGGAGACTCGCCACTTTGCTTGAGTTCACACACTCTTTGTAGCCATAGTTGATTTGCCTGTCGTGTAACAAGCCTTTCTGCCACATTTGGATAATTCCTAGATTACAGACTGCTGGAGGAGGAGGAGGAGGAGGAGGACTGTGGGGTCCTTGGTACTCCCTGGGCTTGCAAAGTGGAGGAGGAGAAGGGGGGAGGAGGAAGAGGAGGAGGAGGAGGAAGAGTGTGGATCCTTGGTGCTCTCTGAGCTGGGTTGTTTTCTTGCAGACATTTCATGACCCAACTAGATAACATTATCAATGTTAGAAGGGATAAGGTTTGCAAAGTGGAGGAGAAGAAGGGAGGAGGAGGAGGAGGAGGAGGAGGAGGAGGAGGAGGAATGTGGATGCTCTCTTGCACCCTGTAAATCCAAATATGGGAGAAAGAAATCTTTCTTTCTTTTACCTGTTTCAGCTCAACCCAGAGCCATCTGCAGGAACAAATATATATATATGTTTTTATTTAAATTGCTAACAAAGAATAAGGGAGAACTGGTTTAGCTATTTCGAGTTTCTTAACTCTCTTCAGCCAGATTTCTTTCTCCCATATTTGGGTTTACAGGGTGCAATTTAAAAAAGAAACACTCGATATACATCTCTTCCCTCCCTGACTGCTAACGAAGTGAGACAGAGCCTGTGGCCTAGAGGTTAATACAACTGCCTAACATGCAGAGTGCTCAGAAAACATATATATATGTTTTTTGAGCCCAAAATTCCTAGGCTGAGCAAGACAGTAGTTGTTAAGTGAGTTTTGCCCCATGAGTTTTGTCCCATTTTACGACCTTTCTTTGCCACACAAATGTGAATCACTGCAGTTATTGTAAATGAGTCATTTGGGCATTAATCCAGTCTGGCTTCCCACATTTGTCGGAAGCCGGCTGGGAAGGTGACAGATGGTGATCACATGACCCCCAGGACATTGTAACCGTCGTAACTATGAGCCGATGGCCAAACATCCAAATTTCGATCACGTGACCACGGGGAGGGGGTTGCTGCAGCAGTCGTGAGGGTGAAAAACGGTCGCAAGTCACCTTTTTCAGTGCCGTTCAGTAAATCTGAACAGCCACCAAACAAGCCTGTGGTAAGTCGAGGACCCTTGTGTCACAAGGCTTTCTCTGACTCATGGGAGGGTTTCAGGAGAAAACAACTGATTCAGCAAATCCCAAGATGTTTTCTAAGGGCGGAAGCGAGCAAAGTGGGAAATGGCAATTCTCAAGCCAAACAGAACATTCTGGAAAGACGGGTGAGCTACAGCCGCCTCTTGGGCCCTTAAAGAAAGCAGTGGCTTGGAAAAGAAGGAGAGATTTAAAGAAATAAATAAATCAGGATTTAAAGCCCTGGCATTTGGAGAGAGGCCAGGTCTGCTGCACAGTGTAATAGGAGTGGGTTGGGTTATCGATTATATATATATATATATAATGGTTATGAACACATCTGACTACCAAACCAAATTAACCAACCTACTCCAAGACTCCACATACAAACCCCTAAACACAGATCCCACCACCTACCTGGAAAAAACCACCAGATCCAAAATAAAAGCCTCCCCCCTTAGCGAAGAGATCCAGCAAAGAATCATTCCCAGAGAGAAATCATCCAGATGCCCTAAGCTCTATGGTCTCCCCAAGATACACAAAGAAGGAACCCCACTTAGACCCATAGTCAGCTCCATAGGCTCACCTCTACAAAACATAGCCAAATTTCTCGCCAAACAACTACAGCCCTATGCAGAATCCATCACCTCACACATAAAAACCTCATTCCAGTTCATAGAGATCATAAAGGAACAAAACTTACAGCCCAGCGACCTACTCGTGAGCTTCGATGTCATATCCCTCTTCACCCAAGTGCCAATCAAAGAAGCCTTGACAGCTATCCAAAACAAATATAACCCCCCCAAACACATCCTAGATCTGACCAACCACTGCCTATCCAACACATACTTCATCTATAACGGACAAAAATACAAACAAATAGAAGGAGCACCAATGGGATCACCCCTCTCACCTGTCATTGCAAACCTCTACATGGAACACTTTGAAACCCAAGCTGTAGAAAAATTTGATCACAAACCCAAACTCTGGCTCAGATACGTAGACAACACCTTCATAATCTGGCCACATGGGAAAGAAAAACTGGACAACTTCCTCACACACCTCAACAGCCTACACCCCAAAATACAGTTCACCATGGAAACAGAAACTAATAACCAACTTCCCTTCCTTAGTCTACAAGAAATCCAATGGCTCCCTAGGATACACCATCTACCAGAAGAAAACACACACAAACCGCTATCTGCACGCACTCTCACACCCAGCCCAGATCAACTCCGTAGCCAAGACACTCATCTCCAGAACAAAACGCTTAGCTGATGAACAACCCCCAAAAACCGAACTACACACTCTCACTAATGTACTAACATCCAACGGATTCCAAAGAAATAAGATTACCAACCTAATCCAAAAAGAAACCCCCACTAAAATCCAAGACAGAGAACAAGAAAACGGCAAAGCCCTCCTCCCATACATAAAAGGCACCACAGACAGGATCAGCAGGATTTTGCACAAACACAATGTTAAGACAGCATTCTGCACAAACAGAAAAATATCCACCATCCTAAGAAACCCCAAAGACAAAATTGAGTTAGAAAATCATACATACATACACACACACACACACACACACACACAATGATAGGAAATCGTCAAACTCTGGGAAGGATATAAACCAGCTATTTATTGCTAAAAACTCAAACAATAAAAACAACTATTTACAATACTAAAAACAACCTATATATGTATATGTGTATGTGTATGTATATGTATATATATGTATATGTTAAATTTGGATTGCCAACAAAGGGAGACTAGTATAGCTATTTCGAGCTATTTAGCTCTTATCAGCTAGCCATATCCTTCTGAGATTCGAACCTGGGCTGCTTGCATGTTAGACAGCTGATTTGTCACAGCAGCGACTGCTGCCTGGGATAGCTCCTAGATTGGGGCTGATACAGGCAAAAGCATCCTTCCCATATTTGGGTCGACCAGGTGCTTCAGAAAGAAAAACAACACTTAATATGTATATATCTGTCTCTCTCTCTCTCTCTCTCTCTCTCTCTGTGTGTGTGTGTGTGAAGGGTCCGTGGTCTCTGAGCTTGCTTGTTTTCTTGCAGACGTTTCATTACCCAAACTATGGTAGGTTACATCATCAGTGCTAGAAGGGAGTGGTGTTTGTGGAGAGGAGGAGGAGGAGGAGGAGGAGGAGGAGGAAAGCAGTCTTCCAATATTTGAGGGGCTACCCCAAAGAGGAGTGGGGTGTCAACGTCTTCTCCAAAGCGCCGGAAGGCAGGACCAGAAACAACAGATGGAAGCTAATCAAGGGGAGAAGCAACCTGGAATTAAGGAGAACTTTCCCCGTAGTTAGAAAAATTAACCGGTGGAACAACCTGCCTCCAGAAGCGGTGAATGCTCCATCACTGGAGGTTTTCAAGAAGAGACTGGATAGCCATTTGTCTGAAATGGTCCAGGGTTTCCTGCTTGAGCAGGGGGTTGGACTAGATGACCTCCAAGGTCCCTTCCAACTGTGTTATTCTGTTTCCTGAGCTTGCTTGTTTTCTTGCAGACAGATGGAGAATTTTTTTCTAACAGTTGCGTACTCCAAAAGAAACGCCACAGGAGTGCATATACAGTATGTATCTCTATACTTTTTCTTCAAAGAACAAAAGCGAGCAGATAGAACGAGCCGTATTGCTATAAAACTAAATTTAGCTTCCCCCCTCCCCACTTGCATAGACTCATAAAGTCCCGAATTTGGAGATTTTTCTCCTTATACAGGTAGTCCTCGACCTAAGGCCATAACTGAGCCCAAAATTTCTGTTGCTAAGCGAGACATTGTTTAAGTGACTTTGCTTGTCAGAAGGCCACAAAGGGGGATCACGTGATTGCCCGGGACGCTGCAACCGTCGTAAATGCGATCCGGTTGCCAAGCGGCCGAATTCTGATCACGTGACCAAAAGGGGATGTGGCAATAGATTTAGGTGTGAAAAACAGTTGTGTTGCTTTTTTTTAGCGTTGTCGTAACTTGGAACGGTCGCTAAAGGAATGGCTGTAGGTGGAGGACTACTGCTCTTTCCATTCCTCCTCATTTTCTGTTAGTCTGCCTAATAGGGCTTGCCCGGAATAGTAATAGTAATAGTAATAGTAATAGTAATAGTAATAGTAATAGTAATAGTAATAGTAATAGTAATAGTAATAGTAATAGTAATAGTAATAGTAATAGTAATAGTAAAATAATAATCATAATAATCATAATAATAATAATCATAATAATAATAATAATCTGTAATACCATCAAACATCCACATCTGCCTATCCCAGGTCCTGGGTAAGGACTCGACAGGTAGACAAAAATGCCAAATCCAGTCTGAACATCTGGCTGACTGTGCGATGATCAATAATAATAATACCGGTAATAAAGTTGGAAGGG
>JARGCV010000932.1:100000-150000 GCA_034064705.1 Bothrops alternatus
AAGCTGGGTTTGGTTTTGCTGGAGCCAAAGATTGAGGGAGGAAAAAGAAGCTCAATCAGCAATTTAGGTGGGATAACTAAACCTAAACTTCTAGTCTAAGAGCAGTCTATCTAGAAAACTAGAATTTGAGGAAGCGCACCTTATGATTTCTTATTCTGGAGCCTTGTAGAAATAAAACAAGCATAGATAGGATGATCCAAGCACAAGTGGAGAAATGATGCCAAATTATTTTAGAAACATGGAAAACTGATGGCAGAAAAGACCGAGTGGTCCTTTTAATTTATTTTAATCTATTCATTTATTATTATTATTATTATTTTGAAACAAGTTTTATTAATTTTCCATTTTTACAAAACTTCAGATATTTAAGGAAGCAACATGGTGCTTGGGTAATACATAGTCCAATAACACGCTTATCCATACATATATCAGTTTACATCATCAAAATTTTCCTCTCTGTTTCCCTTAGATATTATACCAAATTCAAATTAATAGATTGCTAGTTATAACTCAATCATTTAAAACATTTATAAACAACTTTTAAATTATATGTCTTTTAACTTTTGTCTAGTTTCAATTACAATATTCCAGTTGGCTTAGTGTCCAGTAATGTTTAAGTTTCGGATAGCCCATGGTTCCCTTAGTTCATACAAAATAATACCATCTCTTTTATGGAAGCCGGTCTGGTACAAAAGGAAGGCCAGAATTAGACTTAAAAAGATGGTTTTCTTTGTGTGATACTTAATGGAAGAGCTTTAAATTTTACGTCATGAGAGAAGGAGATTTTAAAAGATATTATTTGAGTTAATATTTAGGATTTATATCTATAAGGAAAATAAATTAGTTACTCAAATAATTGTTTTGAATTATAAATAGAAGATGGATTTAGAAGATAAAAGTTATTTCATGAGTAAGCGATGATATTAGAATGAGAATTAGAATATGATTGTGAATAAACTAAGAATTTATTCATTTATTATTTTTAAAATTATAATATATATATAAATATATATAAATATATAAATTGGCGGTGGTCGTCAGAATTATTATTATTATTATTATTATTATTATTATTATTATTATTATTATTATTATTATTATTATTATTATTATTAAATTTCTATACCGCCCCTCTCCCAAAGTTATTCATTTCATTGAATGAAATCAATCCTCTGTCTACAGGGGCAATCTATCTGTGTTAGCCCAGGGATCATTTTTCCCTGCTTGTTGGAAAGCAGAAGAGGCGTTAATTTGATCCCTGGCGGAATAATCTATGCTGATCTGCCAGAAAGTTTTTGTGGATTCATGTCTACATCCAATGGCCAAGAAGAGTGTTTAGGCCAGGGGTAGCCAATCTTGGCAAATGTAAGACTTGTGGACTTCAACTCCCAGAATTCCTCAGTAGCCATGCTGGCTGGGGAATTCTGGGAGTTGAAGTCTGGAAGTCTTCAAATTGCTGAGGTCTGACACAACTGGTTTATGCAGCGAGCTGGACAACCTCGTGGTAAATACCTATTGGTTTCCAACTGCTTGAATTTTGATCACATGATTATGGGGGTGGTGTGGCAAAATTGTAAGTGCAAACAGGGGTCATAGGTCGCTCTTTTCAATACTGCTGAAGGTCAACAGGTGAATCTGGTGCCGAGTTACAAGAGGCAGAAGTAAAGGGAAGGATGGAATGGTTGCTATGGAGAAAGCAGCGCAGAATGGATCGCCCGTAATTCTTCCCGGCATTTATCAGCTAGTTATGCAGAGTGTGTATCGTCTGGCACGGTTCTGCCTATTAGGGGAAACAGCAATAAAGAAACGACTTTGAGCAGTCACCTGTGTGATTCTTGCTTTTCTGCACCTGACACGGGGTAACTTGAAAAGGTTGCTAACGGAATAGTGCTAGCAATAGCACTTAGACCAGTGTTTCTCAACCTTGACAATTTTAAGGCATGTGGACTTCAACTCCCAGAATTCCACAGCCAGCAGAATGCTTCACGGCCTTCTCTAAGCAGTTTTCCAGAGTTAGCGGATTCCCTTCCCAGCCTCAGAAGGATGGAAGTCTGAGTCAACCTGGAGCCCCGTCAGGATCGAACTCCAGGCCGGGTGCTTGCAATACTGCAATACTGTGCCATCCCGGCTCCTCTACTAAACTAGTGATTGCAAGTCAAGGACTAGATAGGTATAGATCAGACATATCAAACTTGCGACGTCATGTGACGTCCTGCAATGTATCGGGATGGTTTTGCCACTGCCGGCAATTCCGGACGACGTGTCCAGCCGTGGGCCAGCAGTTTGACACCCCTGGTATAGATAGATAGATTAGATAGATAGATAGATAGATAGATAGATAGATAGATAGATAATAAATAAGATAGCAATAACACTTAGATATATGCCAATTAGCGTACATTTAAAGCGACAATAAAGTTATTCTATTCTATTCCATTCCATTCCATTCTATTCTCAATAAAGATTCTATTCTATTCTATTCTATTCTATTCTATTCTATTCTATTCTATTCTATTCTATTCTATTCTATTCTATTCTATTTTATTCTATTCTATTCTATTCTCAATAAAGATTCTATTCTATTCTATTCTATTCTATTCTATTCTGTTCTATTCTATTCTATTCTCAATAAAGATTCTATTCTATTCTATTCTATTCTATTCTATTCTATTCTGTTCTATTCTCAATAAAGATTCTATTCTATTCTATTATGTTCTGTTCTGTTCTGTTCTATTCTATTCTATTCTATTCTCAATAAAGATTCTATTCTGTTCTGTTCTGTTCTATTCTATTCTATTCTATTCTATTCTCAATAAAGATTCTATTCTATTCTATTCTCAATAAAGATTCTATTCTATTCTAGTCTAGTCTAGTCTAGTCTAGTCTATTCTCAATAAAGATTCTATTCTATTCTATTCTCAATAAAGATTCTATTCTATTCTATTCTATTCTATTCTATTCTATTCTATTCTATTCTCAATAAAGATTCTATTCTATTCTATTCTATTCTATTCTATTCTCAATAAAGATTCTATTCTGTTCTGTTCTGTTCTGTTCTGTTCTATTCTATTCTGTTCTATTCTATTCTATTCTATTCTATTCTATTCTATTCTATTCTATTCTATTCTCAATAAAGATTCTATTCTATTCTATTCTATTCTATTCTATTCTATTCTATTCTATTCTCAATAAAGATTCTATTCTATTCTATTCTATTCTATTCTATTCTATTCTATTCTATTCTATTCTATTCTATTCTATTCTATTCTATTCTATTCTATTCTATTCTATTCTATTCTATTCCAGGCAAAAGGCAGGAGTCAAAGCCGGGGATGTATAAGCCAATGCCAGCAATTGTTCCTGGTAAAGACTAAATCCCCACGACTTCTCCTTAAGGTGTTCCTTGTGAGGAGGGGTGGGCGACCTCCTCCCTAATAGCCTTGCAGCCCTTCTCTGGGCTTGCCTCTGCTCTGCTCTCCTGTGTCCTTGGATCGAGTGGGGGAGGCAGCTGTTCCTCATCAACAGGGATCAGCACCACTGCCAGTCAGCGGCCAATCCTCCCCCATGTCTATGAGGGCAGGCAGCTCTCTGTCTGGTTGACCATATCCCCCAATAACTGAGGGGCCCAGGATAGCATCATCCTCTTCAAACAGCCCAGGGAAACGTGCCGTTCCCATCGGATGGTCCTGCTTCCAATTCCTCCTCCTCCTCCTCCTCCTCCTCCTCCTCTTCCTCCAAATCATGCTCCGGTGGGGCCATGACGCTACCTATACTGAAGTGCTTCTATCTAATCGGTCTCCTAAATATATAATTGATTGTGGGAACTGACTCATAATCATAACGAGTAGGCTTGCAAGATTCTGTTAACGTATCCGTTTGTGATTTCTGTCTGGTCTACATGGTAAGGCTGACATAGGTCTTGCAAGTTTGACAGAGGAAACATGATAACAGGGTTCTGATATTTGAGGGGCCCCTACAAAGAAGAGGGAGTCAAGCTATTCTCCAAAGCGCCTGAAGGCAGGACAAGAAGCAACGGGTGGAAACTAACCAAGGAGAGAAGCAACCTGGAACTAAGGAGAACCTTCCTGACAGTGAGAACAATTAACCAGTGGAACCACCTGCCTCCAGAAGTGGTGAATGCTCCAACACTGGAAACTTTAAAGAAGAGACTGGACAGCCATTTGTCTGAAATGGTATAGGGTTTCCTGCCTGAGCAGGGGGTTGGACTAGATGACCTCCAAGGTCCCCTCCAACTTTTATCATTATCATTAAGGAGAGAAGCAACCTGGAACTAAGGAGAAATTTCCTGACAGTGAGAACAATTAACCAGTGGAACAGCCTGCCCCTAGAACTTGTGGGTGCTCCATCACTGGAGGATTTTAAGAAGTGACTGGACAGCCATTTATCTGGAATAGCATAGAGTCTCCTGCCTGAGCAGGGGGTTGGTCTAGAAGACCTCCAAGGTTCCTTCCAACTCTCTTATTCTGTTAAGTCTGGAAATACGATTCTTCTACCAGTTCTTTTTCAGCCCAGCAATTTAGAGAGGTTCCTTCTGAGCCTGTTGCTTTGCCTACTAGGCACCTGTGGGCTGCTCCCCCTCTTATTTGATCTTTCCCCATGGAAGCATCTCTTCGGCTAGCCTCCCAAGGTTATTCCCACGTCCCCCCCCCTGTTGCAGGAGCTGACATATGCTGCTGTTTCATTGCCTTATTTTTGTATTTATAGCCCTCTATTAAAAGGAGATGAGGGCGATAGAAGAATAAATTACGAATCAAGGGCTGTCATCTGGGCATACGCTTTGAACAATGGATGCAGCTCCAAAAACAGTAAATGCAGCTCTAGGCTACATCAAGGAAAATATAAATGTCAGGATCAAGGGAGGCTATTGTTCCTCTATTCCATAATGGCCGGATTCCATGGAGAAGAAGGCCTCTCCTTCCTGACACAAACTGGGGTCCTTGGTGCTCTCTGAGCTTGGGTGGTTTTCTGGCAGACATTTCGTGACCCAACTAGGCAAACATCATCAGTGCTAGTAGGGAGTGGGGGTTGATCAAACAATAAACAATAGCCCAATCAAGGATTCGCCAAGACCTTCTAGCAACACCAACAGAGGAAGTCACTTGGATACAGGGCTTTTTTTTTTTTCTCATAGAAGGCCCAGAACGGAGTTCCGGCACCTTTTTTGGATGGAACCTTGTAGGGTAGGCAAGGCGGGTTGTATGATGTGTGTGAGTTCCAGCATCTTTTTTTTTTTTTATAGAAAAAAAGCACTGATGATGTTACCTAGGTGGGTAATAATAAAATGCCTGCAAGAAAACAACCAAGTTCAGAGATCACCAGGACCCCATAGTCTTCTTGTTCCTCCTCCTCCTCCTCCTCCTCCTCCTCCTCCTCCTCCTCCTCCTCTCCACAAACCCTATTCCCTTCTATCTCCGATGATGTTACCTAGTTGGGTAATGGAGTGTCTTCAAGAAAACAACCAAGCTCAGAGAGCACCAAGGAGTCCACAGTCATCCTTCTCCTTCCCCTTCTCCTTCTCCTCCTTCTCCTCCTTCCCCTCCTTCTCCTCCTCCTCCTCCTCCTCCTCTCCACAAACCCTTCTATCTCTGATGATGTTACCTAGTTGGGTAATGGAACGTCTTCAAGAAAACAACCAAGCTCAGAGGGCACCAAGGACCCCACAGTCGTCGTCGTCCCCCTCCCCCCTCCCCCTTCTCCTTCTTCTCCTTCTCCTCCTTCCCTTTCCCCTTCCCCTTCCCCTTCCCCTTCCTCTTTTCCTTCTCCTCCTCCTCCTCCCCCTTCCCCTCCCCCTCCCCCTCCCCCTCCCCCTCCCCCTCCCCCTTCCCCTCCTCCTCCTCCTCCTCTCCACAAACCCCACTCTCTTCTAGCTCTGATGATGTTACCTAGTTGGGTAATGGAACGTCTTCAAGAAAACAACCCAGCTCAGAGGGCACCAAGGACCCTCATAGTTCAATGCTAAGGTACAAATATTCTCCGATATTGGACACAGTATTCTGAGAATAATCAAAACAATATTATACCAAAAAAATTTTTTGGGGGGGTATGACATCAGCTTTTCGAAGTAGGCCAAGCCAAGAAGAGCCATAGCAGGGATTTGAGGAGTAGAACTTTATTATTTTATAATAACGGAATTTATTTCTGTCCTGCCTGATATGAAAAAAAAATAAAAATCTAGGTGGGGTAATCCCCAGCTTCTTTCTCGCGCTTCCTTTCTGTCACAGGACACAGGGCTAAATCCTTCCTGCAAAAGTCCTGCAAGCTTTTAAATTGAAGATGCATTTTCGAGGCATGAAATAAAACATATCGATCTAGATTGGGTCGCAAAGGAAGGGCCAATGAGGCTGAAATATGGTGATCCAAATATTAAAAAAAATAACCACAACGAAATATCATAATCTATGTGCTTCTTTATTAATCCGTCTAATCAATAAGAGGACAGGGCTCTTTTTAACGGTGTAATAATTTTAGGCGGTGAGGTTTATCGAAGTGAAGAAAACTTTTTGGACTCTAGAGGCCATAAATTACGTTGTTGCCTACACACATTGTTGCAGAAAAGCTGAATTTCAGTTAGAGGTCAGGGAAAGTTAACAGGGCAACTTCTTCCTCTCCTTCCAAATTCACAGAGTCCCTGAAATCTATGGTCAGACCTCTGGGGGCCCCAGAATAAGAGGCCCCCACTTTTCAAGGCTCTGCGCTTTTACATTATCATGTGACCTCATGTCCAGCAAGGGCAAAGTGAGGGCAGACAGCCGATCTCTCGTCATTGGGAGAGTATTCTAGTTGGGGCTGGGTGGGAAGGTATGAAATCAAATCAGGAAAAGGGGAAGGAGGAAGATGAGATGGAGGAAAAAAGGAGGAGAAGGAGGAAATGGAAAAGGAGAAGCAACCTAGAACTAAGGAGAAATTTCCTGACAGTTAGAACAATTAGCCAGTGAACTACCTGCCTCCAGATGTTGTGAGTGCTTCCTCACTGGAGGTTTTTAAAGAGAGACTGGAAAGACATTTGTCTGAAAATGGTTTGGTGTTTCCTGCCTGACCAGGGGGCTGGACTAGAAGACCTCCAAGGTCCCTTCCAACTCTATTATTATTATTATTACTATTATTATTACTATTATTATTATTATTATGGATCATCGCACAGTCAGCCAGATGTTCAGACTGGATTTGGCATTTTGTCTACCTATCGAGTCCTTACCAAGGACCTGGGAGAGGCAGATGTGGATTATTTGATGGTATTACAAATATCGTCGCAGGATGGAAGCAGTTCCTAGTAAGGCCCGCCTTTTGCAATTGACTAATGGCGAATTTGTCAATGCCAATGGTGTTCAAGTATTATTATTATTATTATTATTATTATTATTATTATTATTATTATTATCTTTTATTCATTAAACATGAACCTCAGTCAACTGAACATTCAAATTGGCTGGCGCTGATGGTTGACACGGGTTGCTGCCAGCATCCTAGGTGTCAACCAGGCACCTCCTTAAAATGTAAGATGTTCCGAGTAGCACAGTTTTTTTGTAGCATTGCTGGATTTATTGCAGGAAGCTGCAGTTTCTTGATGTATTTTGCAAAATTTTTGGACATAGTTCCCAGTGCCCCGATGACAATGGGTACCACTGTTACATGTTTCATCCATAATTGCACAGTTTTGATGGCCAGGTCGCGATATTTCGTCATTTTTTTTCCAGTTCTTTTTCTTTGACTCTCTCATCTCCTGGTACAGCGATATCAATCAGCTGTACGCTTCGGTTCTCTACAACTGCGATATCCGGCGTATTGTGTACCAAATGGCGATCTGTCTGTATTCGAAAGTCCCACCAGATCTTCACCCTCTCCTTCTCAACCACTTTTTCCACCCTGTGTTCCCACGACTTTTCGGACACAAGGCAAGTCGTATTTTTTACACAATGCCCAGTGGATTAATTTAGCAACTCCGTCATGTCTAGATTTGTAATCAGTTTGCGCGATTTTGCTGCACTCACAAATTAGGTGTGAAACAGTTTCAACTTTGTCATTGCAAAGTCGGCAATTTGGATTGTCAGTGGATTTTTGTATCTTCCCTTTCGTGGCATTAGTTTGTAGTGCTCGTTCTTGAGCAGCCAGTATTAGGCCTTCCGTTTCTTTCTTGATGGTTCCCATCTTAAGCCATGCCCATGTCAAGTTGTTATCACATTTTCCTTTCACATGCTGCCCATGCAAAGCTTTGGTTTTCCATCTATTTAATCTGTCATCCAGATGATGATGATGATGATTGATTGATTCCGGGACGCTGCTGAGAAGATGCTGTAAAGATTGTAAGTGGGAAAAATGATCATAAGTCACTTTTTCCAGTGCCCTTGTAACTTCGAATGGTCACTAAATGAACGGTTGTAAGTTGAGGACTAGTATAGGCTGTCACTCCTGGAGGATGTCAACGGGGCCAGAATGGCAGGGGCCAGAATGTTTTATTCTTACAACAGCCCTGTGAGGTGGGCTGGAAAATAGGTTTGGGCTTGAGGGAGGTTGAGCTGTGGAAAACTGGATGAGGTTCAGGTTGAGGTATGAGGTGCCCCCCCCACCAGCATGTAAAGCAAGGGTGCCCATGTTAGGCTGGTTTCAGGAGTGGCTTGATGAAATAAAGACAAGAGTCCTGGTATTTCCCTGATAAGCTTTTATGTCAGAGTAATAATTTAACTGCTAACCAGCTTGTATAATGTGAGATGTATGATGTAATGATGGGAATGACACAGCAGGGTCTGTATCTCTTTAAGAGCAAGCAGAGTTTGTGTCTCTTCAAGAGCTTTCTATAAAAGGGAAGGGAATGACTCAGCAGGGTCTGTCCCTTTAAGAGCCAGCTGGATCTGTGTCTCTTTAAGAGCCTTCCTATAAAAAGAAAGGGAATGACTCAGCAGGGTATGTGTCTCTTTAAGAGCCTTCCTATAAAAGGGAAGGGAATGACTCAGCAGGGTCTGTCCCTTTAAGAGCCAGCTGGATCTGTGTCTCTTTAAGTGCCTTCCTATAAAAGGGAAGGGAATGACTCAGCAGGGTCTTTGTCTCTTTAAGAGCCTTCCTATAAAAGGGAAGGCTCAGTAGATGTGTGCTTTCTCTTCCGTTTCCTGCTGTAAACTGTGGTTTGTTGGAGCCTGCTGTATTAACAAATGTATGTATATTGTTCCTGGTGTAGGATATTGTAGATAGTGAAAGATAAACCACCATTTAATTTAGATCACTGTTTACTGTATTTACGCCTGGGTTATCTCAGCGCAATAAGACTGTGCACACTCTGACATTTTATTTCTCTCTTTCCCCTGAAGAAATGCAGAGAAGTCATACATTCAGTTCTTCTGTCCACAAACGGAATGAAGCATTTAATGAGGCTATTTGTGCTTCAACTCACTTCAGCCTCTACCAGATACTTATTTTGTTGCATTATTTATTTATTAATGTATATAAATTTATACAGTCTCCCATCTCCCCAAAGATGACTCTGAGTGATGCACAACAATAAATGAAATAGGCAATGTAAAACGGGTAAAAATCTGTTTTTTAAAAGAAGCCCCACAGTAATACATAACATAAAAACGTTAAAAATAAGCTTTATTCAGCTGAAGAAAGATGGGTCCCCTTTACTCAGAAGTGAACCCTGAACACACAACGAGACATGTATTTATATGCTTCTTAAGTTGGTTACTTCATCACACACACACACACAAGCTGGCATCCTATAGATAAGCTAAAGAAGTACAGAAATAGCTGGGTTACCCTCCCCCCCCATGTGGTCTCGGGTGGTTTCTCAGGGACATTGAGGGGCCTGGGGACTTCCCATGACCTCGAAGGCCTGCTGAGGGAACGGTGCCATCTGCACGTATGTTCCCTCAAGGCTATCACAGGAATGATTAGATTTCTGGCCAACATCCAACCTTGGCAACTTTAAGACCTGTGGACTGCAACTCCCAGAATTCCGTAGTCAGTGTGTCTTGCTTAGCAGTGGAAAAATTTGGGCTCAGTTGTGAACATTTAGGCAAGAAAAACCAAATGCATAGGCATAGTATAGGGGGTACCTTGCTCAATTGTAGTAACTGTGAGAGGGATCTCGGAGTCCTAGTGGACGATCCCTTAAATAGGAGCCAGCCATGTGCTGCAGCTGACAAAAAGGCCAACACAGTGCTGGGCTGCATTAACAGAGGAAGAGAATCAAGATCACGCGAAGAGTTAATACCACTTTACAAGGCCTTGGTAAGACTTGGAATACTGGATCCAGTTTTGGTCACCACGATGTAAAAAAGATGCTGAGAATCTAGAAAGAATACAGAGAAGAGCAACAAAGATGATCAGGGGACTGGAGGCTAAAACATATAAAGAATGGTTGCTGGAATTGGGGATGTCTAGTTTAACAAAGAGAAGGACGACGGGTGACATGATAGCAGCGTTCCAGTATCTCAGGGGCTGCCACAAAGAAGAGGGAGTCAAGCTATTCTCCAAAGCACCTGAAGGCAGGACAAGAAGCAACGGGTGGTAACTAATCAAAGAGAGAAGCAACCTGGAACTAAGGAGAAACTTCCTGACAGTTAGAACAATTAACCAGTGGAACAACCTGCCACCACAAGCGGTGAATGCTCCAGCACTGGACATTTTAAAAAAGAGACTGGACAGCCATTTGTCTGAAATGGCACAGGGTGTCCTGCCTGAGCGGGGGGTTGGACTAGATGACCTCCAAGGTCCCTTCCAACATTATTATTATTATTAATTATTATTATTATTATTATTATTATTATTAATTATTATTATTATTATTATTATTATTATTATTATTATTATTATTATTATTATTATTATTATTATTATTATTATTATTATTATTATTATTAGTGTGGATCACATCAGCCCCCCATCCCCAGGTTGCTGCAACCATGGCTGGATGCCAAGTAACCAAATTCTGGATCACATGACTGTGAGGAAGGCTATGTTGGTTGTAAGTATGACATTTTTCCTCGCCGTTGTAACTTTGACTAGTTTATTTTATTTTATTTATTTATTATTCAAATTTATATGCCGCCCTTCTCCTAGGACCCAGGGCGGCTCACAACAACAATACAATAAAAAAATTAAAAATTAATTGCATTCATACAACATACAAACGCAATCAGCTCACAGTCGCTGAATGCACGGCTGTAAGTCGAGGACTCTGCACTACAGACCAAGGGAAGCAGCAGAAATGAAACTTTGCAGCACCTCGGACAATGTCATTCGGAATGTAAACCTGGTGAAATACAGGCAGTCCTTGACTTGCAACTGTTCGTTTAGTGACCGTTCAAAGTTACAACAGCAGAGACAAAAAAGTGACTTTGGACCATTCTTCACCCTTAAGACCGTTGTAGCGTTCCCCCATGGTCACGTGATCAAAATCCGGGCACTTGGCAACTGACTCATATTTACGACGGTCGCAGCGTCCCGGGGTCACGTGATCCCCTTTTGCGACCTTCCGACAAGCAGAGTCAATTGGGAAGCCAGATTCACTTAACAATCGTTTTACTCACTTAGCAACAGTGGTGATTCATCATTTGTGACTTTCACAGCCAGCTTCTGACAAACAAAATCAACGGGGGAAGCCAGATTCACCTAATGACCACATGTCTCACTTAATGACCCTAGCAAAAAAAAAGCTCGTAAAACGGGGCGCGACACACTGAACAACCGCCTTGCTTAGCAATGGAAATTCTAATCCCTCTTTGTGACTTACTGGCAACCAAAGTCAATGGGGAAGCCAGATTCACTTAACAACCGTGTTGCTGCAGTGATTGACTTAGCCACCTTGGCGAGGTCATAAAATGGGGCAAAACTCACTTCACAGCTGTCTCACTTACCGACAAAAATGTGGGGCTCAGTTGTGGTTGTGAGTTTAGGACGACCTGCACAGACCAAGGCGTACAGCTCATTTAAATTATATTACAGGACCTTGGACAGCACCCAACGGAATATTAACCTGATACAGGATGGATTCACCCTCTTGAGTTACTTGTAAAAATAATAAAGTGGGCTGAAAAAAAACCCAGCCCTTAAATTATTTTTTTGTGTGTCTTGTGGAACATCTGTTTGTTGATAAGTTAGAAGAGACTTGGGGGTCTTTCTTCTAGCCCAACCCTCTGCTCAAACAGGGGACCCTATACAATTCAGGACAAATGGCTGTCCAATCTCTTCTTTAATACCTCCAGTGTTGGAGCATTCACATCTTCTGGAGGCAGGTAGTTCCACTGATTCATAATATCATCATCTCCCAACTCCAATGGAATTTTCTCCATTGGCTGGTGGTAAATCTTAGGAGAGGAAGCAATGGATAACAAAGAGAAGGACAAGGGGGGACATGTTCCAATATCTCAGGGGCTGCCCCAAAGAAGAGGGAGTCAAGCTGTTCTCCAAAGCACCAGAAGGCAGGACATGAAGCAACGGATGGAAACTAAATCAAGGAGAGAAGCAACCTCGAACTAAGGAGAAACTTCCTGACAGTGAGAACAATTAACCAGTGGAACAACCTGCCTCCAGAAGCGGTGAATTCTCCAACACTGGAAGTTTTTAAGAAGAGACTGGACATCCATTTGTCCGAAATGGTATAGGGTTTCCTGCCTGAGCAGGGGGTTGGACTAGGTGACATCCAAGGGCCCTTCCAACTTTATTACTACTACTACTACTACTACTACTACTACTACTACTACTACTACTACTACTACTACTACTACTGTCTCCAAGGTCTCTTCCAACTCTGATCTGATTGATTGATCATTTGGAAGCATCTGTTTGGTCACTGCGGCAAACAAACAGGGACCTTGCTGTACATTTGGCCTGATCTATTTGAAGGCTGTTTTTATGTCCTTATGACCAAATCTAATCAACCCATCAGGGCTGTCCTTTATGAAAGGCATAATTTCCGTTGTCGCCCCCATGCCGAAAGTCTAATTGAGTGTCCTTGCCATTTTAACAATAGCCCTGTCACTTTTTCCTGTTGGCCGGCCCAGCACTCGCCGACTCTACTAAGCAAATTTACTTGTCATTCTTACAAAAAAGGGAAAGTAGCCATTAAAATTTGGGTCAAGCGGAAAAAAAAAAACCCCAGCAACGATGTCCGACACTCTGCCCGGCATTAAAATCCAGTAATTGTCTCCTGCATGGAATTGTCATTCCATTAGACGTTGAAACAAAAGGCTGGCTTCGTTCTTGTGGAAATATCAATGCCACTGCTGTTGTGTTTGGGCTAATTGTAGAGTAGGTGGTGGATGCTGGAACCATGTTTGAAAAGGCAGATGGAGAAAAAAGGGTGGAGAAGGACGGGAGGTTGGGGGGGCCAGGACTGTCATGGATTTCAAAGCAGCACAGAATGAGACGGCGACCGATGGAGATGAATATCCATTTAATTAGCTAATGCAGCGGTTCTCAACCTTTTTCAGGCCGAGACCCCGACCTGCACCGGGCATGCGCGGCGCGAAGGCCTGCATCGCGCATGTGCGGCGCGACGGCCCGAACCACGCATGTGCATGCGCAGCGCACACGCGATGGCCCACATCGCACATGCACGGTGTGACGGCCCGAACCACACATGCGTGGCGCGCGCGCGACGGCCCGCATCGTGCATGCGTGGTGCAACGGCCTGAATTGTGCATGCGTGGTGCACGCGCGACGGCCCAAATCGCGCATGCGCGGTGCAACGGCCCAAAGCGCACATGCGCGGCGCGGTGCAACGGGCCCGCATCACGCATGCGCGGTGCTACCCCTGCGCATGCGCGGTGCTGCCCCCTGCGCCGGCTGAGGAGAAAAGTGAAAAAAATGGCGGACTGCGGTGTTTGGTGACCCCCGTGAAATGTTCGTTCAACCCCAAATGGGGTCGCGACCCACAGGTTGAGAACCGCTGAGCTAATGGGATTGGTGGTTCCCTGGAAGGCGGGCCAAAGACAGCTAGGAGCAGGCAACTATGGATATTGCAAACTGGGGCTGCAGTGGTAATAATAATAATAATAATAATAATAATAATAATAATAATAATAATAATGATGATGATGATGATGATGATGATGATGATGATGATGATGATGATGATGATGATGATGATAATGATAAAAAATAGCTGGGAAAGCAGATAATAAAAAGACCTGGCAATGGCTAAGAGCAGGAAAATTGAAGAAAGAGACCGAGGGACTAATTCTGGCTGCACAAGACGAAGCCTTAAGGACAAATGCAAATAAAGTCAAAATTGAGAAGACAGCAACAGACAGTAAGTGCCGCCTATGCAAAGAAGCTGAAGAAACAGTGGCCCACCTGGTAAGCTGCTGCAAGAAGATCGCACAGACTGACTACAAACAGCGGCATGACAAAGTAGCAACAATGGCGCATTGGAAGATCTGCAAGAAATATCATTTGCCTGTAAGCAAGAACTGGTGGGATCGTCATAGAAAATGATAAAATTAAGCTGCTCTGGGACTTCAGAATTCAAACAGACAAGCACCTGCAACATAACACTGCGGACTTAACAATTGTCGATAAGAAAGAGAAAAAAAGTCTGGATAGTGGACGTGGCAATGCCTGGAGACAGCAGAATAGACGAGAAAGAACTGGAGAAGATAACAAAATACAAAAACCTACAAAACAGAAATAGAAAGACTGTGGCAAAGGCAAGCAAGGGTGGTACCAACAGTCATAGGTGGGTTCTTGGGCAGAATCCCAAAACAACTGGAGCACCCCTTGAACACCATCATCGGCATTGACAAATTGGCCATTAGTCAATTGCAAAAGGCGGCCTTACTAGGAACGGCTTCCATCCTGCGGCGATATCTGTAATACCATCAAACATCCCCATCTGCCTATCCCAGGTCCTGGGTAAGGACTTGATAGGTAGACAAAATGCCAAATCCAGTCTGAACATCTGGCTGACTGTGCGATGATCCATAATAATAATAATAATAATAATAATAATAATAATAGTAATAATATTGTTTTAAAGGCCTGCCAATAAAGGAGAATATTCGTAGCTCAGGGTTGAACTAAGGAGTCCTCAGTCCTCTCTGAGCTTGGTTGTTTTCTTGCAGACGCTTCATTACCCAGCTAGGTAACATCATCAGTGCTAGAAGGGAGTTGGAGGAGGAAGAGGAGGAGGAGGAGGAGGAGGAGGAGGAGGAATGGTTTCATTAGGGCAGGGGTAGGCAATCTTGGCCCTTTTATGACTTGTGGACTTCAAGTCCCAGAATTCCTCAGTCATAAAAGAGCCAAGGTTGCTTACCCCTGCATTAGGTCTTGGGTTGGCTCTGGCTTTTGGGGATACAGTAAGGGACTTGAAGGGGTGCACCTTATCCTAACCTGGGGAGGAGCTACTTTGAGGCAGCTTCTTTGGAGACTACAATCAGTCCTCAATTTACAACCTTTCGTTTAGTGGCTGTTCGAAATTACAACAATATTGGGGAAAAAAAGGGACTTATGACTGCTTTTCATACTCCCCTCCGTTGCAGCATCCCCACAGTCACGTGATCAAAATTTGGACACTTGTCAACTGATTCATACTTACGATGGTTTCAGTGTCCCGAGGGTGTCACGGGATTCCCCCTTTCGTGACCTTTGGACAAGCAAAGTCAAGAGGGGAAGCGGATTCGTGTTAACAGCCGTGCGACCGATTTATCAAACTGCGGCGATTTCAGTCGTGGAGAGAAAGGTTGTAAAATGAGCAGTCGCAACGGTTTCGCTTAGTAATGGAAATTTTGGGGCCTCCGCTGTGTCATCAGTGGAGAACTGCCTGTAGCTTGCTTGCTTGCTGAAAGAGAGACCTTCTAGCCCAGACATCGTGGGCACTCCATCGCTGGAAGTTTTGAAAAAGAGACTGGACAATCACCTGTCTGAGATAGTATAGGTCAGGGTAGGCCACCTTGGCTCTTTTAGGACTGGTGGACTTCAACTCCCAGAATTCCTGAGCCAGCATGGCTCAGCTTGGAAACCTCTCCCTTTCCCCTCAGCATGGCTGGCTCAGGGATTCTGGGAGTTGAAGTCCACGAGTCATAAAAGGGCCAAGGTTGCCTACCTTAGGCCTAGGCCTAGGCCGCTTTATGACTTGTGGACTTCAACTCCCAGAATTCCTGAGCCAGCATGGCTCAGCTTGGAAACCTCTCCCTTTCCCTTCAGCATGGCTGGCTCAGGGATTCTGGGAATTGAAGTCCACGAGTCATAAAAGGGCCAAAGTTGCTTACCCCTGGCCTAGAGGCATAGAAGCATGCCTATGTAGATACGGCGGCCTGCTTTAATGACCCACATAACATACAATCGTAATTCCCGGCTCGGTTAGGGGCATCTGCCTAGAACAGGGGTAGGCAACCTGGGCTCTTTTATGACTCGTGGACTTCAACTCCCAGAATCCCTGAGCCAGCCACGCTGAGGGGAAAGGGAGAGGTTTCCAAGCTGAGCCATGTTGGCTCAGGAATTCTGGGAGTTGAAGTCCACAAGTCATAAAAGAGCCAAGGTTGCCTACCCCTGCCATGGACTTCAACTCCCAGAATTCCTGAGCCAGCATGGCTCAGCTTGGAAACCTCTCCCTTTCCCCTCAGCGTGGCTGGCTCAGGAATTCTGGGAGTTGAAGTCCACCAGTCCTAAAAGAGCCAAGGTTGCCTACCCCTGGTATAGGTCCTCCCGCTTGAGCAGGGGGCTGGACTAGAAGACCTTCAAGGTCCCTTCCAGCTCTATTCTATTCTGAATTGCGCAGGGGTTGTGTCCAGGGGACGAGGGCAAAGATCGGCAGTTGCTTTCATGGTTCTCCCTCCTCCCCCCCCCCAATCCTATTCTGAAAGACATTTTCTCTCTGCAAGGATAATCGAGAACAAAGGCGGTTGGGTCCTCCGTCTCAGCTCCTGTCTCTGCCAAGGTTGATCCGATGCCAGTTCTTGTGATGTAACTGTCTTTAGGCTATGTTTATCTTGGCCTCAGTGCTTAGCCACCCGTGTACAAAGCAGGCGGGGAGGGGGAGATGGGCAGGATAATAGAAAGGGGAAATAGATTTCGGCAATCCATAATATAAATATAAATTTAATCAATAGCTCAGAAGAGGCAGAGGGATGGGCGCGGAGGCCAGCCCTTGTTCAAAACACCGTCCTTGGCAGGGAGCAAAAACCTTGCATTTCAGCGTCAACTTTTTTTTTTCCACCAGGTTTTTTTTTTAAAAAAAAATTATTTTCCAGACCACGGATTCTTCTGCAGCTTTTTTTTTTTCCATCTTCTGTCCAGATGAAAGAAAATCAACTGAAATAATTTATGGACGGTAATGACTCCAGCGAAATTGGCACATCTGACTAAAAATAAACTCACACAGTTGGCTGGCTGGCTTTATTTATTTATTTATTTATTGGACTTCCAGGCTGCCTGTCTCCAGAGTGACTCTGCTCAGCTTATGCTATAAAAGAATAATAATAATAATAATAATAATAATAATAATAATAATATAAAAACATAAACAGAGCAGTTCAGAGGGAGGGATGGGGGGGAGGTTTAAGGCACTGTTTCTCAGTCAGCTATAAGATGTGGGGACTTCTCGACTGCCAAAATACCACAGCTTCACATACTGACTGGGGAATTCTGGGAGTTGAAATCCACATATCCTTCAGGAGAATTGTTGGAAGGGACCTTGGAGGTCTTCTAATCTAACACTATACTAGTGGTGGCGAACCTATGGCACCCGTGCCAGAGGCGGCACTCAGAGCCCTCTCTGTGGGCACGCGCGCCACTGCCACCCGGAGAAGGAGCCTCGCCCAGCACAAAGGAGGCGAAGCGGCCGACTTGCAAGCTCCAGTAGAGGTGGTAGAGCAGAGGTCACCAACTATTGTCGATTGGTGGACTGGAAGAAAAGGGAGAGGGAAGCACGCGCTGCAAATGGGGCGGGGCAAGTGCCTGTGTGATACTCACTAGCCCTGCCCCATTCTTGCATGGGGCAGCGCCTTGTATCTGCACCTTGTGGCGCAGTAGCGGCCATTTTTGTGCCCCTGGTTTTTGCGTGCCAGAGGCGGCACTCAGAGATGCCTCCCTGCCTCTCCCCCCCCCCGAGGGCACCACAATGCTGATGGAGCCCTGGCACTTGGCGATAAATAAGTGGGTTTTGGGTTGCGGTTTGGGAACGCGGTCTCTAAAAGTTTCACCATCACTGCCCTTACCATTTAGGGCAGGGGTCTTCAAATTCGGCCCTTTTATGACTCACGGGGTGTTTTTTGTGGGGAAAATAAGAAGAGGAGGAAGGAGCGTTATGTATTTTCGCCACCTTGAATTACTTACAAAGTAACAAAGGCAGGATTAAAAAAAAAAACCAATACAGGAAGTCCTCAACTTGTAACAGTTCATTTAGTGACTGTTCAAAGTTAAAATGGCACTGAAAAAAGTGGGCTAAGACCATTTTTCACAGTTATGACCTTAGCAGCATCCCCACGGTCACGTGATCAAAATTCGGACACTCGGCAACTGACCCATATTTATGACGGTTCCAGTGTCCCGGGGATCACGTGATCCCCTTTTGCGACCTTCTGACAAGCAACGTCAACAGGGGAAGCCAGATTCACTTAACAACAAGTTAACAATGGCTCAGTTAACAATGGAAACGATTCACTTAACAGCTGCGTCAAGAAAGGTCATAAATATGGGGGAAAACTCACTTAACAAATGTCTCACCGATCAACAGAAATGTTTGGTCCAGTTGTGGTCGTACGTTGAGAACTACTTGTAAATACATAAATAAATATCTGCAATGGATGTTAAAATCTGTAGTAGGGTGAGCGCAGAATCGAAACTGATGTCCCTTTTGAAACACACAGACATAAACGTGCACGCACGTACACACACACACACACACGTAGGTGAGGATTCGATTAATAATAATAATGATAATAATATAAAAAAACATAAACAGAGCAGTTCAGAGGGAGGGATGGGGGGAGGTTTAAGGCACTGTTTCTCAGTCAGCTATAAGATGTGGGGACTTCTCGACTGCCAAAATACCACAGCTTCACATACTGACTGGGGAATTCTGGGAGTTGAAGTCCACATATCCTTCAGGAGAATGGTTGGAAGGGACCTTGGAGGTCATCTAGTCCAACCCCCTGCTCAGGCAGGAAACCCTATGCTATTTCAGGCAAATGGCTATCCAATCTCTTCTTAAAAACTTCCAGTGTGGGAGCATTCACCGCTCCTGGAGGCAGGTAGTTCCACTGGTTAATTGTTCGAACTGTCAGGAAGTTTCTCCTTAATTCTAGGTCAGTGATGGCGAACCTTTTAGAGACCGAGTGCCCAAACTGCAACCCAAAATCCACTTATGTATCGTCGGGTGGCGGGTGGGCGTGGCCCATTGGGCGGGCGTGGCCCATTGGGTGGGCGTGGCTGCGGTAGTAACGGCAGACTGGGTGGGACTAAAAAGTTCAATCAATATATTCCAACTTTGCAATATCTTTTCGTTTCCCACCAGAAGTTGAAATTGATTGATTGAACCTTTTTTTGTTTTGCAAAAACGGCGGCGGCGGCTTAAAGCGAAAAGGTTTTATAAAACCCAGCTGAAGGCCTAGGACTGGGACGACGGTGCGGGTGCCCACAGAGAGGGCTCTGCGTGCCACTTGTGGCACGTGTGCCATAGATTCACCACCACAGTTCTAGGTAGCTTCTCTCCTTGATCAGTTTCCATCCATTGCTTCTTGTCCTGCCTTCAGGCGCTTTAGAGAATAGCTTGACTCCCTCTTCTTTGGGGCAGCCCCTGAGATATTGGAAGACTGCTATCATGTCCCCCCTCGTCCTTCTCTTCATGAAACTAGACATCCCCAATTCCAGCAACTTTCCTTATATGTTTTAGCCTCCAGTCCCCTGATCATCTTTGTTGCTCTTCTCTGCACTCTTTCCAGAGTCGCAAGAGCAAGGGCAGACCCACGCTCTCCTTGATTTGGACACACCCTCCTCCCACGGACCTGCATTTTTGTGTGAGAGTGCCCCGAAGCTTAGCAAGCTCTGCAGCTTGGAATTTATCAAAATGGGTAAAAAAAAAAAATTCATTCAGAAATTAAAACAGTCTCCCTGTTTACTCTGTTGGGAATATTCATTGTGACTAATAAGAAAAACAAAGTTAACGCAGCCTGGGTGATTTATATGCTAATGGAACTAAAACCCAAAGCACGGCAAACAGTGCTTTGATGACTGGTTTAGTTTTGCAAGGCGGACGTGAACTTCATTTTTTTTTTTTTGCTTCTTCAAACAGCAGGACTGTCAGATTTAATCCATGTATTCATTTGCTAACTTGATGGTAAATAAGTGCCTTTTTACTGGTGGTCCCTGACTTCCGACAATTTGTTTAGTGACCGTCGAAAGGGGCGGAGGAAAAAAAAGTGTCTTATGGATGTTTTTCACACTTATGACCGTTGTAGCATCCCCTGTGGTCACGTGATCAAAACTCAGACACTTGGCAACTGGTTATAATAATAATAATAAAGTTGGAAGGGACCTTGGAGGTCATCTAGTCCAACCCCCTTGCTCAGGCAGGAAACCCTATACCATATCAGACAAATGGCTGTCCAGTCTCTTCTTAAAAACTTCCAGCGTGGGAGCATTCACCGCTTCTGGAGGCAGGTTGTTCCACTGGTTAATTGTTCTCACTGTCAGGAAGTTTCTCCTTAGTTCCAGATTGCTTCTCTCCTTGATGAGTTTCCATCTGTTGCTTCTTGTCCTGCCTTCAGGGGCTTCGGAGAATAGCTTGACTCCCTCTTCCTTGGGGCAGCCCCTGATACTGGAAAACTGCTATCGTATCTCCCCTCGTCCTTCTCTTCATTAAAAAAGACATTCCCAATTCCAGCAATCGTTCCTTATATGTTTTAGCCTCCAGTCCCCTGATCCTCTTTGTTGCTCTCAACATCTTTTTTACATTGTGGTGACCAAAACTAGATGCAGGATTCCAAGTGTGGCTTTACCAAGGCCTTGTAAAGTGGTATTAATACTTCACGTGATCTTGATTCTCTCCCTCTGTTAATGCAGCCTAGCATTGTGTTGGCCTTTTTGGCAGCTGCAGCACACGGCTGGCTCATATTTAAATGATTGTCCACTAGGACTTCGAGGTCCCTCTCACAGTTACTACTATTGAGCAAGGTACCCCCTATACTATACCTGTACATTTGGTTTTTCTTGCCTAAATGTAGAACCTTACTTTTTTCACCATTGAATTTCATTTTGTTAGATAGCGTCCAGTGTTCAAGTCTGTCCAGATCCTCCTGTATCCTAAGCCTGTCTTCCGGAGTGTTGGCTATTCCTGCCAGCTTGGTGTCGTCTGCAAATTTGATGAGTCCTGGGGCACCCCACTACACACTTCCCTCCATGTAGATCAGCGGTTCTCAACCTGTGGGTCGCGACCCCATTTGGGGTCGAACGACCATTTCACGGGGGTCGCCAAGCACCGCAGTCTGCCATTTTTTTTTGGTCGGCCATTTTTTTTGGGTTGGCCATTTTTTCCCTATCGCGATGCGGGCCGTTGCGCCGCACATGCGCGATGCGCCCCATTGCGCCGCACATGCGCAATGTGCCCCGTCACGCCGCGCATGCGTGGTGCGGGCCTGCCATTTTTTTTTGGGACGGCCATTTTTTTTGGGGGGTTGGCCATTTTTTCCCCTAACGTGATGCGGGCCATTGCGCCGCGCATGCGCGATGCGGGCCGTCACGCTGCGCATGCGCGATGCGGGCTGTCGCGTCGTGCATGCGTGATGTGGGCCATCGCGCCGCGCATGCGCGATGCGGGCTGGGGTCGAGCCCCGGAAAAGGTTGAGAACCACTGATGTAGATGCAGTTCCATTGAGGACTGCATATTTATGACCGTTGCAGCATCCTGGGGATCGTGTGATTCCCTTTTTTGCCACCTTCCGACAAGCAAAGTCAACAGGAAAGCCATATTCACTTCACAACCGTGTCAGTAACTTAACAACTGTCCTTAACAAATGGGATAACCAAAGCAAAGCTCACTTAACAACTTACTCACTTAGCAATGGAAATTTCATGCTCCATTGTGGCCGTAAAATGAGGCGTCCCTGTGACATTTGCTCCACATTTGCACATTTCAAAGCGATAACCCAGCTTACAAACTCAGTCACTGTGCATGAAAAAACCAGAATAATAATTTTTAAAAAAATCAATAATAAATCGTTAACAAAGAACAGGAATTGCTGCAGCTCAGATTGAACCAAAGGCTTCAGAAGGGAAAACAACAACAATAAAAAAAAAACAGGCGCCACATTACAAGATTTGTAATGGAACGAACCACAATTTCCACATTTACGGCAAGTGCAAAAGAAAGCAAAACCCGCTGTATGAACCTCTCATCCGCAGAAAAAGGACTCGGAGCTGTGCTTTGAATCCGGGTTCTGCTGATCTCGTGGGAATAAGTCTTTTTTATAAATCAGTGTCAAGCAGAGAATTTCTCACGCTTGTGTTGTAACGCCAGTTTTTCTTCTGTCTGCAACAAGTAGGCACAAAGATATACAAATCCTTTTGCTATCCCCTTTTTAGAATTAGAAATCCTTTGTAAAAGGCCCCTTTTTTCTACCTTCTCACGGTAGTTTTGCAATTCGAGCTTCATTTGTTCACGCAATATGATCAAATTTGGCATTATTATTATTTTTTTGTATCAGACCTTCCTAATGGCATTCAGTCCTCATTCATTTGTACTTGGCTTAGCCTCAATCCAATATAGTTGTAAGCAGTGGTGGGATTCAAATAGGCGAACAACCGGTTCTCTGTGTGGATGCAGCTTCCGGACGTCCATTCTGGGCCTGGGCAACAAAAAGTTAGCTCCCGGTTCTGCTGAAGTGGAGTGAACTAGCTGAATCCCACCACTGGAGGAAGGAAAGTATTTGATGAGGAAGGAAGGAAGGACAGAAGGAGGAAAGGAAGGAAGGATAGAAGGAGGAAAGGAAGGAAGGAAGGAAGGACAGAAGGAAGGAAGGAAGGATAGAAGGAGGAAAGGAAGGACAGAAGAAGGAAAGGAAAGAAGGAAAGACAGAAGGAGGAAAGGAAGGAAGGAAGGAAGGACAGAAGGAAGGAAGGAAGGATAGAAGGAGGAAAGGAAGGAAGGAAGGAAGGACAGAAGGAGGAAAGGAAGGAAGGAAGGAAGGACAGAAGGAAGGAAGGAAGGATAGAAGGAGGGAAGGAAGGAAGGAAGGACAGAAGGAAGGAAGGAAGGACAGAAGGAGGAAAGGAAGGAAGGAAGGATAGAAGGAGGAAAGGAAGGAAGGAAGGACAGAAGGAGGAAAGGAAGGAAGGAAGATATTTAACAGGGAAGGAAGGACAGAAGGAGGAAAGGAAGGAAGGAAGATATTTAACAGGGAAGGAAGGACAGAAGGAGGAAAGGAAGGAAGGAAGGAAGGACAGAAGGAAGGAAGGAAGGATAGAAGGAAGAAAGGAAGGAAGGAAGGACAAGGAAGGAAGGAAGGAAGGAAGGAAGATATTTGATGAGGAAGGACGGAAGGACAGAAGGAAGAAAGGAAGGAAGGAAGGAAGAAGGACAGAAGGAAGGAAGGAAGGATAGAAGGAGGGAAGGAAGGAAGGAAGGACAGAAGGAAGGAAGGAAGGACAGAAGGAGGAAAGGAAGGAAGGAAGGATAGAAGGAGGAAAGGAAGGAAGGAAGGACAGAAGGAGGAAAGGAAGGAAGGAAGATATTTAACAGGGAAGGAAGGACAGAAGGAGGAAAGGAAGGAAGGAAGATATTTAACAGGGAAGGAAGGACAGAAGGAGGAAAGGAAGGAAGGAAGGAAGGACAGAAGGAAGGAAGGAAGGATAGAAGGAAGAAAGGAAGGAAGGAAGGATAGAAGGAGGAAAGGAAGGAAGGAAGGACAGAAGGAGGAAAGGAAGGAAGGAAGATATTTAACAGGGAAGGAAGGACAGAAGGAGGAAAGGAAGGAAGGAAGATATTTAACAGGGAAGGAAGGACAGAAGGAGGAAAGGAAGGAAGGAAGGAAGGACAGAAGGAAGGAAGGAAGGACAGAAGGAGGAAAGGAAGGAAGGAAGGATAGAAGGAGGAAAGGAAGGAAGGAAGGACAGAAGGAGGAAAGGAAGGAAGGAAGATATTTAACAGGGAAGGAAGGACAGAAGGAGGAAAGGAAGGAAGGAAGGAAGGACAGAAGGAAGGAAGGAAGGACAGAAGGAGGAAAGGAAGGAAGGAAGGATAGAAGGAGGAAAGGAAGGAAGGAAGGACAGAAGGAGGAAAGGAAGGAAGGAAGATATTTAACAGGGAAGGAAGGACAGAAGGAGGAAAGGAAGGAAGGAAGATATTTAACAGGGAAGGAAGGACAGAAGGAGGAAAGGAAGGAAGGAAGGAAGGACAGAAGGAAGGAAGGAAGGATAGAAGGAAGAAAGGAAGGAAGGAAGGACAAGGAAGGAAGGAAGGAAGGAAGGAAGATATTTGATGAGGAAGGACGGAAGGACAGAAGGAAGAAAGGAAGGAAGGAAGGAAGGAAGGACAGAAGGAAGGAAGGAAGGATAGAAGGAAGAAAGGAAGGAAGGAAGGACAAGGAAGGAAGGAAGGAAGGAAGGAAGATATTTGATGAGGAAGGACGGAAGGACAGAAGGAAGAAAGGAAGGAAGGAAGGACAGAAGGAGGAAAGGAAGGAAGGAAGGACAGAAGGAAGGAAGGATAGAAGGAAGAAGGAGGAAAAGAAGGAAGGAAGGAAGGACAGAAGGAAGGAAGGAAGGATAGAAGGAAGAAAGGAAGGAAGGAAGGACAAGGAAGGAAGGAAGGAGGAAAGGAAGGAAGGAAGATATTTGATGAGGAAGGACGGAAGGACAGAAGGAAGGAAGGAAGGAAGGAAGAAGGACAGAAGGAAGGACAGAAGGAGGAAAGGAAGGAAGGAAGGAAGATATTTGATGGGGAAGGAAGGAAGGACAGAAGGAAGAAAGGAAGGAAGGAAGGACAGAAGGAGGAAAGGAAGGAAGGAAGGACAGAAGGAAGGAAGGATAGAAGGAAGAAGGAGGAAAAGAAGGAAGGAAGGAAGGACAGAAGGAAGGAAGGAAGGATAGAAGGAAGAAAGGAAGGAAGGAAGGACAAGGAAGGAAGGAAGGAGGAAAGGAAGGAAGGAAGATATTTGATGAGGAAGGACGGAAGGACAGAAGGAAGGAAGGAAGGAAGGAAGAAGGACAGAAGGAAGGACAGAAGGAGGAAAGGAAGGAAGGAAGGAAGATATTTGATGGGGAAGGAAGGAAGGACAGAAGGAGGAAAAGAAAGAAGGAAGGGAGGGAGGGAGGGAGGCAGTGGTGGGATTCAAATAGGCGATCAACCGGTTCTCTGTGTGAATGTTGCTTCCGGACTTCCATTCTGGGCCTGGGCAACAAAAAATTAGCTCCCGGTTCTGGTATGAATCGGCTGAATCCCACCACTGGTTCTAAGTCCTCAACTTACAATTGTTCTTTTAATGGCCATCTGAAGTTACAACAGTGCTGAAAAAAAAGGACTCACAACTGTTTTTCACACTTAACGACCGTCACAGCCTTCCCTGGGGTCACATGATCAGAATTTGGGCGCTTGGCAGTTGGCTCATATTTATGACGGTTGCAACGTCCCAATTTGCGCTGGCTTCTGACAAGCAACGTCAATGGGGGTAGCCAGATCCGCTTAACAACGGTGCAATTCCCTTAATGACCCCAGCGATCCGATGAATGACCGCATCAAAAGAGAACGTCCAATCGGGCGCGGCTCTCTTAACGACTTCCTTGCTTAGTGACCTTATGTTCCTGTCCAATTTGTTGTCTTAAGTCGAGGCGGCCTCGTACATTTCAGGTTTATACCTCTCCTTTCTGAAGCACAGGTAGTCCTCCACTTACAACTCGTCGTTTTAGTGACCGTTCACAGTTGCAACAGCACTGGAAAAAAAGGGACCATTTTTCACACTTACGACCGTTGCAGCACCCTCCATGGTCACGTGATCCCAGTTTGGTTACTTGGCAACTGGCGTGGACAGGTAATCCTCAACTTAAATGACCACCGTTGAGCCCAACATTTCTGTTGTTCAGCAAAACGGTTTTGCTAAGTTGTGCTCCATTTTACAACCTTTCTTGCTTCAGTTCTTAAGCGAATCATTGCAGTTGATAGCGGAAAGAGTCTATGGAGATTCTCCGTCATCCAAGCCATAGTTATCCCAAAGGTGCTTTTTTGGGGGGGGGGAGGCAACTGGACTTTCTTGCATTTCTTTGAAGATGTTTCGCTTCTCATCCAAGAAGCTTCTTCAGTTATTTATTATTATTTATTTATTAATTGGATTTCTATGCCGCCCTATTCCAGGAACTCAGGGCGGCTCACAACATAGATAGAAATCTAACATTAAAATACATTATATATATATATAAAAAAACCCTTAATTAAAAAAACAATCATCCAAACAAACATGCACACAAACATACACTGGCTAGGGGCAAGATGTTAACTGCCCCAGGCCTGTCGGCAAAGATGTGTCTTCAGCAGTTTGCGAAAGTTCTGACCGGATAGTGGGGAAGGGATGGATTTATACTCCTTGCAGATAGCTGGTCATTTGCATTTTTTTAGAGGATCGTTGAGCCCACTTGGATCTTTACCTGTGTCCTCAGGGTCACCTGAGTGGTGCAAATGGGTGTCGAGCCGTCTTGGAACTGCTGAGGACACCATCCACCTCCAGTTTGCAATCCTCTCTTAAAGCAGCCCAGCACTGTGTTGGCTTTTTTGGCAGCTGCAGCACACGGCTGGCTCCTATTTAAGGGATTGTCCACTAGGACTCCAAGATCCCTCTCACAGTTGCTACTATAGTTGCTACTATACCAGCGGTTCTCAACCTTTTCCGGGGCTCGACCCCGGCCCGCATCGCGCATGCGCGGCACGACGGCCCGCATCGCAAAGGGGAAAAAAATGGCGGACCAAAAAAAAAAATGGCCGACCCCCCCAAAAAATGGTCGACCCCCCCAAAAAATGGCGGGCCTGCATCGCGCATGCACAGTGCGACGGCCCACATCGCGCATGTGCGGCGCGACAGCCCGCATCGCAAAGGGGGAAAAAATGGCGGACCCAAAAAAAAATGGCCGACCCCCCCAAAAAATGGCGGGGCCACATCGCGCATGCACGGCGCGACGGCCCGCATTGCAAAGGGGAAAAAAATGGCGGACCAAAAAAAATGGCTGACCAAAATAAATAAATAAATAAATGGCAGAATGCGGTGTTTGGCGACCCCTGTGAAATGGTCGTTCGACCCCAAATGGGGTCGCGACCCACAGGTTGAGTACCGCTGCCCTATACTGTACCTGTACATTTGGTTTTTCTTGCCTAAATATAGAACCTGACTTTTTTCACCCTTGAATTTCATTTTGTTAGATAGCGCCCAGTGTTCAAGTCTGTCCAAGATCCTCCTGTATCTTAAGCCTGTCTTCTGGAGTGTTGGCTCCACAGGGAGGGAGCCACCATGCAGAGGGCCCTTCTTCTGGGCCCCACCACATATACCTCCATAGGGATGGGACCCTCAGCGTTCCTTGCCTCCCCGCTCTTGTGGGTCAGGTGGATGTGACCAATTGTGGCTGTAAGTTGAAGACAACCTGAATATTTTAGACAGTTGTAAAAAAACATGTTGAGACTCTAGAAAGAGTACAGAGAAGGGCCACAAAGACGATTAGGGGACTGGAGGCTAAAACATACGAAGAACGGTGGCTGGAATTGGGTATGTCTAGTTTAACGAAGAGAAGGACAAGGGGGGACATGATAGCAGTGTTCCAATATCTCAGAGGCTGCCCCAAAGAAGAGGCAGTCAAGCTATTCTCCAAAGCCCCTGAAGGCAGGACAAGAAGCAACGGGTGGAAACTAGTCAAGGAGAGAAGCAACCTAGAACTAAGGAGAAACTTCCTGACAGTGAGAACAATTAACCAGGGGAACAACCTGCCTCCAGAAGTGGTGAATGCTCCAACACTGGAAGTTTTTAAGAAGAGACTGGACAGCCATTTGTCTGGAATGTTATAGGGTTTCCTGCCTGAGCAAGGGGTTGGACTAGATGACCTCCAAGGTCCCTTCCAACTTTATTATTATTATTATTATTATTATTATCATCATCATCATCATCATCATCATCATCATCATCATCATCATCATCATCATCATCATCATTATTATTATTATTATTATTATTATTATTATTATTATTATTATTATTATTATATCACCACTCCAGCTTTTGAATGTTTTCCTTGTTCCGGGCTCTCGTCTTACCCCGATGAAAGCAATCCTAGATTATTATTTTTTTTCCCCCACACGTCTGGACTGCAAACATTCACCCCCAGAATATAGCATCTTTCTAGATTAAAACACACCCACCCACTCAGCTTGGCAGAGACAACTTTTTCTTTGCATTTCTACGATGGGCGATAAAGGCATAAATTCCCCATGGGGGGGACCCGGAGAGCGGCAAACATTTCTGTTTGTTCTTCCTCCAAATAAATTGAGATGTATTTGTGAAAGTGTCAGGTAAAGCCTGCAGGAATGAAACTATAAAACACCCAAAGCTGCTTGGTGCCGCCTTGACAGACAGTCCAGATTAATGGGCCAACATTTTTATGGTCTGTTAACAACTGATCTAGGTTTTAAATATATTATCTTTCATTCCACGATGTGTCACTTGGTAAACCATGCTTGGTTTGGACCTGGGTGGGAGAATGGTTGTGTGAATACAGTTAGTCCTCGATTGTTTAGTGATTTTCGAAGTTACCACAGCACTGAAAAAAGCGACTTATCACCGTTTTTCACAGTTACGTGACGTGATCAGAATTCAGACGCTGGGCAACTGGTTCATACTTACGACGGTTGCCGTGTCCCAGGGTCCTGTGATTTCCCCCTTTTGTGACTGTCTGACCAGCAAAGTCAACAGATACACTTAACGACCGGGTTACGAACTTATCAACTGCAGTGATTCGCTTAACAACTGTGGCGAGAAATGGGGCACAGCTCACTTAACCAATGTCTGGCTTAACAACAGGAATGTCGGGCTCTCAGTTGTGGCCATAAGTCGAGGGCTGCCTGTAGTTAGGATGAAAACTGTATTGACGTAGCTCGACTACTGCAATGCTCTCTACATGGGGGTACCTTTGAAAAACGCTCGGAGACTTCAGGTAATGCAGAATGCAGCCGCGCGAGCAGTATTGGGCCTACCTAGAAATGCCCACATTTCGGCATCACTCCGCGAGCTGCATTGGCTGCCAATTGGTCTCCGAGCCCAATTCAAAGCGTTGGTTATGACCTATAAAGCCCTACATGGCATCGGACCAGGTTACTTACGGGACCGTCTGCTGCCCCATGAAACCCAGCGACCGGTTAGGGCCCACAGAGTAGGCCTTCTCCAGGTCCCGTCAGCCAGACAGTGTCGCCTGGCGGGGCCTAGGGGAAGGGCCTTCTCTGTTGCGGCCCCGGCCCTCTGGAACCAACTCCCCCCGGAGATCCGTATTGCCCCCACCCTCTCCGCCTTTCGTAAACTGCTTAAGACTCATCTTTGCCGACAGGACTGGGGCAGTTAACACCTTGCCCCAGCCAGTGTATGTATGTTTGTATGTCTGTTTCTGGATGATTGGTTGTTTTTAATTAATGGGTTTTATAATGTATTTTAATATTAGATTTCTACATGTAGTATTTATGTTGTGAGCCGCCCTGAGTTCTTGAAATAGGGCGGCCTAGAAATCTAAATAATAAATCTAAGTAATAAATAAATTACTACTTATTTTTCCGTGTCTGCTACCTCCTCAATAAAAGGAATTCTTTTGATTTTTTGGCGGGCTTTTTCCCCCCCCCAAAGGTGAGATTATTTTTCCTCACATCTTCAGGTACAATTTATCCAGGCGTCTGCCAGAAACGCCTCTCATTCTGCAAGCTTTCAAAAAGATATTCGTTCCTTCAACGCTGTCAGAAAGAAGTAAAAGAAAAAGGAAGTTTTATTTGTGAGGGAAAGAAAGACTGACCCAGGAGAATTTTCCGGGAAAGGTAAAGAAATTCTACATCTGCCTGTACAGACAATCAAATAAAAGATGTCCCAGAAGATCTTGGCCAAATGATCTGGGGGCAGGAGTGCACACTTGCCCTAATACAGGAAGTCCTCAATTTACGACCGTCCCAGGGAAAGTCAATGGAGGAAACAGAGTCGATGGGGGGGGGGAGAAACCAGATTCACTTAACAACTTTATGATTCATTGAAGAACCGCACTGATTCGCTTAACCACGGTGGCACCAAGGTCGCAAAATGGAATACGGCTCGCTTAACAGCTGCCTTGCTGGGCGACAGAAAGGTTGGGCTTGACGTTGGTCGTAGTTCCCTTTTTGTCCCTGGGCTCCTCGACTTACAACAGTCACAACAGGTCATTTTGAAGTTACAATGATATGAAAAGAAGCCACTTATGACCGTTTTTCAGAGGTAACGACTGTTGCGCCATCCCCAGGATGATGTGATAAAAATTCAGATGCTTGGCAACTGACTTCTATTTATGATGGCTGCAGCATCCCAGGGGGGGGGTCACGTGATCCCCTTTGGCGACCTTCAGGCAAGCCAGATTCACTTAACAACCGTGTGAATAGAATAGAATAGAATAGATGGAATGGAATGGAATAGAATAGAATAGATGGAATGGAATGGAATGGAATGGAATGGAATGGAATGGAATAGAATAGAATAGAATAGAATAGAATAGAATAGAATAGAATAGAATAGAATAGAATAGAATAGAATAGAATAGAATAGAATAGAATAGAATAGAATAGAATAGAAAATAGACCAGACCAGACCAGACCAGACCAGACCAGACCAGAACAGAACAGAACAGAACAGAACAGAACAGAACAGAATAGATGGAATGGAATGGAATAGAATAGAATAGAATAGAATAGAATAGAATAGAATAGAATAGAATAGAATAGAATAGAATAGAATAGAATAGAATAGAATAGAATAGAAAATAGACCAGACCAGAACAGAACAGAACAGACCAGACCAGACCAGAACAGAACAGAACAGAACAGAACAGAACAGAATAGAATAGAATAGAATAGAATAGAATAGAATCTGGTCTGCCAATCCTTTGCCAGAATAGAATGGAATGGAATGGAATGGAATAGAATAGAATAGAATAGAATAGAATAGAATAGAATAGAAATAGAATAGAATAGAATAGAATAGAATAGAAAATAGACCAGACCAGAACAGACCAGAACAGAACAGAATAGAATAGAATAGAATAGAATCTGGTCTGCCAATCCTTTGCCAAAATAGAATAGAATGGAATAGAATAGAATAGAATAGAATAGAATGGAATGGAATGGAATGGAATGGAATGGAATGGAATGGAATAGAATAGAATAGAATAGAATAGAATAGAATAGAATAGAATAGAATAGAATAGAATAGAATAGAATAGAAAATAGACCAGACCAGACCAGACCAGACCAGACCAGACCAGACCAGAACAGAACAGAACAGAACAGAATAGAATAGAATAGAATAGAATAGAATCTGGTCTGCCAATCCTTTGCCAGAATGGAATGGAATGGAATGGAATGGAATAGAATAGATGGAATGGAATGGAATAGAATAGATGGAATGGAATGGAATGGAATAGAATAGAATAGAATAGAATAGAATAGAATAGAATAGAATAGAATAGAATAGAATAGAATAGAATAGAATAGAATAGAATAGAAAAGAAAAGAAAAGAAAATAGACCAGACCGGAATGGAACAGAACGGAACAGAACAGAACAGAACAGAATAGATGGAATGGAATGGAATGGAATAGAATAGATGGAATGGAATAGAATAGATGGAATAGAATAGAATAGAATAGAATAGAATAGAATAGAATAGAATAGAATAGAATAGAATAGAATAGAATAGAATAGAATAGAATAGATGGAATGGAATGGAATGGAATAGCATAGCATAGCATAGCATAGCATAGCATAGCATAGCATAGCATAGCATAGCACAGCACAGAACAGAACAGAACAGAACAGAACAGAACAGAACAGAACAGAACAGAACAGAATAGAATAGAATAGAATAGAATAGAATAGAATAGATGGAATGGAATGGAACAGAACAGAACAGAACAGAACAGAATAGATGGAATAGAATAGAATAGAATAGAATAGAATAGAATAGAATAGAATAGAATAGAATAGAATAGAATAGAATAGAATAGAATAGAATAGAATAGAATAAGAATCTGGAAGGGACTTTGGAAGTCTTCTAGTCCAGCCGCCTGCTCAAGCAGGAGAGCCTAGACCAGGGGTAGGCAACCTTGGCTCTTTTATGACTCATGGACTTCAACTCCCAGAATTCCTGAGCATGGCTGGCTCAGGAATTCTGGGAGTTGAAGTCCATGAGTCATAAAAGAGCCAAGGTTGCCTACCCCTGACCTAGACCATTTCAAACCGGTGACCGTCCAGTGTCCTCTTAAAAATTTCAAGTGCTTGAGCGCCCACGACTTCTGGTGGCAAGCAGTTCCACTGGTTAATTGTCCTCACTGTCAGGAACTTTCTCCTTAATTCCAAGTTGCTTCTCTCTTTGGTCAGCTTCCAACCATTGTTTCTTGTCCTGCCCTCTGGTGCTTTGGGGAATAATTTGACTCCCTCTTCTTTTGTAGCTGCCCCTCAGATACTGGAACACGGCTATCATGTCTCCCCTATTTCTTGTTTCTTTAGACTAGCCAAACCCTGCAGCCGTTCTTTGTATGTTTTAGTCTCCAGGCCTTTGGTCATCTTAGTTCAGCGGTTCTCAACCTTTTTCAGGCCGAGACCCCACCTGCGCCGCCCATGTGCGGCAACACGGCCCGCATCGCGCATGTGCAGCACGACGGGCCGAACCGTGCATGCGCGGTGCAACGGGCCAAACTGCACATGTGCAGCGCATGCGCGACAGGCCGAACTGCGCATGCGCGGTGCGACAGGCTGAACTGCACATGCGCGGCGCGACGGGCCAAATTGCGCATGCACAGCACATGCGCGAAGGGCAGAACCGCGCATGCGTGGCGCAATGGCCCGAATTGCGCATGCACGGCGCATGCGCGACGGCCGAGGGGAAATGGGGAAAAAATGGCGGACTGCGGTGTTTGGCGACCCCCGTGAAATGGTTGTTCGACCCCAAATGGCGTCGCGACCCACAGGTCGAGAACCGCTGTCTTAGTTGCTCTTCTCTGATTTTTTTCCAAACTCTCAACATTTTTTCTGTAGTATGGGGGCCAAACCTGGTGTGGTCTCACTAGAGTTTTATATGGTGATTCATTTAAGAACTGTGACAAGGACAGTTGTAAAATAGGGCAAAACTCACTTCACAACTGTCTCCTTTAGCAACAAAAACGTTGGGCTCCGTTGGGGTTGTGGATTTAAGACTTCCTGTCCATGCGGTTCATTTAAATTCTATTACAGGACCTTGGACAGCACCCAACAGACTGTAGCCCTGACACTGTGTGGATTCGCCATCTTGAGTTACTTGTGAAAATAATTTTAAAAACTTAAATACATTAGGCTGCATTAACAGAGGGAGAGAATCAAGATCACGTGAAGTGTTAATACCACTTTACAAGGCCTTGGTAAGGCCACACTTGGAATCCTGCATCCAGTTTTGGTCACCACGATGTAAAAAAGAGCAACAAAGATGATCAGGGGACTGGAGGCTAAAACATACGAGGAATGGTTGCAGGAATTGGGTATGTCTAGTTTAACTAAGAGAAGGACAAGGGGGGACATGATAGCCGTGATTCAATATCTCAGGGGCTGCCCCAAAGAAGAGGGAGTCAAGCTATTATCCAAAGCGCCTGAAGGCAGGACAAGAAGCAACGGATGGAAACTAACCAAAGGAGAGAAGCAACTTAGAACTAAGGAGAAACTTCCTGACAGGGAGAACAATTAACCAGTGGAACAACCTGCCTCCAGAAGCGGTGAATGTTCCAACAATGGAAGTTTTTAAGAAGAAACTGGACAGCCATTTGTCCGAAATGGTAGAGGGTTTCCTGCCTGAGCAGGGGGTTGGACTAGATGACACCTAAGATCCCTTCCAACTTTATTATTATTATTATTATTATTATTATTATTATTATTATTATTATTAATAATAATGATGATGATGATGATAATACTAATACTAATAATAATGATAATGATGATAATAATAATAATAATAATGATAATAATAATAATGATGATAATGATGATAATGATGATAATGATAATAATAATAATAATAATAATAATAATAATAATAATAATAATAATAATAATAATAATAATAATAATCTTGTTTTGCTTAGCAACAGAAATCTGGGGCTCTGTTGTGGTTGTAAATTGAGGAACTACTGCTATTAGGCCTTGCAGGCCCTTTGAGTTTGCAGCTATCAGTGAGGTGTCATCAGCCTAAGCACGGATTATTGATGTTTTTTTTCTTCCATCTCAGAAGCTCTATTATTATCCCATTTCATTTCTTTAAATCAGGCTGTTGTGGATGACAGGAAAGTGCTCAAGAGCCGCAGATCTTGCGTCCGAGTTGACTAGATCTTGACTGCCCCTATCAGGAACACACTGATTTATTGCTTGTTAGATTCCTATCTCGTGTTACCTCCAGGCCTCCAGAGCAATCTAATCATCTTCCTTCTTTCGATTTTTTCACCAGGAGAACTTTGCGAGGTAGATTAGCAAAGACTGAAGTGTCTGCGGAGCCTGTTGGAGGAGGGGGGGAGGACTAGAACTCGGGTCTTCCCATTCCTAATCCAGCCCCAGGCACTCTAAACCTGATTGGCTCTTGGGTTGGGAGGGAGGGAGTGGTGGAATGTCAGCCAATGAGCTTCTGCAGCTGAGGCGGGTCTGGAATTTGGGTGTCCCCATCCATAATTCTACCCCCTTCAACTGTATGCCTGATTGGCTCTAGGGCTGGGAGGGAGGGAGTGGTTGACTGTCCACCAATGAGCTTCTGCCCTGAGGTTGGACTAGAACTCAGATCTGTCCACTCTTAAACCATCTCCTTCCACACCTGATTGGCTCTTGGGCTGGCAGGAGCTGGTCTAATGTCAGCCAATGGGCTTCAGCAACTGAGGTGGCACTAAAATTTGGGTGTCCCCACTCCTAATCCAGCCCCTTCAATTCTACTCCTGATTGGCTCGTGGACTGGGATGGAGGGAGCGGTGGAACGTCAGCCAATGAGTTTCTGCATCTGAGGCAGGACTAGAACTCAGATCTCACGCTTCCTAATTCAGCCCCTTCTACCTTATACTTTATTGACTCTTTGCTTGGGAAGGTGGGACTTGCCCAGGGCAAGCCAATGAGCTTCTGGGACAGAGCCGGGACTAAAACCTGGATCTCCCCATTTTTAGTCCACTCCCTCTCCCACTACACCTGATTGGCTGTTGGATTGGGAGGGAGGGTCTGCCCTGAAATCAGCCAATGAGTTTCCGAAACCGAGGAAGGATTAGAACACAAGCTCCATCATCGATTTCTCATGCACCATCTTTCCCTTGGCTTCTGTGACCAAGGGAGAACGTGAACCCGTTCCCAGTTCAGCACTTTCACCATTACACCACCCTATCTTTAGAACTGAAAGGGAAAGACTGGCCCAAAGTCTTCCGGGTGGCTCCAGGGTAGTAGCAGAATTAGAACCCAGATCTCCCTGCTCCTAATCCAGCACCTTTACCATTGAACTGCTCTATTTCTGGGTTGGAGGGGGATCTCTCTGTGGTTGAGAGTAAACAACCAACAAGAACCAGGTGGGAAGCCAACCATCTCACAACCTCCGAGTTTGCTTTGCGTTCCCCATCCCGAGTTGTATAAACAGAGGCATAGAATTAAGATCACACAAAGTATTAGTAACACTTTATAACATAAGAACATAAGAAGAGCCATGCTGAATCAGGCTGAAGCCCATCGAGTCCAGCATTCTGTGTCACACAGTGGCCCACCAATTGTACATGGGGATCTTGAGCAGAAAGAGAAGGCAAAACCCTCCCTTTCCCTTCACCCCCAACAAATGGTACTCAAGGGAATCCTGCCTGCCTCAACCAACATAGAGGCGGCACATGGACATCCATTTTAATAACCACCGATACACTTGGCATCCATGAATCTATCTAGCCCTGCCTTGAAGCTATCAAGGCTGACAGCTGTCACGACCCCTTCAGGAAGTGAATTCCATAAATCAACGACCCTCTGGGTGAAGAAATATTTCCCTTTATTTGTCCTCACTTTCTTAGCTATGAGCTTTAGGGAGTGCCCCCTTGTCCTGGTGTTGTGTGATAGAGAAAAGAATTTTTCTCTATCCACCTTTTCTATCCCATGCATGATTTTATACACTTCGATCAAGTCACCCCTTAAACGCCGTCTTTCAAGGCTGAAGAGACCAAGGCGTTGCAATCTGGTTTCATAAGGGAGGCGCTCCATTTCCTTGATCATTCTTGTTGCCCTTTTTTGCACCTTTTCCAGTTCCATTATATCCTTCTTGAGGTGCGGTGACCAGAACTGTACACAGTACTCCAAGTGTGGTCTCACCATCGATTTGTACAGAGGCAATACAAAAACCCTAATAAGACCACGCCTGGAATACTGCAGCCATTTTTGGTCACCGTATCACAAAAAAGATGTTGAGAGTCTGGAAAAAAAAAATCATAGAAGAGCAATGAAGGTGATCCAAGGCCTGGAGGCTAAAACATATGAAGAACGATTGCGGGACTTGGGTTTGGCTAGTCTAAAGAAAAGAAGAAACAGGGGCGACATGATAGCCGTGTTCCAGTATCTGAGAGGCTGCCACAAAAAAGAGGGAGTCATGTTATTCTTCAAAGCACCAGAGGGCAAGGCAAGAGACAATGGGTGGAAACTCATCAAGGAGAGAAGCAACCTGGAACTAAGGAGCAACTTCCTAACAATGAGGACAATTAACCAGTGGAACAACCTGCCTCCAGAAGTTGTGGGTGCTCCATCACTGGAGGTTTTTAAGAAGAGACTAGACCAGGAGTCTTCAAACTTGGCCCTATTATGACTAGTGGACATCAACTCCCAGAATTCCTCAGCCAGGCACGCCCCAGGCGTTGAAGTTGAAGTCCATCAGTCATAAAAGGGCCAAGTTTGAAGACCCCTCAACTAGACAGTCACTTGTCTGAAATGGTCTAGGTTCTCCTGCTTGAGCAGGGGGTTGGACTAGAAGACCTCCAAGGTCCCTTCCAGCTCTATTCTACTCTAACAATTCTATTCTTTGCTTGTCTTCTCCAATTGGCCAGGCCAAAGTGGTCATTTCAATTTCCCAGAATGCCCCAGTGCAATAAGATAGGCAGATAGACCCTCCCCAGCTTTACTGCTGTCCTTGATGCTCCCAGCTAAAGCCCATCGGAAGTCAGGTTTTGTCCAGCCCCCCCCCCATCTAACTAGGGCAGGGAACAAGTCCTGCAGGCCTGTTGCCAAGCAAGAAAGCCAACCTGGATGCCAGGATCCCGGGAGACCTTGGCACAGCTTGACATAGCCAGGATGAAACATCTGGCTGAGCCTTGTAGGCATCTGGCAGGGAGCGGACTTCCAGATTGCGGGGTTTGACATTCGTGGGTAAAAAAGCTGCCCATTGCCAAATCTCATTGGGTCTGTCGGCCACGCTCCAACTCGGCTGCCCGCTGGCATTTGCAGAAACGCGTTGATGAAGGCCAAGCTAGAGATGCATCCCAGCTGGGATGTCTTCTTTATTTATCTATCCATTATTTAATTCCATTTGTGCGGCTGCCCGTCACAACAAGTGTCTCTCTGCGCAGTGAACAGAATGAAAACGAAATGAAAAACAAAAGAGCCAAAAAAAAAAAAGCCAATACAATCTTTGCTTGGCATAAACGGAGGCATAGAATCAAAACCACGTGAAGTATTAGTACCGCTTTATAAAAACTTAGTAAGGCCACACCTGGAATACTGCGTCCAGTTTTGGTCACCACATGACAAAGGAGATGTTGAGACTTTGGAAAAAGTGCTTAGAGGCCTGAGGACAAAGACATTATTATTATTATTATTTATTAAATTTCTATGCCGCCCTATTCCGGGAACTCAGGGCGGCTCACAGCATAAATAGAAACCCAATATAAAAAACTACATAATACACATATAAAAAAATACATATATAAAAAGAGAACCCCTAAATTAAGAAACCATTCATTCAGCAAACGTACACACAAACATATACTGGCTAGGGGCAAGATGTCAACCGCCCCAGGCCTGTCGGCAGAGATGGGTCTTTAGCAGTTTACGAAAGGCGGAGAGGGTGGGGGCAATACGGATCTCTGGGGGGAGTTGATTCCAGAGGGCTGGGGCTGCAACAGAGAAGGCTCTTCCCCTAGGCCCCGCCAGGCGACACTGTATGGCTGACGGGACCTGGAGAAGGCTGACTCTGTGGGCCCTAACCGGTCGCTGGGATTCATGGGGCAGCAGACGGTCCCGTAAGTAACCTCGTCCGATGCCATGTAGGGCTTTATAGGTCATAACCAACACTTTGAATTGGGTTCGGAGACCAATTGGCAGCCAATGCAGCTCGCGGAGTGATGCCGAAATGTGGGCATTTCTGGGCAGGCCCAACACTGCTCGCGCGGCTGCATTCTGCATTACCTGAAGTCTCTGAACGTTTTTCAAAGGTAGCCCCATGTAGAGAGCATTGCAGTAGTCGAGCCTCGAGATGATAAGAGCATGAGTGACTGTGAGCAGAGACTCCCGGTTCAAATAGGGCCGCAGCTGGTGCACCAGGCGAACCTGGGCAAATGTCCTCCTCGCCACAGCCGAAAGATGATGTTCCAAATTTAGCTGTGGATCGAGGAGGACGCCCAAGTTGCGGACCTTCTCCGAGGGGGTCAAAACCTCCCCCCCCCAGGCTGATGGACGGATAGATTGAATTATCTTTGGGAGGCAGAACCCATAGCCACTCCGTCTTGTCGGGGTTGAGTTTGAGGAAGGAAGAACGGTGGCAGGAATTGGGTATGTCCAGTCTTGCGAAAAGAAGGACAAGTATTCCAGTTTTGAGGGGCTGCCACAAAGAAGAGGGGGTCAAATTATTTTCCTGAGAAGCACCAGAGAAGGAAAAAAAATGGATGGAAACTAATCAAGGAGAGAAGCAACCTGGAATTAAGGAGCAACTTTCTAACAGAACAATTAACCAGTGGAACTGCTTGCCTCTAGAAGTTGTGGATGCTCCATCACTGGATAGTCACTTGTCTCAAATTGTGTAGGGTCTCCTGCTTCAGCAGGGGGTTGGACTAGAAGACCTCCAAGGTCCCTTCCAACTCAATTCTGATTGATTGAAAACAATTGCAGTTGGACAAAAAATGCAGCCGAGAAAGGAACAGGCACCATGAAACAGGCACTTGAGGGAAGGTGTGGGTCAGATGGGGTGGGGGATTGGGTGTTTACAGGCTGTTCTCCCAAATCAGGGTGTCTCTCTCGCAGACTTTACAAGCTCATATCAAGCCAGCATTGTCAAGGGTACATCTCTGTCCTCCAATTACCAACTCTGGGGATGAGTGCCGACAAAATCTCAGGGGCTGCCCCAAAGAAGAGGGAGTCAAGCTATTCTCCAAAGCGCCTGAAGGCAGGACAAGAAGCAACGGATGGAAACTAACCAAGGAGAAACGCAACCTGGAACTAAGGAGAAACTTCCTGACAGTTAGAACAATTAACCAGTGGAACAACCTGCCTCCAGAAGCGGTGAATGCTCCAACACCGGAAGTTTTTAAGAAGAGACTGGACAGCCATTTGTCTGAAATGGTATAGGGTTTCCTGCCTGAGCAGGGGGTTGGACTAGATGACCTCCAAGATCCCTTCCAACTTTATCATCATCATCATCATCATCATCATCATCATTATTATTATTATAAAACGGGAGCCAAACCAAACTCTCTGATAAATCAGAGGTGCCATTTTGATTTGTTCCCCCCCATTAGATCACAAACCAGGATCATCCTGGGGGAACAGTTGTGAAAAGAAGAATATTCCTCAGAAGGGGGATGTTCGAAAATTGGGGATGGGAAGCAGAAATGGCCCCACCTGGAAAAGGGCCAGGTGTCTCCCTTTGTGCCAGAAGGTTGTCCACTCAAGATATGAAAATAGCAATGTCAGTCATGAGCCCATTACAGCAGGATCTTGCTTTAAGGATTGTTATGTGGAGAGGGAATTGGAGGGAGGGAGAGGGATGTTGGAAGGAGACAGATGGAAGGAAGGAAGGAAGGAAAGAAGGAAGGAAGGAGATGGGAGGAAGGAAGAAAGGAAGAGATAACAATAAGAATATAGAAGGAAGGAAGGAAGGAAGGAAGGAAGGAAGGAAGGAAGGAAGGAAGGAAGGAAAGGAAGGAAGGAAGGAAGGAAGACATAACAATAAGAATATGGAAGGAAGGAAGGGATAACATAAGAATGTGTATGAAATGAAGGAAGGAAAGAAGGAGATGGAAGGAAGGAAAAAAGGACGTTTGGCAACTGACTCATAATAATAATAATAAAGTTGGAAGGGACCTTGGAAGTCATCTAGTCCAACCCCCTGCTCAGGCAGGAAACTCTACACCATTTCAGACAAATGGCTGTCCAGTCTCTTCATAAAAACTTCTAGTGTTGGAGCATTCACCGCTTCTGGAGGCAGGTGGTTCCACTGGTTAATTGTTCTCACTGTCAGGAAGTTTGTAGGTCAGTGATGGCGAACCTTTTAGAGACCGAGTGCCCAAACTGCAACCCAAAACCCACTTATGCATTGTCAAGTGCCGGGTGGGTGTGGCCCATTGGGTGGGCGTGGCTGTGATGGTAACGGCAGACTGGGCGGGACTAAAAAGTTCAATCAAACAATTCCAACTTTGCAAGATCTTTTTTTTCCCCCGCGAGAAGTTGAAATTGATTGATTGATTGAACTTTTTTTTTTTTTGCCATGGCAGCGGCGGCCTAAAGCGAAAAAGTTTTATAAAACCCAGCTGAAGGCCTAGGACTGGGACGACGGCGCGCGTGCCCACAGAGAGGGCTCTGAGTGCCGCCTCTGGCACCCGTGCCATAGGTTTGCCACCACTGTTCTGGGTTCTTCTCTCCTTGATTAGTTTCCATCCATTGCTTCTTGTCCTGCCTTCAGGCGCTTTGGAGAATAGCTTGATTGCCTCTTCTTTGGGGCAGCCCCTGAGATACTGGAACACTGCTATCATGTCCCCCCTGGTCCTTCTCTTCATTAAACTAGTCATTCCCAATTCCATTCCTTGCATGTTTTAGCCTCCAGTCCCCTGATCATCTTTCTTGCTCTTCTCTGCACTCTTTTCTAGAGTCTCAACATCTTTTTTACATCGTGGTGACCAAAATTGGATGCAGTTTTCCAAGTGTGGCCTTACCAAGGCCTTCTAAGTGGTACTAATACTTCACGTGATCTTGATTCTATCCCTCTGTTAATGCAGCCCAGCACTGTGTTGGCTTTTTTGGCAGCTGCAGCACACGGCTGGCTCCTATTTAAGTGATTGTCCACTAGGACTCCGAGATCCCTCTCACAGTTACTACTATTGAGCAAGGTACCTATACTATACCTGTACATTTGGTTTTTCTTGCCTAAATGTAGAATCTTACTTTTTTTCATCATTTGAATTTCATTTATGATGATTGCAGAGTCCCGGGGTCACGTGATCCCTTTTTGCTACCTTCTGACGAGCAAAATCAGTGGAGGAATCCAGATTCACTTAACAACCGTGTTCCTAACTTAACAACAGCGGTGATCGGCCTAACACAGGGGTCTTCAAACACGGCTCTTTTGTCACTCATAGACTTCAACTGCCTGGCTGAGGAATTCTGGGAGTTGAAGTCCATGAGTCATAAAAGGGCCGAGTTTGAAGACCCCTGGCTTAACAACGGTGGCAAGAAAGATAGAAAAATGGGGCAAAACCCACTTAACAACCATCTCACTTAGCTACAGAAATCATGGGTTCAACTGTGGTTGTAAGTCGAGGATTACCTGTAGCTGACAACCTAACTTTTCAGCGATAGTACGATCAACACGCATTTCCTAACCCAGGGGTAGGCCACCTTGGCTCTTTTATGACTGGTGGACTTCAACTCCCAGAATTCCTGAGCCAGAATGGCTCAGCTTGGAAACCTCTCCCTTTCCCCTCAGCGTGGCTGCCTCAGGAATTCTGGGAGTTGAAGTCCACCAGTCATAAAAGGGCCAAGGTGGCCTACCCCTGTCCTAACCGAACACGGTAGACATTTTTTCCTCCTTCGTTACCTCATGATTTTTGTTTTGCTCAGTAGCAAATTATGATTTCCCCCTTCCCTGTCTTTGTTTTCCTTTTTTTTTTTAATTGTCTGGCACTCAACGCTTGCAATTTTGTCTCATCCCTGCCACCCTGGACAATTCTGGCTGCGTTGCCGTTTATTATGCTGAGCTGAACGTCGGCGGTTGGCATTTGAATGCGCTTGTTTTCCTTTGCCCTCCTCAACCTTTTTTCCTCACGTGCCATGTCTTTTTCAATTGCTCGCTGGAGGTGAGGCACTGAACGCCTCTTCTTCGCCCCAGGGCCGCTGCTTAACAAAAGAGCCTCCTGAGAATAGAGGTCCTTATTGCTTAAAACGGTCCAATTTCAAGAAGTTTGGGAAGTGTTTCAAAAACGCCTTTGCTTCCATTTTCGGTGCTGGCGTCTCAGCTGCCTGCGCAGTGCCACCAGCCCTGCGGGGTGCTTCACGGTCTCTCTACAACTAGCGGGGCGTGTGAGTGTGTCAAGGAACGGTAACGGGTGTGTGTTTGCGTACATAATTTCCTCAATGGGTTTGAATTGCTGTCTTCGAAATTACATTAGATTGCATGAACAAAGAGGCCAAAACTTGCTGGAAGATAATCAAAGAGGAACAAAATTATCTCCCCCCCCCCGGTTCAGCAAAGGAGAAGTGGCTTCGGCTACAGATCAAATCTTTCCTGCCCAGAGAGAGAATTCAGAGTGGAAAACCCCGTAGAAAGAGAGAAAAAGTACAGGCAATCCTCGGTTTATGTTAACAATTCATTTAGTGACCGTTCGAATTTGCAATGGCACTGACCTTTTTTTCCACACTTACAACCGTTGCAGCATCCCCATGGTGGCGTGATCGAAATTCAGATGCTTGACAACTAGCTCATATTTATGATTTCCTGTCTGAGCAGCGGGTTGGACTAGATGACCTCCAAGGTCCCTTCCAACATTATTATTATCATTATTATTATTATTATTATTATCATTATTATTATTATTATTATTATTATTATTATTATTATTATTATTATGGATCATCGCACAGTCAGCCAGATGTTCAGACTGGATTTGGCATTTTGTCTACCTATCGAGTCCTTCCCAAGGACCTGGGATAGGCAGATGTGGATGTTTGATGGTATTACAGATATTGTCGCAGGATGGAAGCAGTTCCTAGTAAGGCCGCCTTTTGCAATTGACTAATGGCGAATTTGTCAATGCCAATGATGGTGTTCAAGTGGTGCTCCGGGTGTTTAGGGATTGCACCCAAGGCGCCTATGACTATTGGTACCACCCTTGCTTGCCTTTGCCACAGTCTTTCTATTTCTGTTTGTAGGTCTTTGCATTTTGTTATCTTCTCCAGTTGTTGCTGTTGTTGTTGTTGTTATTATTATTATTATTATTGTGGCTGAAGACAACCCCACTCCCTCCTAACTTTGCAATTGCTCCTTTTAACTTTTTTTTAATCTGCTTTTTAGCTTTCTTTATCCCCATGTTTTCCTTATTTCTTTGTATCCTACTACCCGTGTTTTCCCAAAAATAAGACAGGGTCTTATATTAATTTTTGCTTCAAAAGACCCGTTAGGGCTTATTTTGTAGTTAGGGCTTATATTCGGGGAAATATGGTCCTAAATGTGTCTGTTCTATCCCAGCCTATTGCTATCCTTGTTAAAGGCACAAGGACCAAACCCCTGCTGATGCAATAGGCTGGAGACTTTCAAACAAAACAAATCCCTTTTAATATGGGTGACAAACCTGTCAAATAGTCCAAAATACAAACAGCAAAAACTTAAGTTCAAAGGAAGGAAATAGTCCACAGGAAAAAACAGAAGAGAAGTCACAAGCAAGACGAACAGACCAGGATTCCAAGAAGCACTTGCAAACGGTTGCCTTCAGCAACCAGCACCGCCCACACCTCCTCCCTTTATTCAGCAGTCCCAAGGCGTTGCCTCTCATCGCCTTCTCCTTTTACTCTGGAGGTGTCGTATTGACTGCTGCAGATTTTCTCTTGCTAAATGCCATGTGCGAGCATCCATCAGCAAGTCCATCAGGTGTGTGTCCTCCGAGTCTGACTCATTCTCCTCACACAGCTGAGCTTCATCAGGAACACGACTGGAGGGCCCAGGCTCTGCATCAAACCGTGAGTCCTGTAATTCATCCGAGCCTCCCTCTGCCCCTGATGGCCCTTCCAAGGCCTCCTCCACCTCCTCCTCAGATTCCTCCAACTCAGCTGTTGCGAGCACAGGCTGGCACGAAATCACAACAGTGTCTGTCTGGCTGACAATCTTAACTGGGGCTTATTTTCCGGTTGAGTCTTATTTTGGGGAAAACACGGTACCTTTATTATGTTCACAAATAATTGAAGGCAGCAAATAGATCTGACACATCTTCCTCTTTGTATTTTCCTCACAAGACGGATTGCACTGAGAGAGATGGATTGACCCAAAGTCGCCCAGCTGGCTTTCGTGCCTAAGGCAGGACTAGAACTCACTGCTGCCTGTGATTGGCCCAAATTCACCCAGCTGGCTTTCATGCCTAAGGTGGCACTAGAACTCATTGTCTCCTAGTGATTGGCCCAACGTCACCCAGCCAGCTTTCATGCTTAACGCAGGACTAGAACGCACCATCTCCTGGTGACTGGCCCAATGTCACCCAGTTGGCTTTCTTGCCTAAGGCAGCACTAGAACTCACAGTCTCCTGGTAATTGGCCCAAAGTCACCCAGCTGGCTTTTATGCCTAAGGCAGGACTAGAACTCACCGTCTTCTGGTGATTGACCCAACCTCGCCCAGTTGGCTTTTATGCCTAAGGCAGGACTAGAACTCACCATCTCCTGGTGATTGGCCCAAAGTCACCCAGCCGGCTTTCCTGCCTAAGGTGGCACTAGAACTTATCGTCTCCTGGTGATTGGCCCAATGTCACCCAGCCGGCTTTCACGCTTAAGGTGGGACTATAACTCACTGTCTCCTGGTGCCTTATCCATTAAACCAAACCAACTCTGTATAACTATATCATGTACTGTACCTGCGGGTGGGCGGTGTAGAAATCTGATAAAAATCAGAGCCGCTCGGGATGGTTAGCATGCAAAGGCAGTCCCTGACAGTGAATGCCAGTAGCTTCCCCAGGATAAAATGATGGATAATTAAACCTTAAGATGCTCAGCGAATATAAAAGCGGTGGCTGAGGTCAGGCTGGGTCAAAATCCCTACTCAGCTTCGCCGTTTATATGAGCTTCAGATCAGGCCCGAAAAAAATGGGCTTCTGTTTAATTAAGCCATCCGCCAAAGAGATTAAGAAGAAAAAGGGGGAAAAAAAAGAGGACCTCAAACCCAATTGGGGGAAAAAAAAGTGATTTAAAATGTGCATTAAAATAAGAGAGCGTCTAGCCAGGTCCCCCATGCAAACTGGGAGAAGATTAAATAGCTAGAATTTGGGCAGTCTTTTTTTTTTTTTCCCCTGTTGGGGATATTAGGGGGAGGGGCAAAATGAAAGTTCTTTTAGCCTGAAAATCAAAGCAGAACACTTTCATATCGGCGGTCTTCGCGGTCTCTTTTGTTGAAGCTAGCTGAGTACGAGAATTCAATTGGATTCCCCTTTTATTTATTGAAGTTGCCAAAATTTCACACAATACACCAGACAGCCGAGCCTGGGCTTTTTATGTGCTTTTAAAAGGCTCCTGCTTTGTGCTCATGAAATGCTCTTGTGGAATTTTGGCCTATGGCTACGAAAGAGATGAAACCCAAGCTACAAAAAACAGGAGGATGTGTTCGGCAGCTGTGGGAAGCCATGAGCAACTTGTGTTGGGGTGATCAGGAGAGAAATAGATAGATAGATAGATAGATAGATAGATAGATAGATAGATAGATAGATAGATAGATAGATAGATAGGCAGGCAGGCAGGCAGGCAGGCAGGCAGGCAGGCAGGCAGGCAGGCAGACAGACAGACAGACAGATAGATAGATAGATGATAGATAGATGATAGATAGATGTTGTTGTTACTTGTGAAGTCGTGTCTGACCCATCGCGACCCCATGGACAACGTTCCTCCAGGCCTTCCTGTCCTCTACCATCTTCTGGAGTCCCTTTGAGCTCACGCCTCCTGCTTCAGTGACTCCATCCAGCCACCTCCTCCTCTGTCGTCCCCTTCTTCTTCTATTGCCGTCCATCTTTCCCAGCATTAGGCTCTTCTCCAGTGAGTCCTTCCTTCTCATTAGGTGGCCAAAGGACTTGAGTTTCAACTTCAGGATCTGGCCTTCTAAAGAGCAGTCGGGGTTGATCTCCTCTAGGACTGACCGGTTGGATCACCTTGCAGTCCAGGGGACTCGCAGGAGTCTTCTCCAGCACCATAGTTCAAAGGCCTCCATTCTTTGGCGCTCAGCCTTTCTTACGGTCCAACTTTCACAGCCATCCCTTGCAACTGGGAAAACCATGGGAAAATAGATAGATAGATAGATAGATAGATAGATAGATAGATAGATAGATAGATAGATAGATAGATAGAGAGATAGATAGATAGATGTTAGATGTTAGACAGATAGGTAGGTAGGTATATAGATAGATGTAGGTAGGTAGGTAGGTAGATAGATAGATGTATGTTAGATGTTAGATAGGTAGGTAGGTAGGTATATAGATAGATGTAGGTAGGTAGGTAGATAGATAGATATATAGATAGATAGATAGATAGATTGATTGATTGTTAGATGTTAGATGTTAGATAGATAGGTAGGTAGGTATATAGATAGAGGTAGGTAGGTAAGTAGCAAGCTAGGTAGGTAGGTAGATAGATAGATGTTAGATAGGTAGGTAGGTAGGTAGGTAGATAGGTTGATAGATAGATGTTAGGTAGGTAGGTAGGTAGGTAGATAGGTAGATAGATAGATAGATAGATGTTAGATGTTAGGTATGTATGTATGTATGTAGGTAGGTAGATAGGTAGATAGATAGATAGATAGGTAGGTAGGTAGGTAGATAGATAGATAGATTGTTAGATGTTAGATGTTAGATAGGTAGGTAGGTATATAGATAGAGGTAGGTAGGTAAGTAGCAAGCTAGGTAGGTAGGTAGGTAGGTAGATAGATGTTAGATGTTAGGTAGGTAGGTATGTATGTAGGTAGGTAGATAGGTAGATAGATAGGTAGGTAGGTAGGTATATAGATAGAGGTAGGTAGGTAGGTAGATAGGTAGATAGATAGATAGATAGATGTTAGATGTTAGGTAGGTATGTATGTATGTAGGTAGGTAGATAGGTAGATAGATAGATAGGTAGGTAGGTAGGTAGATAGATAGATAGATGTATGTTAGATGTTAGGTAGGTAGGTAGGTAGGTAGATAGATAGATAGATAGATAGATAGATGTTAGATGTTAGATAGGTAGGTAGGTAGGTATATAGATAGATGTAGGTAGGTAGATAGATAGATAGATAGATAGATTGTTAGATGTTAGATGTTAGATAGATAGGTAGGTAGGTATATAGATAGAGGTAGGTAGGTAAGTAGCAAGCTAGGTAGGTAGGTAGGTAGGTAAATAGATAGATAGATGTTAGATAGGTAGGTAGGTAGGTAGATAGGTTGATAGATAGATAGATGTTAGATAGGTAGGTAGGTAGATAGGTAGATAGATAGATAGATAGGTAGATAGATAGATGTTAGATAGGTAGGTAGGTAGGTAGATAGGTAGATAGATAGGTAGGTAGGTAGGTAGATAGATAGATAGGTAGGTAGGTAGGTAGATAGATAGGTAGGTTAGGTAGGTAGGTAGATAGATAGATAGGTAGGTAGGTAGGTAGGTAGATAGGTAGATAGATAGATAGGTAGGTAGGTAGGTAGGTAGATAGATAGATAGATAGATAGATAGATAGATAGATAGATAGATAGATAGATAGATAGATAGATAGATAGATAGATAGATAGATAGATGGCCTTGTGGTTAAAGAACCAGGCTAGAAACCAGGTCAGAAAGGATCCCACTCAGCTGGGAAAAGGTCTCGTCCAGACTCACATTTCTGACAGTTTGCAGTGTCCTGGGGTCACGTGATCCCCTCTGGTGAACTTCTGACGAGTGAAGTCGATAGGGGAGACCAGATTCACTTAACAACCGTGTTCCTAACTTAACAACTGTAGTGATTCCCTTAACAAACTGTGGTAAGAAAGATGGTCAAAATGGGGCAAAGGTCACTCAACTGCTCCCTTGCTTAGCGAACAGAAATTTTGGACTCCGGTCAAGGAAGGCCTGTAATTGAGGCAGTCATAAGTTGAGGACTGCGGTCGTAGGTTCGAGGATGGCCTGTAACTGAGAAACACTCAGGGAACCAGTCCAAATGAAGCAGTCTAACAACCACAATTTCAATCCTTCCCTGAATCAAACTCATCAACTTGAAAATACAGCTCTGGATATTAAATAAAGTACCCTGATTAATTGCTCTCACTGTCAGGAAATTTCTCCTTGGTTCCAGGTTGCTTCTCTCCTTGATTACGTTCCATCCATTGCTTTTCCCATCCGTTTATTGCACCTGCTTGGAATTAGATAAGGATCCTCTGAATTCAAGGCAAGGGGAGGGGGGGCAGTTTGGACAAATAACAAAACTCCCAAATAAATCCCCAAATGTACTGTAAAATTCCCAAATCAATAAAGAATATTGAAATAAAAATTCAAAGGTCTAAATCAAGGGTCTCCAAACTTGGCCCTTCTATGACTTGTGGACTTCAATTCCCAGAATTCCTCAGGCAAGCACGCTGGCTGAGGAATTCTGGGACTTGAAGTCCACAAGTCATGAAGGGGGCCATACTTCCCCCATGCTGGCTGAGGAATTCTGGGACTTGAAGTTCACAAGTCATGAAGGGGGCCATACTTCCCCCATGCTGGCTGAGGAATTCTGGGACTTGAAGTCCACAAGTCATGAAGGGGCCAAAGTTCCCTCCTGCTGGCTGAGGAATTCTGGGAGTTGAAGTCCACAAGTCATGAAGGGGCCATAGTTCCCTCCTGCTGGCTGAGGAATTCTGGGAGTTGAAGTCCACAAGTCATGAAGGGGCCAAAGTTCCCTCCTGCTGGCTGAGGAATTCTGGGAGTTGAAGTCCACAAGTCATGAAGGGGCCATAGTTCCCCCATGCTGGCTGAGGAATTCTGGGACTTGAAATCCACAAGTCATAAAAGGGCCAAGTTTGAAGACCCCTGGTCTAAATTAAAGCCGGCAAAGGAAATCCCATGAAAATAGTCCTTGACTTACAACAGTTTGTTTAGTGACTGTTCAAAGTTATAAGGGCACTGAAAAAAGGGCCATTTTTCATATGTACGACCGTCACAGCACCCTCACAATCGTGTGACTGAAATTCAGACGCTTGGCAACTGACTCCTATTTATGACGGTTGCAGTGTCATGGGGGGGTCACATGATCCTCCTTTTCGTGTCCTTCTGATGCACAAAGTCAGTGAGGAAGCCCGATTCATATCACAACCGTGTTCCTAACTTAACGACTGCAGTAATTCCCTTAACAACCGTGGTAGGGAAGGTGGTCAAATGGGGCAACTGCTCCCTCGCTTAGCCACAGAAATGTTGGGCTCCAGTCGAGGAAGGCCTGTAATGGAGGCCGTCGTAAAGTTGAGGACTGCGGTCGTTAAGTTCGAGGATGGACCTGTAACTGTAGAAATGCTGAGGGAACCAGTCCAAATGAAGCTGTCTATTATTATTATTATTTATTAGATTTCTATGCCGCCCTATTCCAAGAACTCAGGGCGGCTCACAGCATAAATACTAACATAAAGAAATCCAATATTAAAATACA
>JARGCV010000932.1:152500-204877 GCA_034064705.1 Bothrops alternatus
TAAAGTGGTATTAACACTTCGCATGATCTTGATTCTATCCCTCTGATACATAAAATAAAATAAATAAAAGACCTTCCCATTCAATTTTGTTTCCTGGGTCTTCTGCTGCAGGTTCTTGTGCCCAACGGCTTCACCCTAAGCCTGGAAATATTGGTGCAAAAGGTTAGACCAAAACTTCAGTTACATTTTTTATTATTATTCATGGGGAGCTTTGGGGCAGATGCAGTGGTGGGATTCAGCCAGCTCGCCCCAGTTCGGTAGAACCGGTAGCTAATTTTTTGTTACCCAGGCACAGAATGAACTTCCGGAAGCGGCGTCTACACAGAGACCCGGTTGTTCACATATTTGAATCCCACCACTGCCTCCCTCCCTCCTTCCCTCTCTCACTCTCTCTCTTCCTTCCTTCTTTTCCTGTCCTTCATTCCTTCCTCATCAAATACCTTCCTTCCCTCCTTCCCTCCTTCTGTCCTTCCCTCCTTCTGTCCTTCCCTCCTTCTGTCCTTCCTTCCTTCCTTCCTTCCTTCCTTCCTTCCTTCCTTCCTTCCTTCCTTCCTTCCTTCCTTCCTTCCTTCCTTCCTCATCAAATACTTTCCTTCCTCCAGTAGTGGAAGGAACGTCCAGCTTCCACTGGACGTTTTTAAGAAGAGGCTGGACAACCATTTGTCTGAAATGGTATAGGGTTTCCTGCCTGAGCAGGGGGTTAGACCAGAAGACCTCCAAGGCAGGACAAGAAACAAGGGGCAGCACCGCGCATGCGTGATGCGGGCCGTCGCGCCGCACATGCGTGATGCGGGCTGTTATGCCGTGCATGCACGGTGCGGGCCGTGGCGCCGCACATGCGTGGCGCAGGCCAGGGTCGCGGCCTGAAAAAGGTTGAGAACCGCTGTATTAAAGGAAGATAATCTGTACACCCGGGAGACTCTTGATCAGGTTTTCTCAGGCGTTTTTAAACCACCATCCCCCAAAATGTCAGCTAGCATTTTGAGAGTTGAAAAATGGCGAGCCGTGGTAGAGATTTCAGGAGGAAAAGATCTCCAGAGTGATTATGCTCATCATTAGTTCTGCTAATAGATCATTTTTCCTCCCCATCTATTCATTAATATGGTTTATATAGGAAAACAGCCTAGTTTTAAATACCGGAAAAACCAAAGAGATCATTGTCGATTTCAGAAAAGGCAGGCACAGCCACACTTCTCTGTGCATAAATGATTGACCTGTGGAGATGGTTACCAGCATCAAATTCCTGGGTGTGCAGCTAATGAGTAGGCTGGCTTGGTCGCTCAACAGCGAGACACTGGTGAAGCGGGCACAGCAGCGCCTGCATTTTCTGCGTCGCATGAGAAAAGCACCTCTTCCTTCCCCTGTCCTGACCACTTTCTACAGGGGGACGATCGAGAGCATCCTGACATACAGCATCACAGTCTGGTTTGGAAGCATCCCTGCTTCAGACAGGAAGGCGGTGCAGAGAGTGGTGAGGACAGCCGAAAAGATCATTGGCAGTTCCCTCCCTTCCATCCAGGACATGGCACAGAAGCGCTGCTTGAGAAGGGTCCGTAAGATTATCTGGGACACCACACATCCTCTTCACAACCTGGTTTTCCTTGCTACCTTCTGGGAGGGGGGGGGCTCCGTGGTATCCAAAGCAGAACATCCAGATTCAGCCATAGTTTCATTCCATACAGCATTAACCTTGCGAACTCTCAAGCTTCCTCCTTCCGTTATATATTCAAGATGGATAATATTTAATATTTATTGCTACGTATATGTAGGGATGTGGGTCTATACATATGTTGTTTATAGTATGTTTAGGTTTGTGTCATGTATGTGTTTCACTTTAAGATTGGGCAACTAAATTTCATTTTTGATGTGTGCCATTGTGCCCACAAGTATAAAAATGACAATAAAGGTTATCTTATCTTATCTTATCTTATCTTATCTTATCTTATCTTATCTTATCTTATCTTATCTTATCTTATCTTATCTTATCTTATCTTATCTTATCTTATCTTATCTTATCTTATCTTATCTTATAAAAGGAGATCACGTCACCCCGGGACACTGCGACCGTCATAAATATGAATCCATTGCCAAGTGTTTGAATTTTGAACACCTGACCCCCAGGGATGTTGCAGCAGTCGTTAAGTGTGAAAAATGGTCATGTCACTTTTTTCAGTGCTGTTATAACTTCGGACGGTCACTAAACAAACTGTTGCAAGTTGAGGACTAGCTGTAATAAAGAGACTCTGGACCAGGAGTGGGCAACTATGGCATGTTTAGGACCGGTGGACTTGAACTCCGAGAATTCCTGAGCCAGGAATTCTGGGGACTAATAATAATAATAATAATAATAATAATAATAATAATAATAATAATAATAATAATAATAATAATAATAATAATAATAATGGCAGAGATATTGGAGGTCATCTAGTCCAACCCTCTGCTCAGGCAGGTAACCCTATACCATTTCAGACAAATGGCCGTCCAGTCTCTTCTTGAAAACTTCCAGTGTTGGAGCATTCACCGCTTCTGGAGGCAGGTTGTTCCATTGATTAATTGTTCTAACTGTCAGGAAGTTTCTCCTTAGTTCCAGGTTGCTTCTCTCCTTGATTTAGTTTCCATCCGTTGCTTCCTGTCCTGCCTTCAGGTGCTTTGGAGAATAGCTTGACTCCCTCTTCTTTGGGGCAGCCCCTGGGATATTGGAACACTGCTATCATGTCCCCCCTCATCCTTCTCTTCATTAAACTAGACATACCCAATTCCAGCAGCTGTTCCTTGTATGTTTTAGCCTCCAGTCCCCTAATTATTTTCGTTGCTCTTCTCTGCACTCTTTCTAGAATCTCAACATCTTTTTTACATTGTGGTGACCAAAACTGGATGCTGTATTCCAAGTGTGGCCTTACCAAGGCCTTGTAAAGTGGTATTAACACTTCACGTGATCTTGATTCTCTCCCTCTGTTAATGCAGCTCAGCACCGTGTTGGTTTTTTTTGGCAGCTGCAGCACACATCTGGCTCCTATTTAAGTGATTCTCCACCAGGACTCCAAGATCCCTCTCTCACAGTTGCTACTATTGAGCCAGGTACCCCCTATACTGTACTTAACAACTGTGTGACAAACTTAGCAACTACAGTGGTTCACTTAACAACTGTGGCAAGAAAAAGTCAAATGGGGCAAAATTCACTTAGCAAATGTCTCGCTTAGCAACAAAAATTTTAGTCGCAAGTCGAGGACTGCCGTACCTGTACTCATTGAAATCGGAGCCTGTTGAGGGAGGCTGGGAGGGAGGGCTAAGCTAGGATCAGTTAACTTTGGTAAAATGAAAAATTGTACGGATAAGAGTGTGTGACGCACTAAATCTTGTGTGCCGAGTTGACTGATCTGTTTCAGCTTCCCCTCCATACCCGAAGGATAAGTGATTTATTCAATCCGTCACGGCTTTTTTCCGTCAGGCCCATTGAAGAGGTCAGCCTGAAGCGGCGTTGGTTTTATTTTTTTCCACCTGGCGTGGAAACAGGTGTTTGTGCTAGAAAAGCACAAGGGTCACACAACAAAGCCAGCGTTTGCGATGGGAAAACCCGGCGTCTCAATGAGATAAATCAATGTTTGTGGTACGAAGTGGAAAATCTGGTCCACTGACCTAGCCTGTCTCGGAGGCGATCAAAAGTCTCTGCTCCTTAAGCTGGGATGAAAAGAGCCGTCTTAAGAAGCCTTGCTTGGTCCCGGTTTCTCTTGCAAGCAAAGGGAAGAAGAGAAAAAAAACATCCCCAGAGCATCCTGAAAGTCGCACATCTGGTCCTGGATGCTAATGGCACCATTATAGGGCAAATGGTTTGGGACCAGCCTTGTAACATGTCTGTGTTTGGTGAGCTGCTGCCATTTCCTTCCTTCCTTCCTTCCTTCCTTCCTTCCTTCCTTCCTTCCTTCCTTCGTTACCTTAATTCCGCCCCCTCCTGTTTTCCTTCCTTCCCTCCTTCCTTCCTCTCTTCCTCCCTCACTTCCTCCCCCTTACTTACTTACTTACCTTACTTACTTCCCTCCTTCCCTCCTGTTTTTCCTTCCTTCCTTCCTTCCTTCCTTCCTTCCTTCCTTCCTTCCCTTTTCCTCCTCCTCCTGTTTTTCTTCCTTCCCTCCCTCCTTCCTTTCTTCCTCCCTCACTTCCCCCCCCTTACTTACTTACCTTAATTCCTTCCTTCCTTCTTTCCCTTTTCCTCCTCCTCCTGTTTTTCTTCCTTCCCTCCTTCCTTCCTTTCTTACTCTCTCACTTCCTCCCCTTACTTACTTACCTTAATTCCTTCCTTCGTTACCTTAATTCCACCCCTTCCTGTTTTCCTTCCTTCCTTCCTTCCCTCCTTCCTTCCTTCCTTCCTTCCTTCCTTCCTTCCTTCCTCCCTCACTTCCTCCCCCTTACTTACTTACCTTAATTCCTTCCTTCCTTCCTTCCTTCCTTCCTTCCTTCCTTCCTTCCTTCCTTCCTTCCTTACCTTTTCCTCCCCCTCCTGTTTTTCTTCCTTCCTTCCTTCCTTCCCTCCTTCCTTTCTTTCTTCCTCCCTCACTTCCTCCCCCTTACTTACTTACCTTAATTCCTTCCTTCCTTTGTTACCTTAATTCCACCCCCTCCTGTTTTCCTTCCTTCCTTCCTTCCTTCCCTCCTTCCTTCCTTTCTTCCTCCCTCACTTCCTCCCCCTTACTTACTTACCTTAATTCCTTCCTTCCTTTGTTACCTTAATTCCACCCCCTCCTGTTTTCCTTCCTTCCTTCCTTCCCTCCTTCCTTCCTTTCTTCCTCCCTCACTTCCTCCCCCCTTACTTACTTACCTTAATTCCTTCCTTCCTTCCTTCCTGTTCTGTTCCATTCGGTTCCATTGTCTGTCTGTCTAATCAGCTTATGGCGCCTCCATCATGATTGCCACTCAGAGCAGCAGGCCAAATATAATTAATTAAGATCAGAATAAAAAGGCAAATTGTGGAAAGAAAAACAAGCTGTTTAAGGCCTTCTCTTTCTCCTCACCTCTTTGGGTGTCTCCACTTCTGGTTTAGGAAAAAAATCTCTTGGGAGGGGGGCCTGATTGGGGGAGGGGTCCGCAGGCCTGTCTGTGTCAAAAGAGACAAGATGGTGACTCTTTCGGCTGGTTGGACATTCACATACCCTGCCCATAATTTGGAACAGACCGAAGGACACAACAATGTTACACTTTGAGTCCATTCTCCTAGATGGTTCTCCAAAACAACAGCAGAAACAGGAGACTTTGATCGTTGATAAGGGATCTGAAGCGATGTCCCTCACCCAACTCAGAGGTGCCACACAGGGTCACCTGACGAGATGACAGAAACCAGAATGGGTGGTGGTGGTGAATGGATGGGTCGATGGGTGGATGAGGGAGGAAAAAGCGAATGGATAGTTAGACAGATTGACAGATAAATGTATAGATGGTAGATAAGTTAAATAGTTAGGTAGATCAGATAGACAGGTAGATGAGAGTGACCGACCAAGAAATATAGATAGCGATAGACAGACAGACAGACAGACAGACAGACAGACAGACAGACAGACAGACAGACAGACAGACAGATAGATAGATAGATAGATAGATACCGGTAGATAGAGTTAGAGAATATTAATTTCTCTGTTGGTGAAAAAATAAATCAAAAGCTCTCACAGTTGACTGCATTTAGCCGATTCAATAACCTTTTTATATTCATATCAAAATATTTACAATACCATACATTCTTCTTTACAGCAACATAGCTCAATGAAGACTTCTTACAGAGAGATAGAGAGACAAACCTGAGACTGAAAATTCAGCTTCTAACTCAATACCTTTTTGCACAGACTCAGTAGCACTTTCTTCACATTGGCTGACTGAGTTACCACATGACTCTTCCTGCTCATGAATATTCCAACAGATAGATAGATAGATAGATAGATAGATTGATTTAGTGATTGATTGATTTAGTGATTTAGTGATGGATGTATGGATAGAGAGAGAGATAAACAAGTATAATAGCAATAGTAGACAGCAGAGAGAGAGGATAAAAAGAGAAATAGGTAGATAGATAAAAAATAAATAGATGATGCATAGGTAGATGATAAATAGATAAAAGATTCGATGAGATAGATAGATATTTAGATAGATATTTAGATAGATAGATAGACCAATAAATATATAGGTAGGTAGATAGATGATAGATAGGTAGATAGATAGATAGATAGATAGATAGATCAATATAGATAGGTAGGTAGGTAGGTAGATAGATAGATAGATAGATAGATAGATAGATAGATAGATAGATAGATACAGAGAGGATAGATAGATATAAGGTAGATAGAAATACAGATACAGATAGATGGAGATGATAGAGTTTTAGTCATAGGTGGATCTGGTACATTACAGAAAATTATAGATATAGGTAATAAATAAGAGATAGATAAATAAATTGGTTGATAGACATACAGCTATATATAATACTTAAATAGTAGATAGATAAAAAGATTATAGCTGGATAGATTGATAGATAGATAGATAGCCAGACAAAGGAAAAAAGAGATGGTATAAAAGGTAAAATCGCCTTCAAGTCAAGCTGGTGACTTTTAAACATTGCCATGCAGTTTCCTTGGCAACCGCATTAAGTGCCTCTCCATTCCCTTCTTCTGAGATGTTTATTCTACTTTTCAGTTTGAGCTTTCAGCCCCAGGATCACCTGGTGATCTCCCACCCAATTGCTAACCAAGGGTAAAATTAAATCAAGACAGGGAGTCAACCGCCTGGTCAAGACTTCACCTCTTCGATGGCAAATGGAGAAAATATGCTGTGGTTATATTTTAATATTAATGCCGGAATGGAGACTTTTTGACTAAACAGGATTAAAATGTGTCTAAGAATGTTTCTCAAACTTAGCAACTTTTAAGATATGTGAACTTCAATCTCCTTCCCTCCCTCCCTTCCTCTTTTTCTCCTTCCTTCGTTCCTCCCTTCTCCTTCTCCTTCTCCTTCAACTCTCCCTGCCTCACTCCTGCCCATCATTTCCTTTCTTCCTCTCTCTCTCTCCCTCCCTCCCTCCTTCCCTTCTTCCTTCCTCCCTTCCTTCCTCTCTCTCTTTTTCTCCTCCTCCTCCTCCTCCTCCTCCTCCTCCTCCTCCTCCTCCTCCTCCTCCTCCTCCTCCTCCTCCTCTGCCATCATGAAACACAGTCAAGTGGCTGCAAGATGCTGCAAATGGCCGTGGCTGTGGCTGTGTTGCCAAACACTTGAAATGTAATCGTGTGCTCACAGGAGAGAGGGGCGACCACCAGGACTTGTCATAAGTCTCCTTCTTTGGGTTGGTCGTAACTTGGAATGGTTGCTAAGTGACCAGTCGTAAGTCGAGAACCACCCGTATTTTGCATTTAACCTTCCCCCTGCCCACTGAATTTTTTTTTTAAAAAAATGTAAGCCACTTTAGGAAAACTGTTTCAAAGATGGTGTATCAGTTTAAAATCTATGTATAGGAAAATCAGAAAGGGTCTGTAGCATACTTTTGCGTATCTACAGGGAAAAAAGTGGTGACTTTGATCCAGATAGCCAACTTGCTTAACTGTTCCCCTGGTATGGAAGAAAAATATTCTGTTCATGCTCAGAGACAACCTTCTGGCCAAGAATGGGTGAAGAAGATGCGGCTTGGGTCTCAATGAGTTTTGCTAGAGACCCATCTTAGCCATGAAAACTGGTTGGATGACTTTGGGCCAATCCCCAGGAGATGGTGAGTTCTAGTCCCGCCTTAGGCATGAAAGCCGGCTGGGTGACTTTGGGCCAATCACCAGGAGATGGTGAGTTCTAGTTCCACCTTAGCCATGAAAACTGGGTGACTTTGGGCCAATCACCAGGAGACGGTGAGTTCTAGTCCCGCCTTAGGCATCAAACCTAGTTGGGTGAGTTTGGGCCTATCCCTCTGCCCAATCCACCTCACAGGATTGTTGTTGTGGGAAAACAGGAGAAGGAAGGACTCTTAGCTATGTTTTGTCGCCTTGAGCTATCTGTAAAAACAATGAAGGGCGAATGCAAATAAATAAAATAAACTTTTTCTGTTTCATAAGATCGTCGCTTGCTTCTAGTCTGTGTCTCTCCCTGAATCCTGTTTGAATTTCAGGCCTTAAAAACACTTGAGATTCTTTACCCCGTTTTTAGGCTACTGCCGAAGACACTTGTAATATAACTATGGCCCTAAGAAGATTATAATGCCAGACAAATCTTATTGCATTCTTTGACCAAGTGACAAAATTAGTGGATCAGAGGAATGCTGTGGACATAATTTACCTGGACTTCAGTAAGGCATTTGACAAAGTAGGCCACAACCTATAGAAAAATGCGGGGTAGACAGAATCACCACCAGATGGATCCGTAGCTGGCTGACCGGCCATACTCAGCGTGTGGTCCTCAATGAAACTGCATCTACATGGAGGGAAGTGTGTAGTGGGTGCCCCAGGGCTCTGTTCTGGGCCCAGTGCTCTTCAATATCTATATCAACGATTTGGACGAAGGGATAGATGGGGAACTCATCAAATTTGCAGACGACACCAAGCTGGCAGGAATAGCCAACACTCCAGAAGACAGGCTTAGGATACAGGAGGATCTGGACAGACTTGAACACTGGGCACTATCTAACAAAATGAAATTCAAGGGTGAAAAAAGCAAGGTTCTACATTTAGGCAAGAAAAACCAAATGCACAAGTACAGCATAGGTGGCACCTTGCTCAATAGTAGAAACTGTGAGAGGGACCTCGGAGTCCTAGTGGACAATCACTTAAACAGGAGCCAGCCGTGTGTTGCAGCTGCCAAAAAGGCCAACACAGTGCTAGGCTGCATTAACAGAGGGACAGAATCAAGATCATGTGAAGTGTTAATACCAATTTACAATGCCTTGGTAAGGCCACACTTGGAATACTGCGTCCAGTTTTGGTCACCACGATGTAAAAAAGATGTTGAGACTCTAGAAAGAGTACAGAGAAGAGCAACAAAGATGATTAGGGGACTGGAGGCTAAACCATACAAGGAACGGTTTGCTGGAATTGGGTATGTCTAGTTTAACGAAGAGAAGGACGAGGGGGGACATGATAGCAGTGTTCCAGTATCTTAGGGGCTGCCCCAAAGAAGAGGGAGTCAAGCTCTTCTCCAAAGTGCCTGAAGGCAGGACAAGAAGCAACTGGTGGAAACTAACCACAGAGAGAAGCAACCTGGAACTAAGGAGAAACTTCCTGACAGTGAGAACAATTAACCAGTGGAACAACCTGCCTCCAGAAGCAGTGAGTGCTCCAACACTGGAAGTTTTAAAGAAGAGACTGGACAGCCATTTGTCCAAAATGGTATAGGGTTTCCTGCCTGAGCAGGGGGTTGGACTAGATGACCTCCAAGGTCCCTTCCAACTTTACTATTATTATTATTAACTTTATCTTCCAATCCTCCAGCACTTTAATCTTCACAAATTCCATGCTGAGTCCTAAGCACCTTCAGATTTATGAGCCAAGCAGAGTTCAGCTTGCTACTGGCATTTTGCATCTCCTAAGCGCCCCAGAGGAGATTTTTGTCTTGGAAAAGAAAATTTAAAAAAAAAAACCCACACGCATACCCCTGAAGCCTATTTCAGCAATGCAAACACTACAAGGATATCTCTGTCAAAAACAGGGTGGTGTAAAGTCCAGCAGCCCAAGCCATGCATTTCGGTGAACAGATTTATTTGCAGCTGATTGCAACACAACAATATTATGATTAATTTCATCTTTGCCATTTCAGACTTCAGAGATGACAGACTCGGTGGCTCTTGCTCTTTTCATCTTGAAAATAAATCTCCCTGATAGTAGAACTAAAGGAGAGGGAAAGATTATTATATTTTTCCCTGATTTGCTACTTTGTATGACATGTTATATCTGGGAAAAGTGTTCAAAAACCAAGGAGAAGGGGGAGAGGGAGAAGGAGGAGGAGGAGGAGGAGGAGGAGGAGGAGGAGGAGGAGGAGAAAGATGGGTAGGAGGAGGAGAAGAAGAACAATGGACAAAGGAAGGGAGAAGAGGGAAGGGAGAAAGAGGAGAAGGCGAAGGAGGAGCAGGAGGGGTGGTGGAGGAGGAGAAGGATAAGGCGGGGAAGGAGAAGGAATGGACGGGAAGAAGGAAGAAGGAAGGAAGGAAGGAAGGAGAAAGAGGAAGAAGAGGAGGGGGAGAAGGAGGAAGAGGAGGAAAAGGATGGGAGGAGGAGAGAAGAGAAGAAGGAGAAGGAAAAGGAGGAGGAGGAGGAGAAGGAAAAGGAAAAGCAAAAGGAGAAGAAGGAGAAGGAAAAGGAGAAGGAGCAAAAGGAGGAGGAGAAGGAAACGGAGGAAGAGGAGGAGAAGGGAGAGGAGAAAGATGGGAAGGAAGAGGAGAAGAAGGAGAAGAAGAACAATGGACAAAGGAAGGGAGAAGAGGGAAGGGAGAAGGAGAAGGAGGAGGAGGAGGAGGAGGAGGGGAGGAGGAGGAGAAGGATAAAGAGAACAATGGACGGGAAGAAGGAAGAAGGAAAGAAGGAAGGAAGCAAGAAGGAGAAAGAAGGAGGTGGGGGAGAAGGAGGAAGAGGAGGAAAGGGATGGGAGGAGGAGAGAAGAAGGAAAAGGAGGAGGAGGAAAAGGAGAAGGAGGAGAAGGAGAAGAATGAAGAGGAGGAAGAGGAAGAGGAGAAGGAGAGGAGAAGGAAGAAAAAGAAAAGGAAAAGGAGAAGTAGGAAAAGGAAAGGAGGAGGAAAAGAAAAGAAGGAAAAAGGAGGAGAAGGAAGAGGAGAAAGATGAGGAGGAGAAGGGGGATAAGGAGAAGAAGGAGGAGGAGGCAAAGGAGGGGAAGAGGAGGAGGAAGTCACTAAATGAATGGTCGTGACTTGAGGGTTCCCTGTATACCTCCAGCCTCTCAGGGAAAAAGATCCTAATTTAGCTCCCTTCATTTTTAAATTTTAGGCAATTTCCCCCTTTTTCTCCCAACACAGAAGAAGAAGGCGCTTTTCTTAGCATCAGAAGGAATGCAGAGAGGTGAGCAAAGGATTACAAACAAAAACCAAAATAACCTTTTCCTCCAGAGTCCTCCCGTTCAGAGTTTGTGAAATGCTTCCCCGGATTAAAAAAACAACCATATTGTTGGTTTCTCCTCCTCCTCGTCCCCCACTCCTGCCTCCTTCTTTTTCTCCTCCTCCTCCTCTCCTCCTCATCTTCCTCCTCCTCTTTCTTCTTCTTCTTCTTCTTCTTCTTCTTCTTCTTCTTCTTCTTCTTCTTCTTCTTCTTCTTCTTCTTCTTCTTCTTCTTCTTCTTCTTCTTCTTCTCCTCCTCCTCCTCCTCCTCCTCCTCCTCCTCTTCTTCTTCTTCTTCTCCTCCTCCTCCTCCTCCTCCTCCTCCTCTTCTTCTTCTTCTCCTCCTCCTCCTCCTCTTCTTCTTCTTCTCCTCCCTCCTCCTCTTCCTCCTCCTTTCTTCTTCTTCCTCCTCCTCCTCCTTTCTGCTTCTTCTTCTTCTTCTTCTTCTTCTTCTTCTTCTTCTTCTCCTCCTCCTCCTCCTCCTCCTCCTCCTCCTCATCTTCCTCCTCCTCCTCCTTTCTTCTTCTTCTTCTTCTTCTTCTTCTTCTTCTTCTTCTTCTTCTTCTTCTCCTCCTCCTCCTCCTCCTCCTCCTCCTCCTCCTCCTCCTCCTCCTCCTCCTCCTCCTGAGCGGGATATCAATCAGTCTCCAATATTAGTTAGAGCTCTCCCTGGTTGAGGCAGCCTCGATTTAAATAAATCTGAATGAAGAGAGGCATGGAATCTCTGGGGAGGAAGCCACATAGCCACACACAAACACACCCATGCACCCTTCCACATTTTCCTCCCCTCCCCTTAATGCTAATCTCTTTACCTCCCTCCTCCAGGGCAATTCTTCCTTCCTGGCAATCACGCACAAAAATTTCCAGCTTTCTGTGCTTGCAATCCGCAATCGCCTTTCCAGGGGAGATGAGAAATTAACCTGCAATTAGCCATGGCCTAATCTTGGTCTGCTCGACTTGCTTCCCTGACGGGGCCACGGCCCACTTGATTTCTGGTTTCCTTAGCAATGGCAGCTCTCGTTTCCTGCCCCCTGCGTGCTTCCTTTTTAAAAAAGAGAGGTTAGGCTAAAATTGAAAAGAAAAGGAAAATTACAGGTTTTTTTTTTAAAAAAACAGCCGTTTCAGTAAGTCCTCGACTTATGACCACAAGTGAGCCTCCGTTGGCGAAGTGAGCTTTGCCCCATTTGACCCCCTTTCTTGCCAATGTGGTTAAGTGAGTTGCTGCAGTTGTTGTGTTAGTAACCTGGTTGTTAAGCGAATCGGGTTCCCCCCATCGATTTTGCTTGTCAGACGGTCGCAAAAGGGGATCACGTGAGCCCGGGGACGCTGCCTCTGTCATAGGTACCTGCCAGTTGCCAAGCCTCTGAATTCTGATCACGTGACCCCGGGGACACAGCGATGGTCGTTAAGTGAGCTGTGAGTGGAATGTGTTTGTATGTTGTGTGAATGGAATTAATTTTTACATTTTTTAAAAATTAATTGTGTTTTTGAATTGTTTTGTTGTTGTGAGTCGCCCCAGGTCTTGGGAGAGGGGCGGCATATAAATTAAATAAAATAAATAAAATAAATAAATAAGTGTGAAAAACAGTCTTAAATTACTTTTTTTTCAGTGCCGGTGTAACTTTGAAAGGTCACTAAATCAATGGTTGCAATTCGAGGACGTAATAATAATAATAATAATAATAATAATAATAATAATAATAATAATAATAATAATAATAACAACAACAACAACAACAACAACAACAACAGAGTTGGAAGGGACCTTGGAGGTCATCTAGTCCAACCCCCTGCTCAGGCAGGAAACCCTATACCAGTGAGGGCAAACCTTTTAGAGACTGAGTGCCCAAACTGTAACCCAAAACCCACTTATGCATCGTCAGGTGCCAGGTGGGTGTGGCCCATTGGGTGGGTGTGGCCCATTGGGTGGGCGTGGCTGTGGTGGTGGTAACGGCAGACTGGGTGGGACTAAAAAGTTCAATCAGTCAATTCCAACTTTGCAAGATCTTTTTTTTTCCCAAGAGAAGTTGAAATTGACTGATTGATAGAACCTTTTTTTTTTTTTTTGCACACAACGGAGGCCTAAAGGTTTTATAAAACCCAGCTGAAGGCCTAGGACTGGGGCGATGGCGCGTGTGCCCACAGAGAGGGCTCTGAGTGCCGCCTCTGGCACCCATGCCATAGGCTCGCCACCATGGCCCTCTATCATTTCGGACAAATGACTGTCCAGTCTCTTCTTAAAAACTTCCAGTGTTGGAGCCTTCACAGCTTCTGGAGGCAGGTAGTTCCACTGGTTAATTGTTCTCACTGTCAGAAAGTTTCTCCTTAGTTCTGGGTTGCTTCCTGTAGTTATGGCTGCCTTTCAGTCTCCTAAAGGCCCTCCCGCTGGAGCTCCTCAGAAGGGGCAAAGGGAACGTGATTTTAATGTCTTTGTGTGATTCTCCGTTCTCCGCATGCTTTTTCTGACTGAAAATTCTCCGTTCCCATTTTTTATTTAAAAAATAATAATAATAATTCAAAATGCATGCTTGTTCTTCTCTGTATCAATGGTGTGATTCATTCGGGCTCCTATTAAAATAGCTTCTCTGGCTAATGCACCGGAGAGTCAAAAGAAACATGTCATCACATTTGCTCTAGGAGATGAAAAACCATGTTCGTGGGGTGGATTTTTTTTTTTTACCCTTTTCACAACCAGGCTGTCAAAAGAGTGTGGGGTGGGGGTGGGGGGCGGGTGTCGTATGAAGTGGAGAGGAAGCCACAAAGAAGGATCCTGACTAATTATTTTTTTAGAGAATAATTTGATCCTATAACTCAACCTGGGAGATAAAATTGGAGCCGTGATATAGAATAACAGAGTTGGAAGGGGCCTTGGAGGTCATCTAGTCCAACCCCCTTGCTCAGGCAGGAAACCCCTATACCATTTCGGTCAAATGTCTGTCCAGTCTCTTCTGAAAAACTTCCAGTGTTGGAGCATTCACCGTTTCTGGAGGCAGGTGGTTCCACTGGTTAATTGTTCCCACTGTCAGGAAGTTTCTCCTTAGTTCTAGGTTGCTTCTCTCCTTGGTCAGTTTCCATCCGTTGCTTCTTGTCCTGCCTTCAGGCGCCTTGGAGAATAGCTTGACTCCCTCTTCTTTGGGGCAGTCCCACAAATATTGGAGGGGGTGGGGAATGGCAATAAACAACAGTGATCTTTCTGAAAGGGTCTTCTTGATGAATTGGGATTGGAACACCCAAAATTTCCAGCCTCCAACCGTATTGGCTGGGGAAATGTGGTGGGGAGTCCTGGGATTGTGTGAGTTCCGGTCTCACAAATTCTTCTTTCCCAGGACAGTGTAGTATTTTCTGATGAGGGATCCTTGGTGGTCTTGTAGTTGTTTTCTTGCAAATGTTTCATTACCCTACTCGGCAATGTCATCAGTAGTAGAAGGGAGTGGGGTTTGTGGAGAGGAGGAATAAGAGGAAGAAGAAGAAAAAGAAGAGGAAGAAAAAGGGGGAAGGGGGAGGGGGAGGAGGGGTGGAGAAGAAGAAGGAGTAGGAGAAAAAGGAGGAGGAGGAGGAGAAGAAGAAGGGGAGGAGGAGGAGAAAGAGGGGAGGAGGAGGAGAAGAAGAAGAGGGGGAGGGGGAGTAGGGGAGGAGAAGAAGAAGGAGAAGAAGAAGAAGGAGGAGGAGAAGAAGAAGAAGAGGGGAGGAGGAGGAGAAGGAGGAGGAGGGACGAGGAGGAGGAGGAGGAGGGGAGGAGAAGAAGGAGAAGGAGAAGAAGGAGGAGGGGAAGAGAAAAAGAAGAAGGAGGAGGAGGAGGAGAGGAGGGGAGGAGGGGAGGAGAAGAAGGAGAAGAAGAAGGAGGAGGAGAAGAAGGAGAAGAGGATGAGAAGGAGGGGAGGAGAAGAAGAAGGAGGAGGAGGAGGAGGAGAAGAAGGAGGAGGGGGAGGAGAAGGAGGAGGAAGAGGAGGAGAAGAAGAAGGAGAAGGAGAAGGAGAAGGAGGAGGAGGGGAGGAGAAGAAGAAGGAGAAGGAGGGGGAGGAGGAGAAGAGGAGGAGGAGGAGGAGGACTGTGGGGTCCTTGGTGCTCTCTGAGCTATTGTTTTCTTGCTGACATTTCATTACCATACTAGGTAACATCAATAGTGGTAGAAGGGAGTGGGGATTGTGGAGAGGAGGAGGAGGAGGTGGAAGAGGAAGATGAAGAGGAGGAAGAAGAAAAGGACTGTGGCGTCCTTGGTGCTCTCTGAGCTTGTCCTCTTGTAGACGTTTCATTACCATACTAGCTAACATCATCAGTGCTCTTTTCTGATTCCTTAATGGTTCTTTCCTCCTATTCCCACAATCAGATTTAGATTCCGCCACCCTTGTCGGTGGATTCGCTTAACAATTACATAATTCAGCTAACCATCATAGCAATTCACTTCACGAACGTGGCAAACAGAGGCTGTAAAATTGGATGCCACGTCACTTAACAACTGCCTCGCTTAATGACGGAATTCCCGTGATGGCGATCGTAGGTTGAGGATCACCCCTCGTTTACAATTTTTGACCTAGGCGACATCCTCTCTCTATCCAGTGTTTCTCAACCCGAGCAACTTTTAAGATGGGTGGACTTCAACCCCGAGGATTCCCCAGCCAGCCAGGTTGCAATGGGTGATCACGTGACACTGAGACAGTCCACCATCATAGATACCTGCCAGTTGCCAAGCACTTAAATTTTGATCACGTGATCCTGAGGATGCTGCATTGGTCATTAAATGTGAAAAACGATCATAAATTGCTTCACGGCCGTTGGGATTTCGAACGGTCACAAAACAAACAGTTGTAAAACGAGGAATGCTTGTAATTCAATTTCAACTTAGGCCTGCCCCCAGCTCAACCCTTTGGGGGGGTTCATTTTCAACTCAGGTTCCTTAAACTGTGCATCCCGGTTTATAACGTAACAAACCCAGTTTAAACCTCCATGCGACTTACTTCCCAGGATCTCTTCCGCTTTTTCCGATCAGGCTCCATATATCTCGGCTACGTTTGATGTATCTTCGGCCGCCTCACATTGTCCTATAAACCACCGGAAAGCACCCGGCTGAATAATTTATTTCGTTTTTATTTTTATTTTGAAACGCCTTTTAATATTTCATAAACAGTTGTAATGAGCCCGTGGTCTGTTTTGGTTAGAATGTTTATGCGCCGTTAAATCGGGCAGGCGAAGAACAAGATGCTTTAATTTAATAGGGTTGCCCCAAGAAAAGGAAAAAAAAGAAACGAAATAAAAAAGATAAGGCTTGTGTAATAAATTTTTAAAGAAATCATTGCGGCTAACAGCTAAGAGCCAGTCTGGAAGAGAGGCCAGATGTTTGCCATGATAGATTTGGCCTCTGGCTGTATCAGGTGGTGCTGGAGGGGGTTGAAGTCCGAACTAGCTAAGGCAACGTCCGGCTATTCCAGGAAAACTATTACTATTATTACTATTACTATTATTATTATTATTATTATTACTATGGATCATTGCACAGTCAGCCAGATGTTCAGACTGGATTTGGCATTTTGTCTACCTATTGAGTCCTTCCCAAGGACCTGGGATAGGCAGATGGGGATGTTTGATGTTATTACAGATATTGTCGCAGGATGGAAGCAGTTCCCAGTAAGGCCGCCTTTTGCAATTGACTAATGGCGAATTTGTCAATGCCAATGATGGTGTTCAGGTGCTGCTCCAGTTGTTTTGGGATTGCACCCAAGGCGCCTATGACGATTGGTACTACCCTTGCTTGCTTTTGCCACAGTCTTTCTATTTCTATTTGTAGGTTTTTGTATTGTGTTATCTTCTCCAGTTCTTTCTCGTCTATTCTGCTGCCTCCAGGCACTGCCACGTCCACTATCCAGACTTTTTTTTTGTTTTTCTTATCGACAATAGTTAAGTCCGGGGTGTTATGTTGCAGGTGCTTGTCTGTTTGAATTTTGAAGTCCCAGAGCAGTTTAACTTTATCATTTTCTATGACTTTCTCTATTTTATGATCCCACCAGTTCTTGCTTACAGGCAAATAATATTTCTTGGAGATCTTCCAATGCACCATTGTTGTTACTTTGTCATGCCGCTGCTTGTAGTCAGTCTGTGCGATCTTCTTGCAGCAGCTTACCAGGTGGTCCACTGTTTCTTCAGCTTCTTTGCATAGGCGGCACTTAACTGTCTTCTCAATTTTGACTTTGTATGCATTTGTATTATTATTATTATGGATCATCGCACAGTCAGCCAAATGTTCAGACTGGATTTGCCATTTGTCGTTGTTGTTGTTGTTATTATTATTATTATTACTATTGTCGTTGTCATTGTTATCATTATTAATATCCTGCCTTTATTGTGTTTTTGTATAAACAACCCAAAGCAGTGAACATACCTAGGAGTCCTTTCTCCTGTTATTTTCCCAACAACAACCCTGCCAGGTGGGGTGGATGTGAGCGAGTGACTGTGCCAAAGTCACCAAGTCAGCTTTTGTGCCTAAAGCGGGACTAAAACTTGCCACTTCCTGGTGATTGGTCCAAAGGTCACCCAGCTGGCTTTCATGGCTAAGGCAGGACTAGAACTCACAGTCACCTGGTGATTGGCCCCAAGTCATCAGCTGTTGATAGGCCCAAAGTCAGCCCAAAGCTGGCTTTCAGGTGATTGGCCCAAAGTTACCTAACCGGCTCTTGTGCTTAAGGCAGGACTAGAACTCACTGTCACCTGTGGATAGGCCCCACGTCACCCAACCAGCTTTCAGGCCTAAGGTGGGACTAGAACTCACTGTCACCTGTGGATAGGCCCCACGTCAGCCAATCGGCTTTCAGGCCTAAGGCGGGACTAGAACTCACTGTCACCTGTGGATAGGCCCCACGTCAGCCAACCGGCTTTCAGGCCTAAGGCGGGACTAGAACTCACTGTCACCTGTGGATAGGCCCCACGTCAGCCAACCGGCTTTCAGTCCTAAGGCGGGACTAGAACTCACAGACACCTGCTGATTGGCCCCAAGTCATCAGCTGTTGATAGGCCCAAAGTCAGCCAGCTGGCTTTCATGAAAAGGAATTAGATTGTGATTTTTAGAGAGGAAATTTATTTATTTTTTAGAGGGGAAAAACCTTGAAAGAGGAAAAATGGCTTAAAAGATTGATTCACTTCCAGGAGGCAATTCCCAATAAATAAACCCTCCTGGACAAATGATAAGACCCCCTTCATGCTTTGCCCCTTTCATACACAGGTAGCCAGCCGTTCACTCCACAACCATTTGTTTAGTGACCATTCAAGGTTACAGTGTCACTGAAAGAAAATGACTTACAACCGCTCCGAACACTTGCAACCATTGCAGCGTTCCCATATCCTGTGAGTGAAATTGCCACATTGGCAAGAAGAAAAGAAGGGAGGAAGGGAGGAAGGAAGATATGGGATGAGGAAGAAGGAAGGAAGGAAGGAAGGAACAAAGGAAGGAAGACAAGAAGGAAGGAAGGAAGGAAATGTGATGAGGAAGGAAGGAAGAAAAGGAAGGAAGGAAGGAAGATATGTGATGAGGAAGGAAGGAACGAACGAAGGAAGACAAGAAGGAAGGAAGGAACGAAGGAAGGAAGGAAGATATGTGATGAGGAAGGAAGGAAGAAATGAAAAGGAAAGAAGGAAGATATGTGATGAGGAAGGAAGGAAGGAAGGAAAGAAGGAAGATATCTGAAGAGGAAGGAAGGAAGAAAGAAAGGAAGGAGGAAAGGAAGGAAGATATGTGGTGAAGGAAGGAAGGAAGGAACGAAGATATGTGTTGAAGGAAGGAAGGAAGAAGGAAGGAAGGAAGAAAAGAAAGAAGGAAGGAAGATATGTGATGAGGAAGGAAGGAAGAAATGAAAAGGAAAGAAGGAAGATATGTGAAGAGGAAGGAAGGAAGAAAGAAAGGAAGGAGGAAAGGAAGGAACGAAGATATGTGTTGAAGGAAGGAAGGAAGGAAGAAGGAAGGAAGGAAGAAAAGAAAGAAGGAAGGAAGATATGTGATGAGGAAGGAAGGAAGGAAGGAAAGAAGGAAAGAAGGAAGATATGTGAAGAGGAAGGAAGAAAGGAAGGAAGGAAGGAAGAAAGGAAGGAAGATATGTGATGGGGAAGGAAGAAAGATATGTGATGAGGAATGAATGAATGAAGGAAGGAAGGAACGAAGGAAGGAAGGAAGGAAGGAAGACAAGAAGGTGGAAGCAAGAAAGATATGTGATGAGGAAGGAAGGAAGAAAGGAAGGAAGAAAGAAAAGGAAAGAAGGAAGATATGTGATGAGGAAAGAAGGAAGACAAGAAGGAAGGAAGATATGTGATGAGGAAGAAAGGAAGGAAGAAAGAAAAGGAAAGAAGGAAGATATGTGATGAGGAAAGAAGGAAGACAAGAAGGAAGGAAGATATGTGATGGGGAAGGAAGAAAGATATGTGATGAGGAAGGAAGGAAGGAAGGAAGATTCTCCCAATTACTGGAACTGCACAAGGTAAGTCCTGAGGGAGAGTTGCTGGTGACTTTGTAGAGGTAATTGGAAGTTCATTGACTCAAAGCAGAAATTCCCCAAATGTGAGGCCAGAGAAGCTGCGGTCCCTGAGGCCGATGATAAGGGAAATCCTCTTGAATCCTTTAAAAATACTAGAACAAAACTCAAATCTCCCTGAACGATTGCAGGGGCGTCTTGGAGAGGTCAAAAGAGTCAAAATGGCGGCCGTAGGAGACCAATTTTTAACCTGCAACACAGGTAGAAAAAGTGTGAAGTCTTCATCACGGGTCAGACGCCATCTTGAATTTTTTGACCTACCGCCCATGGACCTACCAGGTAGTGAACTACAGGCAGCCCTCGACCGACGACCACTATGGAGCTCAAAATTTCTGTTGCTAAGTGAAACATGTTGTGAGGTGAGTTTTGCCCCATTTTACGGCCCGTCTCGCCACCGTCGTTAAGTGAGACACTGCCATTGTTAGAATAGTCCCACGGTCGTTAAGCGTGACCATTGACTTTGCTTGTCAGAGGAGACCACGTGACTCCCCCCCACCCCCCGGATGCTGCAAACGTCATAAATATGAGTCAGTGTTCAAGTGTCTGAATTTTGATCACGTGACCGTGGGGGTGCCCGCGAGGGCCGTTAAGCATGAAAACCCGTCATAAGTCCCTTTCTTTTCAGGGCCGTTGACACTTTGGACGGTCGCTAAACGAACCATTGTAAGCGGAGGATTCCCTGTGTTTTGGAGAGAAGGCCGCCAGCGTCTCGCTTAATTCTCCGCAGAAAAAACGGACGAATCTCCGGATTTAGGCGTCAAAAGAGTCCATCAAAACAAAGGCAAGGAAAAGAAGGAAAAAAAAAGGAATATTCGGAAGTAGCCTCAGCCGGCACCGGGCAATGTGACTGCAATTGCGGAACTCCGACTACGTTGTGCGATTCCCTCTTGGGAAGTGGTGCTAAAACTCAACAAAAGATGAAAATGAAAAAAAAAAAAAAAACAAGCCGGGAGAGCAACCTGGCTGAACTGGCAGATCAAATTCTCCAGGGTGTGTTTGGCATCGGTGTCGGACAGGATGTGTCACTCACCCTGATTGATAGGCAAGCTGCCACTGGGAAAACATGGCTAAATTAGACTTAAATGGGTGCTGATTCCTTAATTAATTTGCACGGGCGGAAAAACTGCCGCAGCCCTTTCTGGGGGGAGGGGGGGAACCAATGAGGCAGGCCAGCTGGAGGAGGAGGAGGAGGAGGAGGAGGAGGAGGAGAGGAAGGCCAAAGGCATGGAGGGAGCATTTTTGTTGGGGGTGATCAAGCGGGGATCCGCTTGAGTGCAATCCACCTTTTGGCCCCAGTAATATGAAGGCCCTGAGATACTTTGGGGGGTGGGAGAGAGAGAGAGAGAGGAGGGAGGGAGAGAGGGAAGGAAGGATGGAGGGATGGAGGGAAGGATGGAGGGAGAGAGGAAGGAGATGGGTGGGAGAGTGGAAGGGAGGAGGGACAGAGGGAAGGAGGAAAAAGAAGGAAGGAGATGGGAGGGAGGGATAGAAGGAAGGAAGGAGGGATGGAAGGAGGGAGGGAGGGACGGAATAAAGGAGGGAAGGAGAGGAGGGATGGAAGAAAGTAGGAAGGGGGAGAGGGGAGGAGGGAGAGAGGGGGGAAAGAAATGGGAAGGAGAGAGGGAGGGAAGGAAGGAAGGAAGGAGGGAAAAAAGGAAGGGGATGGCAGGGAGGGAGGGAGGGAGGCATACAGGGAAGGAAGGAGGGATGGAAGAAAATAGGGAGGGAGATCTCCTGGTAGTCTCCTTTCCAGCTGCTTAGCTTCCAGGAGATTAGTTGAATCAGGTGCTAGCTACAGCTTAGCCTTTGTACAAAGGGGTGTTCGTGTGCGTGCACATGCATGCAATTGAAAGCATATCTGTGGATGGATTTGGATGCTCAGAGGCGATGGGGTCTGGGGCCACAGGCATCCCGGGAGCAGCCCCCCCATTCCGTCCTTCCCTGGCTCAAAGAAACAAGGAGAACGTCCACAACCCTTTTGTCACCAACTATGTTGAACAGTTCTCTGCCTGGGATAGTCTGACTGAGATCCCTAGCCTGAACTGGACAGATGGGGACTGCAGCCAAGAAATTAAAAGACGCTTGCTCCTGGGAGGAAAGCTATGGCAAATCTAGACAGCATACTAAAGAGCAGAGACATCACCCTGCCAACAAAAGTAGGTATAGTCAAGGCCGTGGTTTTCCCAGTTGCAATATATGGCTGTGAAAGTTGGACCATAAGAAAGGCTGAGCGCCAAAGAATGGAGGTCTTTGAACTCTGGTGCTGGAGAAGACTCCTGTGAGTCCCCTGGACTGCAAGGCGATCCCACCGGTCAGTCCTAGAGGAGATCAACCCTGACTGCTCTTTACAAAGCCAGATCCTGAAGTTGAGACTCAAGTCCTTTGGCCACCTAATGAGAAGGAAGGACCCCCTGGAGAAGAGCCTGATGCTGGGAAAGATGGAGGACAATAGAAGAAGGGGACGACAGAGAAGGAGGTGGCTGGATGGATGGAGTCCCTGAAGCAGTAGGCGTGAGCTTCAATGCACTCCAGAAGATGGCAGAGGACAGGAAGGCCTGGAGGAACGTTGTCCATGGGGTCGCGATGGGTCGGACACGACTTCACAATTAACAACAAGCCTGAACTGGAGAGGGGTGGAGTAGATGTCTTCAAGTCGAACCTCTGACTTTTTACTCACATTTACCTTGGGGAAACGTGTACCCTGGGATCTGCCAAGTTGCACAACGGATTTCTTGTGGCCTTGTCTAGTCTGGTCCACCTCCTTTTCTCCCTCTCTCTTTGGAGAATGTGTGGAAAGATCTCTGCTCCTTTTCAAAGCCAACTTTTGCCCAGCCCAGAAATGGCAGCCCCTCAAATATTAGAAGACGACTGTCATGTCCCCCCTCATCCTTCTCTTCATTAGACTAGACATACCCAATTCCAGCAGCTGTTCCTTATATGCTTTAGCCTCCAGTCCCCTGATCATCTTTGTTGCTCTTCTCTGCCCTCTTTCTAGAGTCTCAACCTCTTTTTTATATGGTGTCCCAAAGGTGCTTTTTCAAAAGATCACTGGACTTTCTGGTTTTTCTCAATAGAGGGGGAGGGATACAATAGCCTCTATCTCCAGTTTACAACACGGTCCTTTCAGCAGCCCCAAGAAGGCTCCACACCCATTTGCACCACTCAGGTGACCCTGAGGACACAGGTAAGCCTCCAGATGGCCTCAATGACTCTCTAAAACAGTGGTGGCACTCAGAGCCCTCTCTGTGGGCACACGCACCATGCTCCAGAGATGGCAACCGTCCCTCTTCAACCAGCCGCCTGCTAACTCGCCGAGGTCCCACGTGGTCGGATGCATCCCAGCACGGCTGGTTTCCCTCTCCCCATCCCATCCCTCCTGGCCTCACATGCTCTCTTTTTCCTGGTGAAGGGCAGCTTCTGTGAACTGCTGGCAGTGGGCTGTGGAGCCCCAGAGTATGCCAGTTGAGGAGCCAGCAGGCTATGGCTGCTGACGGACAGTCACCATGCACTCACTGGCCTGTGTGTGGGGGCCGATGGTGTCAGGCAGAAGCCGCCCTGGCCCCTGCCTCGCCTTGCCCCGCAGCAGTGGCACCCCCCCTGCCTCGCCTCACCTTGCCTCACCGTGCAGGATGAGCCTCCTGCCCACCGGCCCGTCTGCCAGAGACCTCCTGGATCTCCCCCATCCCTGCCCAGCCCCCACAGGCATCCCTCCCCACAAGTCTCTTCAGCCTTGAAAGACGGCGTTTAAGGGGTGACTTGATCGAAGTGTATAAAATCATGCATGGGATAGAAAAGGTGGATAGAGAAAAATTCTTTTCTCTATCACACAATACCAGGACAAGGGGGCACTCCCTAAAGCTCGTAGCTAAGAAAGTGAGGACAAATAAAGGGAAATATTTCTTCACCCAGAGGGTCGTTGATTTATGGAATTCACTTCCAGAAGAGGTCGTGACAGCTGTCAGCCTTGACAGCTTCAAGGCAGGGTCAGACAGATTCATGGATGCCAAGTGTATCGGTGGCTATTAAAACGGATGTCCATGTGCCGCCTCTATGTTGGTTGAGGCAGGCAGGATTCCCTTGAGTCCCATTTGTTGGGGGTCAAGGGAAAGGGAGGGTTTTGCCTTCTCTTTCTGCTCAAGATCCCCATGTACATTTGGTGGGCCACTGTGTGACACAGAATGCTGGACTCGATGGGCCTTGGCCTGATTCAGCATGGCTCTCCTTATGTTCTTATGTTCTTATGTTCAAGCAACATCGAGATGACCACACCCACCTTGGCCACACCCACCCAGTCTGCCATGACCACAGCCACGCCCACCCAGTGGCCACGCCCACTGGCACCCAGTGATACGTAAGTGGGTTTTGGGTGGCAGTTTGGGCACTCGGTCTCTAAAAGGTTCACCATCTCTGCTCTAAAAGGACGCAAATGACCGGCTTTCTGCAAGGAGTATAAATCTTTCCATTCCCCACCATCCGGTCAGAGCTGAAGAAGCTTCTTGGATGAGAAGCGAAATGTCTTCAAAGAAAAAAACAAGGAAGTCCAGTTGCCTCCTGAAAAAAAAGCAACCGAGACTTGAATGATGGAGAATCTCCACAGACATTTAGCTATGAATTTTATATTGTGGCAACCGATACTGGATGCAATATTCCAAGCGTGGTTTCATGGAGGCAGAACAAACAGAATAAATTTGGAGCCTGTGATACTCAGTTGGGCTTCTCATAAAGATGCTTTAAATATAACATTCCCCCACCTTCCCCTAATAACTCATGCACCATTTCCTTCTTGTATCGGCTCTGTCCTTGATCCTTATCACAAAGATATATGTGGACAGGCCATCTTGGTTCTCTCTCCTGAAGCTGCAAAAGCTAGTTTTGTAACACTGGAACACACATAACCACATCCCTGGCATTTGTTTCATGCAAACAGGGTTTAATATTTGCTTTCCTGTTGTTGAAGGAAAAGTCTTCATCAGGGTTCAGTCCAAGCCGGGAATAAAAAACATGGCGACTGCCTTAGAAAGAAGATTGCAGTTTATTGAAGAGGAGAGCCAGACAGATGACTCTGGAAGAAAAGAGAGTGAGCACATGTAGGGAGTGGGTTTTTATACCTTCTTGAGCCTTTTGTTTGGAGTGTTCCTGTGGCATGAACTTTGACCCGAGTCTGAGTGTGCCTTTCTAGTATTCTGATGGTGGTGGGTTAATCCTATTATGTCCCAAGGGTCATGTCCTGCTTCCCTGGGGCTGTGGCTGATGACTCTTAGATTTTTGGTGTGAAGGATTGTTGGTTTTAGGGATCTTTCTTCCTAATCCCAGTTTCCTGACTCCAGTCTTTCTGACAAAATTATTACATCTGCATATCTGCAGACTCGGTTTCTGTTTGGGACAGAGAGACTTGCGGGGGGTTCTGCCTTTAAACAACTTTAGGGAAATATATTCTGCCTTTTATGTATGGATGTGAATGTATGGATGTGAAAGCTGGACCACAAGAAAGGCTGAGCGCCAAAGAATGGAGGCCTTTGAACTACGGTGCTGGAGAAGACTCCTGCGAGTCCCCTGGATTGCAAGGCGATCAAACTGGTCAGTCCTGGAGGAGATCAACCCCGACTGCTCTTTAGAAGGCCAGATCCTGAAGTTGAAACTCAAGTCCTTTGGCCACCTAATGAGAAGGAAGGACTCACTGGAGAAGGGCCTAATGCTGGGAAAGATGGAGGGCAAGAGAAGAAGGGGACGGCAGAGGAGGAGGTGGCTGGAGGGAGTCACTGAAGCAGGAGGCGTGAGCTTCAATGGACTCCAGAAGATGGTAGAGGACAGGAAGGCCTGGAGGAACGTTGTCCGTGGGGTCGCGATGGGTCGGACACAACTTCGCAATTAACAACAAACAACAACAATTCTGCCTTTTAAATATTTCCAAGAATATTTCTTTCTCGGGGGGGGGGGGGCGCTGACTTCCCACACTGTTTTGGGGGCTTCTTCAAATAATCTTGTATTTCTCTGTCAGTAACCGTTACTTTTCTGGTAGTTATTCAAAAAAAGGGACCTCGCTAAATTGCTTAAATATACAGAAGGCAACTCACTTCTGTATATTCGTGTATGAATACATGTATGAAGAACGGTTGCAGGATTTGGGTATGGCCATTCTAGAGAAGAGAAGGACAAGGGGAGAACATGATAGCAGCGTTCCAGTATCTCAGGGGCTGGCCCAAAGAAGAGGGAGTCAAGCTATTCTCCAAAGCGCCTGAAGGCAGGAGAAGAAGCAACGGATGGAAACTAACCAAAGAGAGAAGCAACCTGGAATTAAGGAGAAACTTCCTGACAGTCAGAACAATTAACCAGTGGAACAACCTGCCTCCAGAAGTGGTGAATGCTACAACACTGGAAGTTTTTAAGAAGAAACTGGACAGCCATTTGTCTAAAATGGTATAGGGTCTCTTGCTTGAGCAGGGGGATGGACTAGAAGACCTCCAAGGTCCCTTCCAGCTCTGTTCTGATTCTGATTCTGATTCTGGCTGCCTGAACTGAAGGTGCTCCATGACTGGAGGAATTTAAGAAGGGGTTGGACACTTGCCTGAAATTGTATAAGGTCTTAATTCCAGGTTGCTTCTCTCCTTGATTAGTTTCCACCGTTGTTTCTTGTCCTGCCTTCAGGCGCTTTGGAGAATAGTTTGACTGCCCTCTTCTTTGGGGCAGCCCCTAAAATATTGGAAGACTGCTATCATGTCCCCCCTAGTCCTTCTTTTCGTTAGACTAGACCAGGGGTAGGCAACCTTGGCCCTTTTATGACTCATGGACTTCAACTCCCAGAATTCCTGAGGCAGCCACGCTGAGGGGAAAGGGAGAGGTTTCCAAGCTGAGCCATGTTGGCTCAGGAATTCTGGGAGTTGAAGTTCATGAGTCCTAAAAGAGCCAAGGTTGCCTACCCCTGAGCTAGGGGATTCTGGGAGTTGAAGTCTCAGATCAGGGGTAGGCAACCTTGGCTCTTTTATGACTCATGGACTTCAACTCCCAGAATTCCTAAGCCAGCATGGGGGAACTATGGCCGCTGTTGAAGTCTACGAGTCATAAAGTGGCCTAGGCCTAGGCCAGAGGTAGGCAATCTTGGCTCTTTTATGACTCGTGGACTTCAACTCCCAGAATTCCTGAGCCAGCCACGCTGAGGGGAAAGGGAGAGGTTTCCAAGCTGAGGCATGCTGGCTCAGGAATTCTGGGAGTTGAAGTCCACGAGTCATAAAAGGGCCAAGGTTGCCAACCCCTGCCAAATTCCAGCGACCATTTTTCTTTTGTTTGAGCTGCCATCATGTTATTCCAACTCTGTTATTCTGTTACTCTGCTGTTGTCCATAGAAGTGAGCTACTCCGGTCGGCAAGCGTATAGACAAAATTACCCTCACGCAGTGTTTCCTCACCTTTGGCAATTTTAAGATGGGTGGACTTCAACTCCCAGAATGCATGCTGGCTGGGGCGTTCTGGGAATCGAAGTCCACCAACGCTGAATGGGGAATTCTGGATGTTAAAGTCCCCACATGCTGACTGACTGGGGAATTCTCTGAGAGTTGAAATTCCCACTTTTTCTAGTTGCCGACCAACACACTAGCTTTCCGGCAAGATTAATAAACGGAAGACCGAGATCATAGCTAAAAATAGGAAGATACGAGATCAAACAGAATTGATGAATTAAACAGGTTTTCAGATTAAAGAAACCGATGTCCCTCTACTGGGTGACATCCTATGGAAGTGAATGTTGGACTTTGAAGAAGGGTGATAAAAGCAGCATGGATGCTTTGGGGCTTTGCTGTTGGAAGAACATGGGCAGCCAAGAAAACAAAAAAAAAAAAATGGATCAAACAAACCAGAAGTCTTTGAATGGAGGAAGAAAAGGAAAGAAGAGGACAACCAGCCAAAATATGGATGGACTCAGGTATTGCAGCGATGGGGGCACCATTGGAATAGCTGAAGGGGGAGGCTGATCACTAAGTGTTGAAAAGGATTCAATGGCAGTAAAAATGGAATAAGGAAGGGGAAGGGGAAGCAGGAGGAGGAGAAGCAGAGGAAGAGGAAGATGAAAGAAAGAAAAAAGAAAGGAGAAGGGAGAGGGAATAAGGAAAGGGAAGGGGAAACGAGGAGGAGGAGGAAGGAAGGAAGGAAGGAAAGGAAGGAAGGAAGGAAGGAAGGAAGAAAAAAGAAAGGACAAGAGGGGAGGGAATAAGGAAGGGGAAGGAGGAGGAGGAGGAAGGAAGGAAGGAATGAAAGAAAGGAAGGAAGGAAGAAAGGAGAAGGGAGAAGAGGGGGAAGGGAGAGGGAGGGGGAGGAGGAGAAGGAAGAGAAGGAAAGAAAGAAATAAGGAAAGAGAAAGAAAGAAATAAAAAAGAGAAAGAAAGGACAAGAGAAGAGGGAGGAGGGAAGGGGAGCGGGAGGAAGAGGAGAAGGAGGAGGAAGGAAAGAAAAAAAGGAGAAAGGAGAAGTGGGTGGAGGGAAGGGGAGGGGAGAGGAGAAGGAGGAGGAAGGAAGGAAAGAAAAAGAAAGAATGAACAAGGGAGGTCTGGAGGGGCGGAAGGAGAAGGAGGAAGAGGAAAGAAGGAAGGAAGGAAAGAGAAAGAAAGAACGAACAAGGGAGAAGTCAGTGGAGGGGGGAAGGAGGAGGAGAAGGAGGAAGAGGAAAGAAAGGAAGGAAGGAAAGAAAGAAAGAAAGAAAGAAAGAAAAGAACGAACAAGGGAGAAGTCAGTGGAGGGGGAAGGAGGAGGAGAAGGAGGAAGAGGAAAGAAGGAAGGAAGGAAAGAGAAAGAAAGAAAGAACAAGGGAGAAGTCAGTGGAGGGGGGAAGGAGGAAGAGGAAAGAAAGAAGGAAGGAAGGAAAGAGAAAGAAAGAACGAACAAGGGAGAAGTCAGTGGAGGGGGGAAGGAGGAAGAGGAAAGAAAGAAGGAAGGAAGGAAAGAGAAAGAAAGAACGAACAAGGGAGAAGTCAGTGGAGGGGGGAAGGAGGAGGAGAAGGAGGAAGAGGAAAGAAAGGAAGGAAGGAAAGAAAGAAAGAAAGAAAGAAAGAAAGAAAGAAAGAAAAGAACGAACAAGGGAGAAGTCAGTGGAGGGGGAAGGAGGAGGAGAAGGAGGAAGAGGAAAGAAGGAAGGAAGGAAAGAGAAAGAAAGAAAGAACAAGGGAGAAGTCAGTGGAGGGGGGAAGGAGGAGGAGAAGGAGGAACAGGAAAGAAAGAAGGAAGGAAGGAAAGAGAAAGAAAGAAAGAACGAACAAGGGAGAAGTTGGAGGGGGGAAGGAGGAGGAGAAGGAGGAAGAGGAAGGAAGGAAAGAGAAAGAACGAACAAACAAGGGAGAAGTCAGTGGAGGGGGGGAAGGAGAAGGAGGAAGAGGAAAGAAGGAAGGAAGGAAGAAAGGAAGGAAGGACAAGGGAGAAGAAGGAGCAGGAGGAGCAGCATCAGCACCAAGGTGGAGGGCCTTAGCTACAGCTGTGACAGACACTCCTCTGTCGGAAGCCTCGAAGGACCCGGACGGGGATCATCACAAAGAGCTGACCCTCCACTAACAGCACATAACGAGCCAAAGAAATTCCTGGATGTGTTTAAGTGAACGTGAGAAAGAGCCATTGGGGGGACAGATCTTTTTAAGGCGGAGCCATGCACCCACCAGCGCATTCCTCCAATTCAAGATCTGCTCTACCCGAGACGAGCCCGGGCTTTCAAACTGAGTTGCAGGCCTATTTAGGACCCGAGATTGCTGTAAGCAACAGGTGGGTCTTACTCCAGCTTCTGATTTTACCTCTCTCTCTCTCTCTCTCTCTCTCTCTCTCTCTCTCTCTCTCTCTCTCTCTCTCTCTCTCTCTCTCTCTCTCTCTCTCTCTCTCCTCTCTCTCTCTCTCTCTCTCTCTCACCTGTCCCTTCTCTGCTTCCAGCAGCTGTTTCCATGGAAATATGTGGGGCATCCACTGGATTTCCTGGCTGAGATTTTTCCCCCTCCCCTTTCTGGACCCTGACTTACCCCAAGTTGGCTGTTCCTCTGCTTCCTCTCACCTGATTCCCCTTGGCGACATCATGACATTCCACGCCCCCTCCTGCAAGTTTATTATCATGGCTTGAAAGGCAGTGACCAGGTTCCTAGAAGTGCTGGCTCTACCTACTAACTATACAGCCACAGGGAGGTCTGGGGCAAAGCAGGCCTAGATGGACTTCCAAGAAGAGTAAACTGTCCATAGGACACCAGGGGGGCACCACAGAGTTCCCACCCACCCACCCACCCACCCACTGTTGTGCTCTTGATTCTCATGCTCAACTTTGTCTTTGGAGATTCTCAGTCATCCAGGTTATGATTTTTCCTTGAAGACATGTCACTTCTCATCCAAGAAGCTTCTTCAGTTCTGACTGAATGGAGGAGAATGGAAGTATTTCTATTCCTTAGAAATAATAATAATAATAATAATAATAATAATAATAATAATAATAATAATAATAATAATAATAATAGTAATAATAGGTTGTTCCACTGGTTAATTGTTCTAACTGTCAGGAAGTTTCTCCTTAGTTCTAGGTTGCTTCTCTCCTTGATCAGTTTCCATCTGTTGCTTCTTGTCCTGCCTTCAGGGGCTTTGGAGAGTAGCTTGACTCCCTCTTCTTTGGGGCTGCCCCTGAGATACTGAAACATGGCTATCATGTCCTCCCTTGTCCTTCTCTTCATTAAACTAGACATACTAGATCAGTGGTTCTCAACCTTTTTAATGCCGTGACCCCAACCGGTCGTAAGTCTAGGACTACCCAACCGATTGTAAGTCGAGGACTATTTCCCTGCCCGGGAGCGCCATGCATGCGTGGTGCCGCCCCCTGAGCCGGCCGAGGCGTAGCTGGCAAGGGGCAGCGACGGCGCAGGGTGACCACCGGCTGGGCCACCAGCTGGCCCAGCCCAAGGGAGGTAAGGCACCCGCCGGGCCCCACGCGCGCCAGCAACCCTCCCTGCACCCGCCGACCTCCCACCTCCCACCCCTGGCCCTCTTTTACGTACAGTTTTAGTAGTTGCTCAGCAGGGAGGGGTGGAAACTTCCAGACAGCTGGCCTTCCCTGCAGACAACTTGCAGCCCCGTTTGCAGACTGGGACTTTTGGCGGGCTCAGCAGGGCAGAGACAGCCTGGACAATTCCTATTGGCTTTTGAAAGCCAATAAATAGAATTAGACTCTATTCAAGAGAGTCTATTCTATTGGTTTTCAAAAGCCAATAGAATAAGAGGGAGTAGCACAGCTAAGGAAAAGGGGAAAAAAATGGCGGACTGCGTTGTTTGGCGACCCCCGTGAAATGGTCGTTCGACCCCAAATGGGGTCGCGACCCACAGGTTGAGAACCGCTGTACTAGATCATCTATCATCTAGGAAACCCTATCCCATTTCAGACCAGTCTCTTCTTAAAAACTTCCAGTGTTGGAGCATTCACCGCTTCTGGAGGCAGGTGGTTCCACTGATTAATTGTTCTCACTGTCAGGAAGTTTCTCCTTAGTTCCTGGCTGCTTCTTTCTTTGGTTAGTTTCCATCCGTTGTTTCTTGTCCTTCCCTCTGGTGATTTGGAGAATAGCTTGACTCCCTCTTCTTTTCTTAAAGACTTCCAGTGATCTCGAGAAGAGAAGGACTACGGGAGACATGATAGCAGTATTCCAGTATTTGAGAGAATACGGGAGAGAAGCAACCTAGAATTAAGGAGAAACTTACTAACAGTGAGAACAATTAAGCAGCGGAACTGCTTGCCACCAGAGGTTGTGGGTGCTCCAGCACTGGAGGTTTTTAAGAAGAGACTGGACAGCCACTTGCCTAAAATGGTATAGGGTCTCCTGCTTGAGCAGAAGATTGGACTAGATGACCTCCAAGATCCCTTCCGGCTCTATTCAGATTGATTGAAGTATTGGAGCACCCACAATGCCTGGAGATAAATCGTTTCACTGATTAATTTTTCCAACGGTCAGGAACCTTCAGTCAGGAATCAGGGGAGGGAGGGAGGAAAAGGAAATAGCAGGATGCTACACGCCCCAATCAGCAAAGAAAAAAAATTAGACCCGCAAGACAATTCAATTTTCACCCGTAAGGTGGAGAAGGAAATAAATAAATGTCATCCAGCCTCAACCTCGGTTCCTTTTCAGAAACTGGATCTTGTTTCCTGTCCCCTCCCTCCTCTTATTTTTTTTTTTTTTTGAGCCTGGGGGATTCTTTCCGTTGGCTTTGTACCCAGATGTCACTGCTGTGCCCGCCTGTCGGGCTCTGCCGTTCCCGAAGCTCTTTGGATCCTCTCTTCTGATGCCATTGGAGAGTCTCCAACTTGTAAAGAGCTGAAAAGTTGCATCCGCAGCCAGCTCTGCTGCCGAGACTTCCTTGATCCGTCTAATGGTGCTCCTGGAGAGGAATCAATGGAAGTCAATAAGGCTGACTTCCAAACATCGGCAGGATGAGGGGCTCCTGAGCAAAAGACTGGGAAAAAAAATAGTGCTTTACCAACTGGTCCTCTATTTCCACTGATTTGCCAGGAATATCAGTGTAGTAGGGCTTGCAGACCTTCTGTAGGACGTATAAACCTTCTCTGGGATCTACAGACCTTCTGTAAAGCCTACGGACCTACTATAGGGCCTACAGACCTTCTGGGGACATATAGATATTCTGTGGGATCTACAGACCTACTGTAGGACCTACAGGCCTTCTGTGAGAGCTATAGACCATCTGTGGGAGCTACAGACCTTCTGTAGGATGTACAGACCTTCTTTAGGATGTACAGACCTTCTGTAGGACCTACAGACCTGCGAGACCTATAGATTGTCTGTGAGATCTACAGACTACTGTAGGACCTATAGGCTTTCTGTGGGACCTATAGACCTTTTCTGGGATCTACAGACCTTCTGTAATACCTACAGACTTTCTGTGGGACCTATAGACTTTCTCTGGGATCTACAGGCCTTCTGTGGGATCTACACACCGCCTGTAGGACCTACAGATCTTCTGTAGGACTTACAGACCTACTGTAGGGCCTACAGACCTTCTATGGCAGTGGTGGCGAACCTATGGCACGCATGCCAGAGGCGACACTCAGAGCCCTCTCTGTGGGCACACGCACCATGCCCCGGAGATGGCAATCGTCCCTCTTCAACCAGCTTCCCACTAACTCACCGAAGTCCTACGTGGCTGGATGCATCCCGGCATGGCTGGTTTCCCTCCTTTCCCCTCATCCCATCCCTCCTGGCCTTGCATGCTCTCCTTTTCCCAGGGCACGACCCACTGCATCGCTCCTCAGCTGTCGGCCGTCCGTCCAGCTCAGAGGCGGCTTCTCTGAACTTCTGGGGGCGGGCTGTGGAGCCCCAGAGTGTGCCAGTAGAGGGGCCGGCAGGCTGTGGCTGCTGATGGACACTGTCGGCTCTCATGCACTCACTGGGTTCTGTGTGCGGGGGCCAATGGTGTCAGGCAGCAGCCGCCCCGGCCCCTGCCTCACCTTGCCCTGCGACAATGGCACCCCTGCCCTGCCTCGCCTCGCCTTGCCTCGCCTCACCCCACAGGACAAGCCTCCTGCCCACCGCCCCACCTGCCAGAGACCCCCCCGGATCTCTCTCCCAACCCTGCCCGGCCTCCCACAGGCATCCCTCCCCAAGAGCAACATCAAGGTGGCCACGCCCACCTTGGCCACACCCAATCTGCCATGACCACAGCCACGCCCACCCAATGGACCATGCCCACCTGACCCCCGGAGATAAATAAATGGTTTTTGGTTTGCGATTTGGGTACTCGGTCTCTCAAAGGTTCGCCATCCCTGTTCTATGGGATCTACAGACCTTGTGTAGGACCTACAGATCTTCTATGGGATCTACAGACCTTGTGTAGGACCTACAGATCTTCTATGGGATCTACAGACCTTGTGTAGGACCTACAGACCTTTCTATGAGACCTATAGACCTTCTGTGGGACCTACAGACCTTCTGTGAGATCTATAGACTTTCTATGAGACCTATAGACCTTCTGTGGGACCTACAGACCTTCTGTGAGATCTATAGACTTTCTATGAGACCTATAGACTTTCTGTGGGACCTACAGACCTTCTGTGAGATCTATAGACTTTCTATGAGACCTATAGACCTTCTGTGGGACCTACAGACCTTCTGTGAGATCTATAGACTTTCTGTGAGACCTATAGACCTTCTGTGGGACCTACAGACCTTCTGTAGGACCTATAGACTTTCTATGAGACCTATAGACCTTCTGTGGGACCTACAGACCTGTGAGATCTATAGACTTTCTATGAGACCTATAGACCTTCTGTGGGACCTATAGACTTTCTATGAGACCTATAGACCTTCTGTGGGACCTACAGACCTTCTGTAGGACCTACAGACCTTCTGTAGGACCTATAGACCTTCGGAAGCCTTGGAGATAAGAAGGTTAACAGAGGTTTCCTTCCATTCTACAGAAGGCCACAGATAGTATGGATGAGGAACCTCTGAGCCCGGTTTGCTACTTGTTAAGTTTAACATCAGCTTCTTTCTTCTTCTTCTTCTTCTTCTTCTTCTTCTTCTTCTTCTTCTTCTTCTTCTTCTTCTTCTTCTTCTTCTTCTTCTTCTTCTTCTTCTTCTTCTTCTTCTTCTTCTTCTTCTTCTTCTTCTTCTTCTTCTTCTTCTTCTTCTTCTTCTTCTTCTTCTTCTTCTTCTTCTTTCAGAACATACTTGCAGCTTACTTGGGCCACCCGCCAGCAACTTTAGGGTTTGAAAAACTGGCCTTTGACCTTGACTCCAGACTCACATCTGTGACAAGGGTGGCCATCTGCAAACTCTACAGGTAGTCCTCAAATTCTGACCCCAACTGAGCCCAAAATTTCTGCTGCTCAACAAGACATTAAGTGAGTTTTGACCCATTTGACGACCTTTATTGCCACAGTTGTTAAGGGAATCCCAGTGAATGATAGAAAGAGTTCTAAATCTAACAAAATGAAATTCAAGGTTCTCCATTTAGGCAAGAAAAACCCCAAATGCACAGGTGTAGTTTAGGAGGTAACCTTGCTCAATAGCAGTAACTGTGAGAGGGATAATAATAATAATAACAACAATAACAACAACAACAACTCTTTATCTTTATCTTTATTTCGACTTATATGCCGCCCTTCTCCCCAGACTCTGCGACTTCAGAATTCAAACCGACAAGCACCTGCAACATAACACCCCGGACTTAACAATTGTCGATAAGAAAGACAAAAAAAGTCTGGACAGTGGACGTAGCAGAGCCTGGAGGCAGCAGAATAGACGAGAAAGAACTGGAGAAGATAACAAAATACAAAGACCTACAAATAGAAATAGAAAGACTGTGGCAAAGGCAAGCAAGGATAGTACCAATAGTCATAGGGGCCTTGGGTGCAATCCCAAAACACCTGGAGCACCACTTGAACACCATTGGCATTGACAAATTCGCCATTAGTCAATTGCAAAAGGTGGCCTTACTGGGAACTGCTTCCATCCTGCGGCGATATCTGTAATACCATCAAACATCCACATCTGCTTATCCCAGGTCCTTGGGAAGGACTCAATAGGTAGACAAAATGCCAAATCCAGTCTGAACATCTGGCTGACTGTGCAATGATCCATAGTAATAATAATAGTAATAGTAATAATAGTGATAGTTTTCCTAGAATAGCCGGACGTTGCCTTAGCTAGTTCGGACTTCAACTGGCTGACTGTGCGATGATTAATAATAATAATAATAATAATAATAATAATAATAATAATAATAATAATAATAATAATAATAAAGTTGGAAGGGACCTTGGAGGTCATCAGGTCCAACCCCCTGCTCACACAGGCAACCCTATACCATTTCAGACAAATGGCTGTCCAGTCTCTTCTTTAAAACTTCCAGTGTTAGAGGATTCACAGCTTCTGGAGGCAGATTGTTCCACTGGTTAATTGTTTTGTCAGGAAGTTTCTCCTTAGTTCTAGGTTGCTTCTCTCCTTGATTAGTTTCCATCCGTTGCTTGTTGTCCTGCCTTCAGGCACTTTGGAGAATAGCTTGACTCCCTCTTCTTTGGGGCAGCCCCTGAGATACTGGAACACTGCCATCATGTCACCCCTCGTCCTTCTCTTCATTAAACTAGACATCCCCAATTCCAGCAACCGTTCCTTATATGTTTTAGCCTCCAGTTCCCTGATCATCTTCGTTGCTCTTCTCTGCACTTTTTCCAGAGTCTCAACATCTTGGTGACCAAAACTGGATGCAGGATTCCAAGCGTGGCCTTACCAAGGCCTTGTAAAGTGGTATTAATACTTCACATGATCTTGATTCTCTCCCTCTGTAAATGCAGCCTAGCATTGTGTTGGCCTTTTGGGCAGTGTGGCAGCTGCAGCACACGGCTGGCTCATAGTTAAGTGATTGTCCACTAGGACTCCGAGATCCATCTTCAATGGTGAAAAAAGTAAGGTTCTATGTTTAGGCAAGAAAAATCAAATGTACAGGTATAGTATAGGCCAGGGGTAGGCAACCTTGGCTCTTTTATGATTCATGGACTTCAACTCCCAGAATTTCTGAGCCAGCTATGCTGGCTCAGGAATTCTGGGAGTTGAAGTCCATGAGTCATAAAAGAGCCAAGGTTGCCTACCCCTGATATAGGGGGTATCTTGCTCAATAGTATAACTATGAGAGGGATCTTGGTTTTTAAGGTTTTTAAGAAGAGACTGGACAGCCATTTGTGAAGAGTCTGGACAGCCATTTGAAAATAGGTTTCCTGTCTGAGCAGGGGGTTGGACTAGATGACCTCCAAGGTCCCTTGCAACTTTATTATTATTATTATTATTATTATTATTATTATTATTATTATTATTATTATTATTATTATTATTACCCCATGTGTTTGCTTCTCTTTGAATGATATTGTCAATTATAATTTTTTTTATTCTTGCCTCTTTGATAAATGTGAATGATCCGTTTGGGTGGCCACTTTCATTCTGCTTCATGAAGACTTCTGGACTTCAGCTCCCAGAATTCCCCAGTCAGCACGGCTGGTTGAGGAATTTTGGGAGTTGAAGTCATCACGTCTTAACAGTGGCCAAGGATGGAGACCCTTGACCTAAAGGACCCCGTAAATTTGACTTACAACCACATTTCCACTGCTAAGCAAGATGGTCAAGAGAATCATGCCCAATTTTCCTATTTTTCCAGGTTGTTTAAGGAAATCACTCCAATTATTAAGGGAATCACATGGTCATTAAGCAAATATGGCTTCCTCCATTGACTGGGAAGGACGTGTTTTCCAGGGCTTTTCATAGCAATAAGGTATAAAATCATGCATGGGATAGAAAAGGTGGATAGAGAAAAGTTCTTTTCTCTATCACACAATACCAGGACAAGGGGGCACTCCCTAAAGCTCGTAGGTAAGAAAGTGAGGACAAATAAAGGGAAATATTTCTTCACCCAGAGGGTCGTTGATTTATGGAATTTACTTCCAGAAGAGGTCGTGACAGCCGTCAGCCTTGACAGCTTCAAGGCAGGGTCAGACAGATTCATGGATGCCAAGTGTATCGGTGGCTATTAAAACGGATGTCCATGTGCCGCCTCTATGTTGGTTGAGGCAGGCAGGATTCCCTTGAGTCCCATTTGTTGGGGGTCAAGGGAAAGGGAGGGTTTTGCCTTCTCTTTCTGCTCAAGATCCCCATGTACAATTGGTGGGCCACTGTGTGACACAGAATGCTGGACTCGATGGGCTTTGGCCTGATTCAGCATGGCTCTTCTTAGGTTCTTATGATTTATGTAGCAATTCTGTGCTAGCTTACGAAGCTTTGGGAGAATACCGTTCACGACTCAATCTTGAAAAATATCTCATTTAACTTGGACTATGTTTGACGCGGCATCTAAATCCGAAGCAACCCCCCCCTCCATCCACTCCAGCCCAATTCAACAGGCCCAGCTAATCTTCAACCAGAAAATATGGTTAGCGCCTTCTTGGAAAAAAGGTGTGACCTGCTTTACATTATAACCGTAATCAGCCTAAAATTGAGCCCCAAATAAAGTCAACACCCATAAAATTGCAGCACCTACAAAGCAGAAAATTGCATCGGCTTTAAACCATCAAAGCATCTGAAAGCTCTGAGTTGGTAAATATATTGATGCCTGGAAAGGCAGGAACAGCTGCTATTTTATTTAGATCTGGCTGAGGGGGGTGGGGAAAAAAAAGACATTGCGAAATGCTTCCCTGGTTAGGAACAATCGTAAAATGTATTAGGAAGGAAGATTTTACCGGAAACCCCCTCTGTTAGCTCAACAACCCCAAGCCTAGAGTTGCTTTTGATAAGTGAGGACAATTAACCAGTGGAACAGCTTGCCACCAGAAATCGTGGGCGCTCCATCACTGGAGGTTTTTAAGAAGAGGCCAGACAGTCATTTGTCTGAGATGGTATCGGGCAGTGGTTCTCAACCGCGCGACGAAGGGAAAAAAAAAACCAAAAACAAAATGGTGGACCGCGATGGGCCGATCTGCGCATGTGCGGCGCGCGTGCGTGACGGCCTGAACCACGCATGTGCGGCCCGTGCGCGACGAAAAAAAAGGCGGACCACGGTGTCCGGCGACCCCCGCGAAACGGTCGTTCGACCCCAAATGGGGTCGCGACCCATAGGTTGAGAACCGCTGGTATAGGGTCTCCTGCTTGAGCAGGGGGCTGGACTAGAAGACCTCCAGGGTCCCTTCTAGCTCTATCCCATCCCGTCCCGTCCCGTCCCGTCCCGTCCCATCCCATCCCATCCCATCCCATCCCATCCCATCCCATCCCATCCCATCCCATCCCATCCCATCCTATTCCATTCCATTCCATTCCATTCTATGCCATAATTCTATTCTATATTCTATTCAACAGCCTATTCTATTCTATTCTATTCTATTCTATTCTATTCTATTCTATTCTATTCTATTCTATTCTATTCTATCCCATAATTCTATTCTATATTCTATTCAACAGCCTATTCTATTCTATTCTATTCTATTCTATTCTATTCTATTCTATTCTATTCTATTCTATTCTATTCTATTCTATTCTATATTCTATTCAACAGCCTATTCTATTCTATTCTATTCTATTCTATTCTATTCTATTCTATTCTATTCTATTCTATTCTATTCTATTCTATTCTTCTATTCTATATTATTCTGTCCTATCCTGTCCTGTCCTGTCCTGTCCTATCCTGTCCTATTCTATTCTATTCTATTCTATTCTATTTATTCTATTCTATTCTATTCTATTCTATTCTATTCTATTCTATTCTATTCTATTCTATTCTATTCTATTCTATTCCATTCCATTCCAATCCATTCCATTCTATTCTTCTATTCTATATTATTCTGTCCTATCCTGTCCTGTCCTGTCCTATTCTATTCTATTCTATTCTATTCTATTCTATTCTATTCTATTCTATTCTATTCTATTCTATTCTATTCTATTCTATTCTATTCTATTCTATTCTATTCTATTCTATTCTATTCCATTCCATTCCATTCCATTCCATTCCATCTATTCTATTCTATTCTATCCTATTCTATCCTATCCCTATTCCAATTCCGTTCTTTTGAATTTATTTCTTATCCTATCCTATCCTATCCTATCCTATCCTATCCTATCCTATCCTATCCTATCCTATCCTATCCTATCCTATCCTATCCTATCCTATCCTATCCTATCCTATCCTACAGGGAGTCCTCAACTTACAACCATAATTGTCCAGTCTAGAGAAAAGAAGGACGAGGGGGGACATGACAGCAGTCTTCCAATATCTCAGGGGCTGCCCCAAAGAAGAGGGAGTCAATCTATTCTCCAAAGCACCTGAAGGTAGGACAAGGAGCAATGGATGGAAACTAATCAAGGAGATATCCAACCTGGAAGTAAGGAGCAATTTCCTGACAGTGAGAACAATTAATCAGTGGAACTACCTGCCTCTAGAAGTTGTGGAGTTTTAAAGATGAGATTGGACAACCATTTGTCTGAAATGGGATAGGGTCTCCTGTTTGAGTAGGGGGTTGGACTAGAAGACCTCCAAGGCTAGGGAATTCTGGGAGTTGAAGTCCACATAGCTTAAATTCACTAAGGCTGAAACACACTAGCCCGGAAACTGATCATGTATTTTATCACCTTCTAATCTTCTTTGCTCAACTTTTTACAACCGCCAAAATATTTCCAGATTAGCATCCTGTCACAAACTGGTCCTTTTTATCTGAATTGCTCATGGGCCTCGTCTTCTGAAGCTACCACAGATATCCGATGACCCGCTGGTCAATCCTACAGATTTTGCGGTCCCTTTCATAAAGAAAAACCGAGAACGTCTCCTCATCCTTAGTTAGAAATAAACATTGGAAACGTCACAAGAGGCAGAAGGAACATTTTTTTTTAAACCCTCAAACCTATTGGAAAGAAAAACACAGAGTTCCTCTGAGAATTTTAGAAATCAGGCTTGAAACGAAACCACTTATTAGACCTAATTCCAAAACATTAATTCAAATATCACAGTTTACTAAGATAGGTTTTCACAGCTGCGAGGATAAAGTTAACACAACAGAACAGAAATATGTTTAGTGAAGAGATCAGACTGGGGAAATAAACTTGGAGAGTGTGCCATCATGGCAAAATTAATAGCTTGCATTCACAACAGAGGCTGAACCAAATAGAAGCAAAGATGACTTCCAGATGTGCGTGCGTGCGTGCGTACGTACGTACATACATACATACATACATACATACATACATACATACATACATACATACATACATACATACATACATACATACATACATATATATATATATATATATATATATATATATATATATATATATATATATATATATGTCAAGTGTTTATTTTTTAGATTGCACCCTGTAAACCCAAATATGGGAGGAAGGAATCATTCTTTCCTTTTGCTTGTTTCAGCTCAACCCAGAGCCATCCTGCAAGCACAAATATATATATGTTGTTTAAAATTGTTGACAAAGAAATAAGGGATTTCTGATATAGCCATTTCGAGTTTCTTAACTCTCTTCAGTTCGAATCCCGGAAGGGTGAGTTCTCTTCATTTTCGCGGGTGTTTGTATGTAGGTCTTTGGTTATTTGGGTTACAACAAACAAATAGAAGGAGCACCCATGGGATCACCCCTCTCACCTGTCATTTCAAACCTCTACATGGAACACTTTGAAACCCAAGCTGTAGAAAAATCTGATCACAAACCCAAACTCTGGCTCAGATACGTAGACGACACCTTAATAATCTGGCCACATGGGAAAGAAAAACTGGACCACTTCCTCACACACCTCAACAGCCTACACCCCAAAATACAGTTCACCATGGAAACAGAAGCTAATAACCAACCTCCCTTCCTGGATGTCTTAGTCTACAAGAAATCCAATGGCTCCCTAGAACACACCATCTAGTACCAGAAGAAAACACACACAAACCGCTATCTGCACGCTCTCTCACACCACCACCCAGCACAGATCAACTCCGTAACCAAGACACTCATCTCCAGAACAAAATGCTTAGCTGATGAACAACACCTAAAAACCGAACTACACACTCTCACTAATGTACTAACATCCAATGGATTCCAAAGAAATAAGATTACCAACCTAATCCAAAAAGAAACCCCCACTAAAATCCAAGACAGAGAACAAGAAAACGGCAAAGCCCTCCTCCCATACATAAAAGGCACCACAGACAGAATCAGCAAGATCCTCCACAAACATAACATCAAGACAGCATTCTGCACAAACAGAAAAATATCCACCATCCTAAGAAACCCCAAAGACAAAATTGAGTTAGAAAATCAAGGAGTATATGAAATCCCATGCACCGCTTGCCCCACCACATACATCGGACAAGCCAACAGAAGAATAAGTGCACGCATTGAAGAACTAAAGTCAAAAAAGAGGAACCAATTTCTTCCCTGGTCCAACACCTTAAAGCTACAGGACATGAAACTGACTTTAAAAAGACCAGAACTATCACCAAAACTGAACACTTTAATAACAGAATAATCAGAGAAGCCATCGAGATAGAAAAATGTCCACACAGCATGAATAAACGAGATGATACTTCCTGCCTACCAGCCATTTGGAAACCCGCCCTTATTGACAAACGAGTCCCTAACACAAAGAATGACATCAGACCCACATTTACGAAAACCACACAGGATGTCACCACCACACATCCAGGCAAAAAGCAAACCCAAACCCATACCGATGATGAGGCACGACCACAAACCAGACGCCAGACCACAGCTGCATCATTAGCCACTTTAAACCCCTCCAATCCATACATGAAGCAAACTGACACCCACCATGAAGATGAGGCATGACCACGAACGCAAAGCCAAACCACAGCAACGCAGCTCACCATCTCAAATCCTCCTGCAACTCAGACTAACCTGAGCACAACAAAGCCCCCACCCAAACAGAACACACCTCCATCCAATCAGAACACAGCCAAGCTCCCACCCAATCAGTTCATACCCCCACTGGCAGTTAAAAGGAAGAAACAGTTATGATCACACATTGCTCCTAGAAGCACGAAGCTGAAAACACCAGCCTGAAGATGACGAATGGGACTTCGTCGAAAAGTCAGCAAGACACTTCCAATTTTACGCGGGAGCAAGGCATTTAGAGTAGGGATATTAAGGGGAAAAAACTGACTAAAGAATAGAAATCAGAAAGACACAAAAATTGTGTATAAATACTGTAATTGGTTGCAGCACAAGAAAAGGGAAGTTGGAAAGTAATATTTATTTATAATGTTTTGAATAAGTCCTTCCTTCCTTCCTCCCTCCCTGCCTCCCTCCCGGCTTCTTTCTTTCTTTCTTTCTTTCTTTCTTTCTTTCTTTCTTTCTTTCTTTCTTTCTTTCTTTCTTTCTTTCTTTCTCTTTCTTTCTTTCTTTCTTTCTTTCTTTCTTTCTTTCTCCTTCCCTCCCTCCCTCCCTCCCTCCCTCTCTCTCTCTCTTTCTTTCTTTCTTTCTCTTTCTCCTTCCCTCCCTCCCTCCCTCCTTCCTTTCTTCCTTCCTTCCCTCCCTCCTTCTTTATAAGGCTGCAGCATAGAAGATTTATTCAAGCCTCTACAGGTGGTCTTGACTTATGGCCACCATTAAAGCCAACATTTCCATTGCTAAGCGGGCCAGTTGTTAAGGGAGTTTTGCTCTGTTTTATGACCTTTCTCGCCACAGTTGTTAAGTGAATCACTGCAGCTGTTAAGTTAAGAAGTTGTTAAGTGAATCTGACTCCCCCCCATGGACTTTGCTTGCCAGAAGGTCACAAAAGAGGATCACGTGGCCCCAGGACACTCGTAAGTACGGGTCATTTGCCAAGGGTCTCAGTTGTGATCCCATGACCCTGGGGGCGCTTTATAAAGTTATGACTTATGAGCCTTGTTCAGCATCCCCAGGGTCAGTTGATCCAAATTTAGACGATTGGCACACTGACTCCTATTTACGATGGTCGCAGGGTCCCGGCGTCACGTGATCCCCTTTTGCGATCTTCTGATGAGCAAAGTCGGGGGGGGGGAAGCCCGATTCACTTAGCAACTGTGTTCTTAACAGATGCAGCGATTCACTTAACAACGGTGGCCTGGAAGCTTGTAAAATGGGGCAAAACTCCCGTAAACACCGTTTGGCTTCGCACGAGAGATTTTGGGCTCAGCCGTGGTCGTAAGTCGAGGACCTCCCGCAGAGAGACAAGCAGCTGTTTCCCCCCCGACAGACCAGAGGTGGAATTACAGGGGATCTGTCTTGCAAAGAAAAATTAATTAACGCCAGAGCAATACTTGGAGATCCTGAGATGATGAAAGAGGCCAGAACTGGAAGATGTCTGACAAGGAGGCCGTCAACTCATCAAGACAATTAGTCACCCCTGCGGCGTGTATTATTCCAAGCTTTAAACTCTTGAGATTAAAAATAATTACGAGGGTGGGATCTTCAAAGGCGGTGGCAACGTGAGAAGGGAGGCGGTTTGGGCTGGATATTCAAAGAATGGAAGAAAGAGATGTAAAAAGAAGAAAAGAAGAAGGAGAAAAAAAATCACTTTTTCAGGATTAGTAAAAAAATAAGAAACACGGCTATATAACACGGCTATATATCTCAACCTGGGCAACTTCTCCTGACCCCAGTAGCCTTCGGGACCAAGGAAGTGTAATAGTTCAATACTCTAGTCCTCAAGAGTATTCTCCAAGGCGCCTGAAGGCAGGACAAGAAGCAACGGATGGAAACGAATCAAGGAGAGAAGCAACCTAGAAATAAGGAGAAACTTCCTGACAGAACAATTAACCAGTGGAACACCCTGCCTCCAGAAGTGGTGAATGTTCCAACACTGGAAGTTTTTAAGAAGAGACTGGACAGCCATTTATCCGAAATGGTATTGTCCTAGATTACCACAATGCACTCTGTGTGAGGCTACCCTTGAACTCTAATGTAGTCCAGGGCTTTTCAACCTTTTCACCCGTTGTACCACTTTTAGGATCTGGCAACATCCGAGGACCACCAGTCGCCTAGCAAGGGGTCAAAACCTGAAGACCATCCCCCCCCCCCCAAAAGGAAAAAAGTGATAAAGTACAGGTAGTCCTCAACTTACAACAGTTCGCTTGGTGACTGTTCGAAGTTACAACGGCACTGAAAAAAGTGCCCCCCCCAAGCCACAGCCGAGCAAGACACCTGCCTGCCCACCCGTCCGTGCTCTTCCTCCTGTCTGAGGTTTTCATTGTTGTGAACATTTCTGTGGAGGATTGGCAGTGGGGGTGGGGTGGGGGGGTGTTTGGCTTTTTATTGCCCCCCGTCTGCTGGGTGGTTGCAGCAGGTTTTGGTCACTTCATATGACCCTGGGACACGGTGACCGTCATAAATATGAATCAGTTGCCAAGCATCTGAATGTAAATCACAAGACCCTGGAGAGGCTGCAACATTCCAGTTGATCCTGGCGCTTCTTCTGGGCTCAGCAGAAGCGCCAGGATCAGCGCTGAGCTCCAGCTGGAGCCTGGCACTGATCCTGGCGCTTCCACTGAGCCCTGACAGCCCCGAAGAAGTGCCGATCAGCTGGAAAGCGGCACTGATCCTGGCGCTTCCGCTGAGCCCTGACAGCCCTGCAGCTCCAGCCATCTCTCGCTCAGGCTTGTGCGGTGCTGCCCACCGGTTCAGCTCATTCCCCTCCCCCACTACCTCTTTTCTAGGATGGTTACGTACCACCTGCCAGGTGCCAATGTACCCACAGGTGGTATCTGTACCACTGATGAAAAGCCCTGGACTAGATTACCACAATGCACTCTTTGTGGGGCTACCCTTGAAGTCAGTCCAGCTGGAATAAGAAACCACAGTTCAGCCCTGAGCTATTTTTTCAATTGGCGGTTTCATGGGATGATCTCCAGGGTCTCCCCCCAGCTTTCTGCTCTAGGTTTGGGTGATCTGACACCAGCAGCCTACAGGGGCAAGGCAGGGTAGTTCCCAGCTTTGGCTGACCTCTCTCTCTCCCCTCCCTCCCCTCCCTCTCTCCTTCCTTCCTTCCTCCCTCCCTCTCCTTCCTTCCTTCCTCTCCTTCCTTCCTTCCTCCCTCTCCTTCCTCCCTCTCCTCCCTCCCTCCCTCCCTCCCTCCCTCTCCTTCCTTCCTTCCTTCCTTCCTTCCTCTCCTTCCTCCCTCTCCTCCCTTGCTCCCTTCCTTCCTTCCTTCCTTCCTCTCCTTCCTTCCTTCCTTCCTTCCTTCCTCTCCTCCCTCCCTCCCTCCCAGCCTCCCTCCCTCCCTTCCTTCCTTCCTTCCTTCCTTCCTTCCTTCCTTCCTTCCTTCCTTCCTTCCTTCCTTCCTTCCACCAATGGAAACCTCATGACCTATGACTTGATTACTACAATGCACTCTACATGGGGGGCACCCTTGAAGTCTATCCGGCAGCGGTCTTCTTGACAAGCCCGTTAAACAAGTCTATCTCTCATCCTGAAGGCGTGCCACTGGCTGCCCTGGAAGCAGGAGCTCCCGCCTTCTCACTTCATCCCCTCCCGAAGGAAGTGCTCCCAAGTCCAATTACACAGTCCTTTTTTTTTAAATTTATTTTCCTTTCTTTTAACCCAAGACTTAATCTTCCTTTTTACTCTGTCTCGGCCTCTCTCTCTTCCACTCATTCACCCTCTCCAACTAGGACAGTTCTGTCGCAGGCCCCCTTTTACTGACCCCGAGGAGGAGAACAAATAGGAAATCCATGAAGCAAAGCAGCATTAAATCAATGATCCAACGCAGCCTGCTGCGAAGATCAGCACAGCCGATTGAGCCTTTTCTCCCCGTCATTAGCCTGGTCCGCTTGTCAGATCTGGGAAAACCCAGGGGGGCTCATTAGGGGCACGGCAGGGGCTCTGGCTGGATTTTGGAAGCATCTGTATCCTTCCCAGGCCAGATGGGCGCTCACGACCTCCTGGTTTAGGTTCAGCTGGTGTGTGTGTGTGTGTGTGTGTATGTGAGGGGCAGGTGCAGCCATGGACCTGCATGCTGGCCAAGGGGCTTAAGGGCTTTGGAGAAGTTGGTTCTTCAGGAGAAGGGATTGCTCTGCGTGCAGGGGCTGAGCACGGTAGACCCGGGTTGTGAATGTGTGGGGGAAGGAAGGAAGGAAGGAAGGAAGACCTGGGTTGTGAATATGTGGGGGACAGAAGGAAGGAAGGAAGGAAGGAAGGAAGGAAGGAAGGAAGGAAGGAAGGAAGGAAGGAAGGAAGGAAGGAAGGAAGGATCTGGGTTGTGAATATGTGGGGGACAGAAGGAAGGAAGGAAGGAAGGAATAATAGAGGGAGGGAAGGAGGGAGAGAGGAAGGAAGGAAGGAAGGAAGGATCTGGGTTGTGAATGTGTGGGGGAAGGAAGGAAGGAAGGAAGGAAGGAAGGATCTGGGTTGTGAATATGTGGGGGACAGAAGGAAGAAAGGAAGGAAGGAATAATAGAGGGAGGGAAGGAGGGAGAGAGGAAGGAAGGAAGGAAGGAATAATAGAGGGAGGGAAGGAGGGAGAGAGGAAGGAAGGAAGGAAGGAAAGATCTGGGTTGTGAATGTGTGGGGGAAGGAAGGAAGGAAGGAAGGAAGGAAGGAAGGAAGGAAGGAAGGAAGGAAGGAAGGAAGGAAGGAAGGATCTGGGTTGTGAATATGTGGGGGACAGAAGGAAGGAAGGAAGGAAGGAATAATAGAGGGAGGGAAGGAGGGAGAGAGGAAGGAAGGAAGGAAGGAAGGATCTGGGCTGTGAATGTGTGGGTGACAGAAGGAAGGAAGGAAGGAATAATACCGTAGAGGGAGGGAGGGAAGGAGGGAGAGAGGAAGGAATAATGGAGGGAGGGAAGGAGGGAGAGGAAGGAAGGAAGGAAGGAATAATAGAGGGAGGGAGGGAAGGAGGGAGAGGAAGGAAGGAAGGAAGGAATAATAGAGGGAGGGAAGGAGGGAGAGAGGAAGGAAGGAAGGAATAATAGAGGGAGGGAGGGAAGGAAGGAATGAAGGAAGGAATAATAGAGGGAGGGAAGGACGGAGAGGAAGGAAGGAAGGAAGGAAGGAAGGAATAATAGAGGGAGGGAAGGAGGGAGAGAGGAAGGAAGGAAGGAATAATAGAGGGAGGGAGGGAAGGAAGGAATGAAGGAAGGAATAATAGAGGGAGGGAAGGACGGAGAGGAAGGAAGGAAGGAAGAAAGGAAGGAATAATAGAGGGAGGGAAGGAGGGAGAGAGGAAGGAAGGAAGGAATAATAGAGGGAGGGAAGGAGGGAGAGGAAGGAAGGAAGGAAGAAAGGAAGGAATAATAGAGGGAGGGAAGGACGGAGAGGAAGGAAGGAAGGAAGGAAGGAATAATAGAGGGAGGGAAGGAGGGAGAGAGGAAGGAAGGAAGGAATAATAGAGGGAGGGAGGGAAGGAAGGAATGAAGGAAGGAATAATAGAGGAGGGAAGGACGGAGAGGAAGGAAGGAAGGAGAAAGGAAGGAATAATAGAGGGAGGGAAGGAGGGAGAGAGGAAGGAAGGAAGGAATAATAGAGGGAGGGAAGGACGGAGAGGAAGGAAGGAAGGAAGAAAGGAAGGAATAATAGAGGGAGGGAAGGAGGGAGAGAGGAAGGAAGGAAGGAATAATAGAGGGAGGGAAGGAGGGAGAGGAAGGAAGGAAGGAATAATAGAGGAAGGGAGGGAAGGAGGGAGAGAGGAAGGAAGGAAGGAATAATAGAGGGAGGGAGGGAAGGAGGGAGAGGAAGGAAGGAAGGAAGGAATAATAGAGGGAGGGAAGGAGGGAGAGAGGAAGGAAGGAAGGAATAATAGAGGGAGGGAGGGAAGGAGGGAGAGGAAGGAAGGAAGGAATAATAGAGGGAGGGAAGGAGGGAGAGAGGAAGGAAGGAATAATAGAGGGAGGGAAGGAGGAGAGAGGAAGGAAGGAATAATAGAGGGAGGGAGGGAAGGAAGGAAGGAAGGAATGAAGGAAGGAATAATAGAGGGAGGGAGGGAAGGACGGAGAGGAAGGAAGGAAGGAAGGAATAATAGAGGGAGGGAAGGAGGAGAGAGGAAGGAAGGAAGGAATAATAGAGGGAGGGAGGGAAGGAAGGAAGGAGGACCTGGGTGGTGAATGTCTGTGGGGGACAGAAGGAAGGACTGGCATTGAGGAAAAGGGGGAAAAGAGGGAGATGGAGATGGGATGGAGGAGGAGGAGGAGGAGATGAAGAAGTGGTATCGTTGACTCTTGATGACCACCTAGACCAGCGGTTCTCAACCTATGGGTCGTGACCCCATTTGGGGTTGAACGACCGTTTCGCGGGGGTCGCCGGACACCGCGGTCCGCCATTTTGTTTTTGTTTTGTTTTTTCGTCGCGCGGATTGGGACGTCGCGGTCCGCCATTTTGTTTTTTTCTCGTTGCGCGCGCACCGCGCATGCGCGGATCGGCCTGGCACGCGCGCGCATGCGCGCGCACCGGGGATACACCGCGCATGGCTGGGGCAAGTGGGGGTCTCAACCTGAAAAAGGTTGAGAACCACTGACCTAGACTTTCTGTTCATCTGTTCAAATGTAGTCCTTGAGCTCTTTGTCTGGTGCACCACCACCCCGGAAGCTGAAGGAACAGAATTAAGACAGTAAAAACAAAATAAAACAATGAAAGAAGATAAAATTCCTTCCTTCCTTCCTTCCTTCCTTCCGTCCTTCCTTCCCTCCTTCCTCCCTCTCTCCCGCCTTCCCTCCTTTCCTCCCTCCTTCCCTCCCTCCCTCTATCATTCCTTCCTTCCTTCCTTCCTTCCTTCCTTCCTTCCTCTCTCCCTCTCCCTTTATCAATCATTCCTTCCTGTCTTCCTTCCTTCCTCCCCTCTTCTTCTCTCCTCTCCTCTCCTCTCCTCTTTTTCTCTTTCTTTCTCTTTCTCTTCTCTCACTCTTTCCTTCCTTCCTTCCCTTCCCTCCCTCCCCTCCGTCTCCTTCCTTCCTTCCTTCCTTCCTCTCTCCCTCCCTCCCTCTATCAATCATTCCTTCCTGTCTTCCTTCCTTCCTTCCCTCCCCTCTTCTTCTCTCTTCTCTCCTCTCCTCTCCTCCTCTCTCTCCTCTCTTTCTCTCTTTCTCTTCTCTCACTCTTTCCTTCCTTCCTTCCCTTCCTCCCCTCCCCTTCCCTCCCTCTCCTTCCTTCCTTCCTTCCTTCATCTCTCCTTCCTTCCTTCCTTCCTTCCTTCCTTCCTTCCTTCCTTCCTTCCTTCCTTCCTTCCTTCCTTCCTTCCTTCCTTCCTTCCACCAATCTCAGCAACATGGAAATCAAATGCTTTCACCTGCGGTCATTTGTGTTCGCACCAAAAACGGAGAATTCTTTCGACTGCAGCAAGTTCCTTCTGTTAAACTTTGGAAAGACGGGATAGTTCTGCAGTTGGGAAAACCCCTGGGGTTGGGGGGGAGGGGCTGTCAAATGACTCCTTGCTTCCTTTCTTCCCCCTCTTCCATTTTTTTTCCTCCTGAAATTAATTTTTTTCCTCTTTCCCGGAGGAAGATAGAAAACAGGCCATGCTTTGGGGTTGAGTTGCATTTCCCAAATCTATCCGGGAATCCTGCAATCCCTGGATTTTAATTGTGGCACGCTCGATCTCCGAAGAGCTAAAAGCCACTTAAGCTGTCAACTCCGCTTTGATGCCCTTTTGAAGACAATGTCATAATTATATACACACAGCCACCGAGATGCTAAGGATGGCCTTGGGGTCTAATCCTTCCTCTTCAGTAACCATCACTGGAGACCTGGAGATCCAGGAGAACACTGGTTGGTTTTTTTAGTGTTTTGTTTTCCAAAACCTGACGAATTAGGGCGGGAAGCATATTTACACACAACCACACCGAACAGTGTCAATCTCCCACAGGTGGGAGGTGTTGCTCCGAAGCTTTCAATCCATCCAAGGAATTTGAGAGTTTCCTTCCTTGTCAACATTCACAAATTTATTTATTTATTATTATTATTAATTATTATTATTATTATTATTATTATTATTATTATTATTACTATTTATTAAATTTCTATGCCGCCCTATTCCGGGAACTCAGGGCAGCTCACAGCATAAATAGAAATCCAATATAAAAAACTACATAATACATATATAAAAAATACATATATAAAAAAGAGAACCCCTAAATTAAGAAACCATTCATTCAGCAAACGTACACACAAACATACACTGGCTAGGGGCAAGATGTCAACCGCCCCAGGCCTGTCGGTAGAGATGGGTCTTTAGTAGTTTACGAAAGGCGGAGAGGGTGGGGGCGACACGGATCTCCGGGGGGAGTTGATTCCAGAGGGCCGGGGCCGCAACAGAGAAGGCTCTTCCCCTAGGAACCGCCAGGCGACACTGTCTGGCTGATGGGACCTGGAGAAGGCCGACTCTGTGGGCCCTAACCGGTCGCGGGGTTTCATGCGGCAGCAGACGGTCCCATAAGTAACCTGGTCCGATGCCATGTAGGGCTTTATAGGTCATAACCAACACTTTATAGGTCATAACCAACATTTATTGATTGATTGATTGATTGATTGATTGATTTGATTTGATTTGATTTTATGCCGCTCCTCTCCGGAGACTCGGAGCGGCTCACAACATACACAAAACATCAAAACATTAAAAATAGATACCCAACACACATGCACAACTTTCGAACCACAACCCACAATCATCCCCAGGCCTGCCGGCAAAGATAAGTTTTAAGGTTCTTTCGGAAGGCCGGGAGAGTGGGGGAAACGCGGACTTCAAGGGGCAGTTGGTTCCAGAGGGTGGGCGCCACAACAGAGAAGGCCCTCCCCCTAGGACCCACCAAATGACATTGTTTCGCTGACGGGACCCGGAGGAGGCCGACCCTGTGCGCTCTCACCGGTGGTAGGGAAGTATGTGGCAGAAGACGGTCCTGTAATTTATGAGCTGCCTTGAACTTCGCTTAAATTCTTCAGATTAACTTCATTTGCGGGTGGAGGAAGAGAGCATGGGGTCCCCCCAGAATGGACATCCGGAGGAACATCTGACTATAGACGAGGGGATAGATGGGGAACTCATCACATTTGCGGATGACACCAACCTGGCAGGAATAGCCAATGCTCCAGAAGACAGGCTTACGATACAGGAGGACCTGGAGAGACTTGAACACTGGGCGCTATCTAACAAAATGAAATTCAAGGGTGAAAAAAGCAAGGTTCTACATTTAGGCAAGAAAAAACCAAATGTACAGGTACAGTATAGGGGGTACCTGGCTCAATAGTAGTAACTGTGAGAGAGATCTTGGAGTCCTAGTGGACAATCATTTAAATAGGAGCCAGCCGTGTGTTGCAGCTGCCAAAAAAGCCAACACAATGCTGGGCTGCATTAACAGAGGGAGAGAATCAAGATCACGTGAAGTGTTAATACCACTTTACAAGGTCTTGGTAAGGCCACACTTGGAATACTGCGTCCAGTTTTGGTCACCACAATGTAAAAAAGATGTTGAGACTCTAGAGAAGAGCAACAAAGAGGATCAGGGGACTGGAGGCTAAAACATACAAGGAACCGTTGCAGGAATTGGGAATGTCTAGTTTAATGAAGAGAAGGACGAGGGGGGACATAACAGCAGTCTTCCAGTATCTCAGGGGCTGCCCCAAAGAAGAGGGAGTCAAGCTATTCTCCAAAGCGCCTCAAGGCAGGACAAGAAGCAACGGATGGAAACTAACCAAGGAGAGAAGCAACCTAGAACTAAGGAGAAACTTCCTGACAGTTAGAACAATTAACCAGTGGAACAACCTGCCTCCAGAAGTGGTGAATGCTCCAACAGTGGAGGTTTTGAAGAAGAGACTGGACAACCACTTGTCTGAAATGATATAGACCAGTGATGGCGAACCTTTTAGAGACCGAGTGCCCAAACTGCCACCCAAAATCCACTCATGTATCGCCGGGTGGGCGTGGCCCACTGGGTGGGTGTGGCTGTGGTGGTCATGGCAGACTGGGTGGGTGTGGCCAAGCTGGGCGTGGTCACCTCGATGTTGCTCATGGGGAGGGATGCCTGTGGGGGCCGGGCAGGGTTGGGGGAGATCCTGGGGGTCTCTGGCAGATGGGACAGTGGGCAGGAGGCTCATCCTGCAGGGTGAGGCGAGGCAGGGCGGGGGTGCCATTGTCGGCAGGGCAAGGTGAGGCAGGGGCTGGGGCGACTGCTGCCTGACACCATCGGCCCCCGCCCACAGAGGCCAGCGAGTGCATGGGGGCCGACAGTGTCCGTCAGCAGCCACAGCCTGCCGGCCCCTCAACCAGCGCACTATGGGGCTCCACAGCCCTCTACCAGAGAAGCCGCTTCTGAGCGGGACGGCTGGCGGACAGCTGAGGAGGCGATGCAGTGGGTCGTGCCCAGGAAAAGGAGAGCATGTGA
>JARGCV010000933.1:0-37849 GCA_034064705.1 Bothrops alternatus
TTGAAGTCGAGATTGTTAACCCGTTATTTTTCTGCTGCTATATAAATAATTGCTTCTCCTTAACTGCATATTTGTGTAAAAAGGAACCTTTCCTTTCAAAATGGAAAGGTAGTCTTGGCTAGTTCTGTCTCATTTTCTAGGAAAGAACCATGAAGGAGAGCTATCCAAAGATGATTTGACCCTCAAAATGACAAAATATTGCTTCTCATTCAACACTCTTAAAAGGAGCCAGTTGTAATTAAGCTCCCTCATAAATCACTCATAAATTATTGCAAGAGACCTGATAGCAGTCTTCCAATATCTAAGGGGCTGCCACAAAGAAGAGAGAGTCAACCTGTTCTCCAAAGCACCAGAAGGCAGGACAAGAAACAATGGATGGAAACTAAACAAGGAGAGATGCAACCTAGAACTAAGCAGAAATTTCCTAAAGTGAGAACAATTAACCAGTGGAATGGCTTGCTACCAGAAGTTGCAGATGCTCCACATTGCTGGGGTTTTTTTAAGAAGAGATTGGACAGCCACTTGTCTGAAATGGTATAGGGCAGGGGTATCAAACTCACAACGTCACGTGACACCGCACAACGTATCAAGCCGGTTTTGCCATTGCCGGCAATGGGGCGGGTGTGGCTTCAGTATGATGAAACTGGCCCATGAGCCAGCAGTTTGACACCCCTGCTTTAGGATCTCCAGCATGAGCAGGGGGTTGGACTAGAAGACCTCCAAGGTCCCTTCCAACTTTGTTATTGTTATACTTTAGGATTAGGTGTTTCTTCACAGTTCATTCAGCATCATTTACTGGTAGTAAACGTCAGTGATTAAAAATAATATATTGACTGGCAACAACATGGGAAGGAAGTTGGGGAATGACAAGCTCATTTTCGATTGTCCTAATTTTATTTTTTAAACAGAGTCCGGACTGTATGTGAAAATGAGCATTTGAGTTAATCTCCAGATCAGAAGAAGATATTTGTAAGGACCCACCCCACTTTGCATCTTAAGAAGACAGAACTCTTGGAATATTTCTTCCAACAGGCATCCTTTATGAAGAGAAAATGGTTGCAGGCGTTCTAGACAGGACCTGGGGCCCAAGCCCTATGGTTCAAGGTTTTAAGGGGTCCCCAGCAGCCCCCACCCCACCCCACCATCTTTCCAGCGACAATCCGAGGTGTTACATTTCCACCCCCTTTTTCCTCACTGCCAGTGGAAGGGAGACTTCAGAGAGGAGTAGATGAAAGCTGATGGCCCCATTGTTATGATTTAGTCCTTTTTTTTTTCAGTCCCTTTTGAAGTTGTACCGAAGGAAGTGAGGGCCATAAAACCCCTTTGTTCACCCACCCCCCTTCCCCTTCATCGTATGACAGAATCCAGAGAGGGCAGAAATGGGGTTTTCCATAGTCAATAACTAGAAATGAAATATAATTGGATTCTGACAATATTTCCTGAATGATCAAATCAAGTCTAGGAGGAAAGCCTTCATCTTGACATCTGGCTGGATATACTGTATGCTATGCAATATCAGCCCACATATGTACACAATTTAAAAAAAGATGTAAGCATGCTTGGTAACAGGAGTTGTACTTAAGCTACTTCTGCTGAAGAACAGTTGGCTTTTACCAGGTATAGTTGGAAAAAATGTATTATTTAAGCATTCATGAGGGTTAGAAAATAGAATAATAGGGTTAGAAAGAATACTAGAACTTGGAGGTCTCCTCAAGCAGGAGATCCTATACTATTCCAGACACATGGTTGTCCAATCTGTTCCTGAAAACATCAGTGATGGATCACCCACAATTTCTGAAGCCAAACCCTTCCACTGGTTAATTTTTCTCACTGTCAGAGAAGCTTCCACCCAGATTACTTCTTGTCCTGCCTTCAGGTGCTTTGGAGAATAGGTTGACCTCCTCAAATATTGGAAGACAGCTGTCATATCACCCCTAGTAGTATAAACTCTCCCAAACTGGATAACTCTATTTTCCTTACATACATCATGGACAAATACTCACATATATGCCAATTTCCTTGTGGATTAATGATGATAATGAGTTATTTTATGACTAAATAATAAGTTTCGGGCTATCTCAGGGTTTCTTCTATGTAACAGGTTGAATTTTGAGACCAGTTCTTATTCCAACATCCTTAGCTCAAAGAAACAAACTTTATTTATTCTTGCACTGTATTTATGAGCAGGGTCACTTTTTATCTGTCTCTCCTCACCTTTCATCAGATAGTTTGAAGAAAATAGCATGTGTAGCTTTATCATCCTGCTAGAGAAGAAACTCTACTTCTGATCCAGAGACGGCTGTCTTTTTTACCGTTTTTGAGCTATCAGACAATCTGAAAATACTTCTGAATATGTCAGCATCGTGTTTCCAGATGCCTCATTTGATCTTTTGCTTTAAGTTCCTGACAGGCTAAAAGAATCTGTTCTCTGCTGATAGCCTTTAATGCCAAAAATCCATGTGTATCTACAGGGTTGGTTTTTTTTTTCCCCTTAACCAATGCCAGCTTTTAAAAATTGGTTAGACAGCAGCAAAGAAGGCATCCAGTTTCTGTGAGGAACATTGGTGGTGCCAATTTGCTCCAAAATCAGAAAAAAATTGATCAAAGGAAGCATAAGAGCCAGTGTTTGAAATCTCTCATTTATAACGGTTGTGTTTTCCTGCCCCAACATGTTTCAGAACAGGTTTGGTTAAAAGGAAAAAAAAAATCTCATTTGGCTTCCTCTGACTTATTTGAAATACAAGCCGATGCTAAATTTTTGCATTTGCTACTTCCCCAGTGGAGCTGTTAGAACTTATTAGGAAAGCTACCCATCATAGAATTTCATTTTCTCTGTGTTCTGAATACGCAGAATGCCAATGAGCTTCTAATGTGCCATTTATTTTAATAATCCATTGATTAATTGATTTGTTGTTTCTAAATGACATTTCTTATGACACCTTTCCTCCCCCAAAAAAAGTCTATCCTTTTCTCATGTTTATCATCACAACTACCCTTCAAGATAAATGGAATGATTATCATGTTCGGCCAACGAACATCATTTCTATACAGATCTCTCCAATCTGAAACTAATCTTGTAACTCCTACAAGACAAGAAGACACCTAACATAACTTTTTGGGACATAGAACATGGAACCTTCCATCCTTTCCAGGATGAGTGATGCATCTGGAAGTAGTTCAAAAGCCAGGTGCAAAGAAGAGGGAGAGTCAACCTATTTTCCAAAACATCAGAAGGCAGGATAAGAAACAATGGATGGAAACCTAGAACAAAAGAGAAATCTCCTAACAGTGAGAACTAACCGAAATAGAATAGAATAGAGCTGGCAGGGACACTGGAGGTCTTCTAGTCCAGCCCCCTGCTCGAGCAGGAGAGCCTACCATTTCAGATAAGTGATTGTCTAGTCTCTTCTTAAAAACCTCCAGTGATGGAGCGCCCACAATTTCTGAAGGCAAGCTGTCTCACTGGTTAATTGTCCTCACTGTGAGAAAGTTTCTCCTTAATTCCATGTTGCTTCTCTCTTTGGTCAGTTTCCAACCATTGTTTCTTGTCTTGCCCTCTGGTGGTTTGGAGAATAGTTTGCCCTCTTTGTGGCAGTCCCTCAAATACTGGAACGCTGCTATCATGTCACCCCTGTTTCTTCTTTTCCTTAGACTAGCCAAATCCAAGTCCTGCCAATGGAAAGGCTTGCCTTCAGAAGTTGTGAGTGCTCCATCACTGGAGATTTTTAAGAAGAGACTGAACAGGTTGGACAGGGGGTTAAACTAGAACAGTGGTGGCGAACCTATGGCACGGGTGCCAGAGGCGGCACTCAGAGCCCTCTCTGTGGGCACGTGCACCGTCGCTGGGTTTCATACAACCTTTTCGCTTTAGGCCTCCGCTGCCGTGTACAAAAAAAGGGTTCAATCAATCAGTCAATTTCAACTTCTCGTGGGAAAAAAAATCTTGCAAAGTTGGAATTGATTGATTGAACTTTTTAGTCCCACCCAGTCTGCCATTACCACTGTAGCCATGCCCACCCAATGGGCCACACCCACCCGGCACCCGACGATGCATAAGTGGGTTTTGGGTTGCAGTTTGGGCACTCAGTCTCTAAAAGGTTCACCATCAGTGAACTAGAAGATTTGCAAGGTCCCTTCCAACTCTATTATTCTGTTATTATTCTGTTATTTGGATGAAAACAGCAAGCATATGAACTATAAATTGGGTGGACTTCAGAATTCCCCAACCAATCAGTTTTGCTTGGGTTGAGCTGAAGCCCCTTGCATCCAGGTCCCTGCAGCCCCCAAGCTCTGAGACAGGACGTCACAGCATCATTCATGCAGCCTGGGGTGGAGATGTAAAGTTGGGTATCATCAGCCTATTAATGGTACCTCATCCCAAACCATTGGATCATTTCACCTGGTGTAGATGTTAAATAAGAAAGAGTGTGAACCAAGTCCTGCAGAACCCCACAAATTGGGGATCTCTTCCCATCTGTCAACACCGGGTGGAATCAACCCCAGAAAAAGAACCAAAACTGGCACATCACTGTGTCGCCTATCCCCAATTTCCAAAGTCAGTTCAGAAAGATACCGTGATTGATAGTATTTAAAGCCATTGGCAGTTGAGGTCCAGACCTTTTCAAATTGCCAAGGTTAAGAGACACTACTTTATGGACAAGTAAGGTCTGTTGTGAGATAAAAGGTAAAAGAGGACGATATGAGAAATAAATTTTGCAAATTGTATCAAAGGGGAAGCCATCATCAGGAGAGATGGTTTCCACGTGTGCACAATAAGACCACCCTTGAAATACTGCCTCCAGTTTTGGTCATCATATTATAAAAAAGTTGTTGAGACTCTGGAAAGAGTGCAGAGAAGAGCAACAAAGTTGATTAGGGGATTGGAGGCTAAAACATACAAGGAATGGCTGCTGGAATTGGGTATGTCTAGTTTAATGAAGAGAAGGATGAGGGGGGACATGATAGCAGCCTTCCAATATTTGAGGGGTTCCTATAAAGATATGGGGGGTCAAACTATTTTTTCAGCGGTCCAATAGGCAAGACAAGAAATAATGCTTGGAAACTAACAACGAGAGAAGCAATCTAGGAGAAATGTCATAATGGTGAGAACAATCAACCAATGGAACAGCTTGCTTTCAAAGGTTGTGGGTGCTCCATCACTGGAGGCTTTCAAGAAGAGATTGGGCAAGCACTTGTCTGAAATGGCATAAGGTCTCCCTTTCAGCAAAGAAAACAAATCTCCAAAGAAGAGAGTCATTTTGGTTTGCCTCTAGTTAAGAATAATAGCAGACTTTCAACACACCACGAGAAAGTCAGCTTTATCCCATTGTGTTTTTTTAAAAAATGACACCTCCGACCTTAAACGCAAAACCCCATTGCTAGACATTGGTGTTAGCTTCCCTGCGCAATGGTAGACGTGTGAGTTAAATCCAGTTTGCATCGTTGTTTTTAGTTCCCCTGAATGTAAGGTGCTCTTTTTCCTTCCCGCCTCCCTTTTGCTCGCTCACCGTATTTCTTGGCACAGCGTAAGCACATGAGTTATAAGGCTGTATAGTGATCGCACCAGCTTCTGTTTGCATTATTTAGCTCTCCAAAAACATCTGCCAAGCATTCATTAGTTTTGTGTAGATGCTGTCGCCATATGGATTGCCATCTGCTGGCTGACGCTGGGATGTGCATTTGCACAGCTATAGATTCCAATCCAGAGATGCCATTAACATCTGGAGTGCTGCGGTACAGGGTTACCTTTGTGGCGACTAAACAGGGAATTATTCATGCCTAACTACAACAGCAGTCCGTAATGAGGATGCATTATTGAGAAAAAGGTGCAATTCAGACAATGCAAAATGCTGGATTTGAATTTCTGTTGCCTACTTTGCACAAATGAAGAAATGCTCTCCCTATAGGTCAATGTTTGTCATCCTTAGCAGCTTGAAGATGAGTGAACATCAACTCCCAGAATTCCCCAGCCAGCACAGCTGCCTGGAGAATCCTGGGAGTTGAAGTCCACATATCTTCAAGCTGCTAAAGATGACAAACACTGCTATAGGTAAACATAGCTTAAAGAAAGAAATGGGTTTATTATAATATTCAGTCCTAAAGGAAGAGGAAGTTGCAGCTTTTGGATTGTAGATCACATTTCCTACAACTCTGAAGACCGATTAGAAAAAAACAACGGAGCAGTAGTTGATAAAATATTTCAGAAGGTTGCCTCTGGTGAATTCCTGCATTTATTCATGGTAAACGTGTACAAATAAGTATATAAATCAGCCTCAGGCATCATGGTCATTTTCTTCCTCTTTTTTTTTTTTTTTTTGAGACTCTTAAGTGCAAAAACCCAGAATCTTAAGAGATTTGGCTGAACTGTCAATCTCATAAATAAATATATCTGTTCAAGAATATCCTGAATTAAAAGCATTCTTGTTGGCTGTTTTCAGATATGAACCGCTTCTGACATAAAACTGTCATGGCCTTGCACAACTTTCTTCTCTCCTGCAAAAGAAACTTCTCGTTTTCTCTGCCTTCCTTTCAGAGGGCTTGAGAATGTATTTTGAATTTCTCTCCGTTGTGCTTTTGAAACGACTGGATTATTACAGCAGCAAAGGACTATTGTGGCCATTATTTATCTTTTCGTTACTCTGAAACATCGCTGCTTTCTCACCGCACCACCAAAAAAAAAAAAAAGAAAGAAAGAAACCCATCTCTGACTTTCTTTCCTTCTTTGAAACAAAAAGTTTGGAAAGTAAATTCTCTTTCAATCAAACTGGGAGAGAATTGATTTTTAAAAAAAGAGAAAAAAAGATGGGCATTGGAACTTCTTAGAAAGGACAAATTGGCTTTGCACACTCTTTTCTCTGTTAAAAATATATATATATTTCAACAACCAGGGTGAGTTCTATTTCTTCTTTCCCTGGCATGCCACTTAAAATTAATAGAACAGAGTTGGGAGGGACCATGGACCCACTCAAGGAGGAGACCCTATACCAGTGATGACAAACCTTTTAGACACCGAGTGCCCAAAAACCATCCCGCCCGCCCACTCTGCCCCCATTGCTCCACCCCTGCTACTCCGTCCCCGCCCTGCCCCCTGCTCCACCCTCTCACAGGGCCACCTACTGCCTCCACGGCCCACCACACCAGATTGCCCAGGCAGCCCTGCAGCGCCATGATAGCCACGCCCTCCGCCCGCACCCCGCAGCATCATCTGTGCGCAATGGGATATGAGGGCAGAGTCTTTTCCCCACTGCCTGGTGGCCATGTCCTTGGTGCACTGCTCTGCATGTGCCACGCCCAGGGTGATTCTCCTCAGGGGGGCTGATGGTGAGGAGGGGGGCTGGGGTGACAGTGCGCGTGCCCACAGAGAGAGCATATGTGCCATAGGTTCGCCATCACTGCCCTATACCATTCCAGACAAGTGGCTATCCGGTCTCTTCTTGGAAACCTCCAGTGATGGAGCAGCCACAACCTTGGGAGGCAAGCTGTACCATTGATTGGTCATTCTAATTCTCAGGAAATTTCTCCTTAGTTCTAGGTCGGGATCTCTCTTTGATCATTTTCCACCTGTTATTTCTTGTCCTGCCCTCAGTTGCTTTGGAGAATGAATCAATCCCTTCTTGTCTCTTTTGCAAATATGTAAGGACTGCTAAAGTTTCCTGCCTTTGTGCTGTCTGGCTCAAGAGAACTACAGACCTCAATATATGAGTTACTCTGCAAACCTTTCAAAAAAGGCAAATAATGGCATTAGAAGATATCCCCTAGCTTTGTTCTTCTTTTTTTAATACATATTTTATTAATTTTCTAATTTTACAATCATGAGTACTTAACAAACAAGGTGTTGCCTGGATCCATTGGTAATTCAGTGGTACATATTAACTTTCTCAGCCTAGTTCCAATACTACACCACCCAGTGCTTCCTTGGTCCTCTCTTCTTCCAGTGGTATGCATTTTTCCACACTGGGCAAATACAATTCTTGTTACTGTTAATACATATACAATTAAATATAGACATATTCATCACATTTTCTGGTATTATACATAATTTTCCCCCAAAGCAATTAATTCGCTGCTTTTCTTTTCCTGAGGGAGCAGGGCAAAAACTTCCCTTCCCTCTCTCATCGGGGAGGATTCTTGCTTTGGGCATTCTTTTTTCCAGGAGAGTAGTATTGAGGTCATTAAAAAAAAGGATAAAGTCTCACTCAGTTCCATCCACGTTGCTCAACAATTGCCAGTTAGTGCTTATCTTCGGTTGTCAGCAGCTTCTGACTGGCCACACGAATGTAGCCAGTCTTTCCCCCACCAGCTTGGAGGGCTTTCTCAGATCCAGTGGAAGGGTCACCACCCCTCCACGATTGACGAGAGTCCCCTCCTCTTTGTCGCCTCTGCAGGGTGACTTACATCCCTTTTTAGGGTCCCTAGCAGGGTGAAATTGAACATGGAAGACAGAGCCCCATCTTCCTGCATCTGTCGCACCGTGATATCTAACCGGAAGTCCCTTCCCTAGCTTCATTCTTGTGGGAATTTCCACTTAAACATCCACTTGTCGGGCTCTTCAGAAGCTCCGTTCTCAGTCCCTCCCTTTTCCTTGTGTTCAAACAACTTCCCTTCCTTTCCAATTCCCCCTTTTTAAAAATCTCCCTAGGAATCACACTGTCAGTGTGGCCCTAAGTCTCCTCAGAAGGTCTGTCAATGAACCTTTTAATTTCCACAGATGTTCTTTTCTTGGAAATTCCCCTCTAAAATCCTCCTCCTCAATAAATCATTCCCATTTCTCTCACACAATCTCTTCAGAAGTTGTCATATTTAATCTCCCAATTTCCTCAAGAAAGAGCTCAACAACCTTCCTCACTTTCTTATGCAGTAAATGTCCTCCTTATGGATTCTAAGGAGCTCTCCTTCTTTAAGTCTTTTCATCTCTCCAGAAGTGCTTTTCTCAGTCTCTTCATATCTTCCCAAGAGCCCTTTTCAGAAATTCACCTCATTAAATTCCCTTTCTCTAGAATCACTGTTCAGAAGCTCCCCTTTCTGTTTTTCCTCAGAAACTGTTCCACAAATTTCCTTATTTCCTCAGAAATTGTTCTCCTTTTCAGAAACTTCCTTATTTGTCTCCAGTTCTCCTCACAAAATCTCTCAGCCGTCCTAAGTTCACCTGAAATTTCACCCCTCTGCTCTTTTTTAGAAGTTAAGAACAACTATGCCCTTTTTCACTCTCGAGTTTCCGATGTATGATTAATCCACTTCTGATCCTACTGAGAAGGGGGAAAAAACAATACATCACAGCTAATTGTAAGACTTCTCTTGTCCTTTTTTCAATGTGTATTTGGGGCAATTAAATGCTGTAGTATTGATCGATCTTGGCTGATCTTCAAAAGACTATGAAGGAGTAGACTTGGTTGGTATCTGGACTTGGCCAAAAGTAAACTTGATTGGTGCCAGCCCTAGATTTTCCACCAGGAAAATATTGTGCCAGAAAATACGTTGATTTAACAATGAAGTCTGGGAGAAACAAGTTCAGCATGAAAACGACACTGCCTTATATTTAAAGTATCTTGGTGGCACCTGGTGAAAAATCACAAATGTTACAGAACTGACAGATGAAAATGAAATACAGGCAGTCCTTGACTTAAGATGACAACTGAGCCCAAAATTTACATTGCTAAGTGAGACATTTGTAAAGTGAATTCTGCCCCATTGTACGATCTTTCTGGCCACCATTGTTAAGTAAAATCGCTGCAGTTGTTAAATTAGTAACACAGTTGTTAAGTGAATCTGGCTTCCCCACTGACTTTTCCTTGTTAGAAGGCCACAAAAGGTGATCACGTGATCTCGGGACGGTGCCACCGTCAGAATTATAAATCAGTTACCAAGCATCCAAATTTTGATCAAGTGACCGTGGAGATGCTGCAGTGTGAAAAACAGTCATAGGTCATTTTTTTCAATGCGTTTGTAACTTCGAACAGTCACTAAATGAACTGTAGCAAGTGGAGGACTACCTTTATTCCCACCTTTCCACCTATAGCAGCGGTTCTCAACCTTTTCCGGGGCTCGACCCTGGCCCGCATCGTGCAATATATATATATATATATATGACGGGCCCGCACCGTGCATGCGCGGTGCGATGGCCCGCATCGCGATAGGGAAAAAAATGGCCGACCCAAAAAAAATGACGGGCCCGCACCGCTCATGCGCAGCACGACGGGGTGCATTGCGCATGTGCAGCGCAACGGCCCGCATCGCGATGGGAAAAAAAATGGCTGACCAAAAAAAAAATGGCGGGCCTGCACCGTGCATACGCGGCGCGACGGGGTGCATCATGCATGCGCGGCACGACGGCCCGCATCGCGATAGGGAAAAAATAGCTGGCCAAAAAAAAATGGCCGACCAAAAAAAAAAATGACGGGCCCGCACCGCGCATGCACAGCATGACGGGGTGCATTGTGCATGCGTGGCGCAACGGCCTGCATCGCGATGGGAAAAAATGGTGGGCCTGCACCGCGCATACGCGGTGCGACAGGGCGCATCGTGCATGTGCGGCACGACAGCCCGCATCGCGATAGGGAAAAAATGGCCGGCCAAAAAAAAATGGCCGACCAAAAAAATGGCGGGCCCGCACCGCGCATGCGTGGCACGATGGGGCGCATCGCGCATGCACGGCGTGACGCAACGGCCCGCATCGCGATAGGGAAAAAAATGGCCGACCAAAAAAAATGGCGGGCTGTGGTGCTTGGCGACCCCCGTGAAATGGTCGTTCGACCCCAAATGGGGTCGCGACCCACAGGTTGAGAACCGCTGACCTATAGAATCAGGGGGCTGAAAGGGACCTCAGAGGTCTTCTAGTACAATCCCCTGCTCATCCAGAATGAAAGAATCTTTAAAAACCAGTGCCTTGGGCCCAAACCAGGCAACTACTCATGTAAATCCAATCGTAACTTTTGTTAGATTGGCATTTAGCATATATTATGTGACAAAAACTAAAACAGCAATTAGCAAGGGAGGCAGAAGTATTGAAAATCTCCCAAAGAGATTCTTTTTAAATCCTTCACGTCAGGTGACATGCTTTTCCCCTTCTCTCCAGGTTGTTCCACAAATATGCAGCTGTAAACTTTTATAAATATGTTTTTCACTCAGCCGTGGCAATCTGGAGCAGTTGAGGCTCACAGAGCAACTGTATAGTATGTATAGATTTGCCGAGGAATCACTCCGTAACATATCAAACTGCTTCCTTGTGCTTTGAAATATGTGATTTGTACAAGTGATCCTGCTTAGGGAGGAAATGTATAAAATAAAATAAAGCATTGGAGAGGCTCAGAAAATGCTATTTAGATGTAAGGGGGGGTTGTTCCCTTCCCCAAAAGGAAATATAGCAAAACTCCTACAAGTGACTTCATCCCGGATTTGAGAAGGCTTAAGTTAAAAGGTGAAAACTGATAAACAGAAAAGCTTTCCATCCATTTTTGCAAATCCTGTCAGCCTGAGAGCCTGAGAAGGGACACTTGGGCATTTTTGCATCCAAACAGAAGCCCCAGGACTTTACAAAGGTGCTCTGGTTTACCCAACTCAAAGAAGACCAGTAGATCACCCTTCACTCCTTCCAAATTCTGACGCAAAGGAGATGCCCTATAATGGTCCTTCTTCCTTCTGGTGTTTTAATATGTCTTTATCTTCCTTCCGTGTGTTCTCTGGCGAAGATGAAACAAACTCAGAAGCTTCATACTCAAAGAGTCCCGAGAGCAGAGGTGTCCAACCTTGGCAACTTTAAGACCTGTGGACTTTTAACTCCCAGAATTCCCCAGCTGGACAATTCTGGGAGTTGAAGTCCATAAGTGTCAAAGTTGCCAAGGTTGGACACCTCTGCTATAGGGGTGTGACTCAGCAATAACTTTCACGGGACTAAAAGGATAAATACACTTAGTGTTAATCTGGAGGACTCTTGACAATCTGAATGCAAGTAACTGGTCTCCTTCAGCAAAAGGCCTTACTTAGGACTGTTTGCTAGGGACATTGAACCATAAACAGCTTCAGGTTACAGTACATCAGGCTTCAGATGACTTATTGGAGTTACCAGTAATGATAGTCAAGAATCTTGGCCTTTAAACCATCTCTGTGTTTAGCCTGGGATAAACTGTCTTGATTGTAGCTTGAGTTGATATTTGGCCTCCCTTGTGACTTTATTACAGTAAACTGTTCGGTTTTTGCAAGTTAGTTGCCACCACAGAGACAGGAAGCAATTTGCCCCCAGTTCCTCCCACCAGGAGACACTGAAGCCATAAATCATGGTTAGGAACCATACCTGCTATGTACTCCCTCAAAACTAAGATAAAATCAGCCACATTCGCTCCTGTGGAACAAGTTGATCCCACATAAGAACCACCTTTTCCCTGCTCAATTTCTGAACTTGTAGTCCATCCTATCACCTTGAGGATAAGCCCTGCCTGGGTCAATAAGTCTCTGAAACTTCCATGGCTCTCTTTCAGGCAGTTGTTGCCAAACTCTTGTCAAATAGATGGCATTGAAAAGGTCATTATTTCAGTTTCTTTGTGACAGCCCATCACAACCCTCTCCCTGAGCATTAAGCCTTTGGAAAAATATCTCTGTTGTCTTTCAAGAAAGGTTGTCATTTCCTACAATAGCTTCTATCACAAAGATTAGCTTTAAAATCTTCTGAGTTCCTTGTTGAACCTGCCAAGGCTTATTACATTAGATTAGAAGCAGCTTTCATCCAAAGGGAATGGAGAAATTTATCTTGCCTCTCTCTCTTTCTCTCTCTCTCTTTTCTAACTATTTCATGATTTCCAAAAACATTAGGAAATTGCAACATCATGTTCCCTGTGCAAAGTGGAGCATGCTGTGGTTGTCCTATATTTTTCATTACACTGGCATAAGGAATCAATGGAGCATACATAGGGTAACATACCAGTGTAAGGATAGATACGGTAGCCTTAATCCAAAGTTACCAAGAGTAATAACATACTTGCTAACTCTCCAGCCCAGCTCTACCCACAATTCATACTTTTCTACAAACCTAGATAGTTTGGACCCCAATGCAAATTGTGTCTTCCTGTTTGCTGAAGAGAGTTCTCCCCAGTTCTTCTCCCCTTTGGGTTAAAATCTCAACCAGAGACGTTCTGGTTGGCTAATTCTTCCCCAACTCTCTAGCCTGAGATTCTAAAATGAAAGCATCTTGCATCCCAAAAATCCTTGTTAAAGCCTCAAACAATCACATGCAACCATTGGCTTCCACAAACTCCAGCTGCAAATGCCAATTTAGTCCAGCCTCCCATTTCTTCCTCAGAATGCTATATACAGCCCAGATGTTACATTATGTCATGCCCCCATCTATGAAGGATTTACAGGATGTCTACTTTCCATTTCCCCACCCTCAGATGGGGGGGGGAAGTCTGTTTTTTACAAGTATATTTTATTTATTTATATTTATTGGCTGCCTAACTCAAGGCTTCCAAGCGGAGATTGGACAACCATTTGCCTGAAATGGCACAGGGTTTCCTGCTTGAGCAAGTGGTTGGATGAGAAAACCTCCAACCTCCCTTCCAACTGTGATGTTATGGGTATCTAAACATAATTGGGGGCTCCTCAACCAGAGGACTTCTGAATACAATTTATTTTGGGGTGAAATCAAATGCTAGGAGGGCTTTTGGCTTCAAGTAATGGTACCAGCAAAGCCAGATCACAAGTGCAAACATTTAGGGTCCTATTAAGAAACATTAATACCCCTGTCTCCCCATTGTACCAGGGCTGGCTTAGCACCTTTCCAGCAAAATGAAATTAAACATATAACCAGCTTTGGTGATGCACAATTGACTTTAGACATGGCATTAAGAATCCTGGGGCTATTCCTGCAAGCCGAACATTGGAGAGGCTGCCTGCCTGCCTGCCTGCTCAGATAATTTAACGCTGTCTGGAAGATACTGGAAGGATGGTTGGGTAAGAGAGAAGTGAGGCTTTTGCATAGTACAAGAAGAAGAATATAACAAATAGAATAACAAAAGTATGAATTAACATAAGTGCAACAAAAGAAGCAGAGAAGAGCAACAATGGTAAGTTCTATCAACCTTTATTGAACTTCATCATCACCTTTTATGCGGGACAGAGTAAAATATTTGGGGCAGTAGAAAAAAAGTAGAAAAAAACAACAGTTTAAAAACGTGAAATCGGACAGCCCAGACTAAAATAATCCAGACAATGACAAAATCAACAAAACAACACAAAACAAAGGTCATTGAACAAATCATAAACACCAATCTCAGCCTGGGACCAGAACCAGGTTTTCCACGCTTCCCAGAACCCCAGGAGAGAAGACCTCTGGGGGGGGCATGCTACTCCAGAGGGTGAGGGCTACAACCAGGAAGACACACTTCCTAAGTCTCCCAAGACGATAGGGTTTAATGGAGGGGCCTGGAGACCACCCACTCGCCTGGTACATACCGGGTGGGCAGAAATGACAGGAGACCAGCAGTCCCTCAGATATCCAGGCCTTCTTCCACAGACCCTAGGTGACTTCTCCTTTGCCACCAGGAGTCAGATGGTCACTGGTTATATCAGATCTTACTCTACTAGGTTCCAGTCGTCTTCTGGGCATTGAGTTCAGAGACCCTCACACTTTAGATGATTACATATCAGAATCAGTTTGATTCAGTGATTAAGGTACCAGACTAGACATCAGGAGATGGTAAGTTCGAGTCCTGCCTTAGGCATAAAAGCCAGCTAGATGACTCACAAGGAGATGGTGAGTTCTAGTACCGCCTTAGGCATAAAAGCCAGCTGGGTGACTTTGGGCCAACCACAAGGAGATTGAGAGTTCTAGTACCGCCTTAGCCATGAAAGCCAGCTGGGTGACTTTGGGCCAATCACCAGGAAATTGTGAGTTCTAGTACCACCTTAACCATGAAAGCCAGCTGGGTGACTTTTGGCCAATCATCAGGAGATGGTGAGTTCTAGTACCACCTTAACCATGAAAGTATAAAGGGAGGTTCTTCTTCTTCTTCTCCTCCTTCTCCTCCTCCTCCTCCTCTTCTTCTTCTTCTTCTTCTTCTTCTTCTCCTTCTCCTTCTCCTTCTCCTTCTCCTCCTCCTCCTCCTCCTCCTCTTCCTCTTCCTCCTCCTCCTCCTCTTCCTCCTCCTCTTCCTCCTCCTCTTCCTCCTCCTCTTCCTCTTCCTCCTCCTCCTCCTCCTCCTCCTCCTCCTCCTCCTCCTCCTCCTCCTCCTCCTTAGCTTGCCTCCTGATATTTCTGTGTTCCTGGTTATCTCGTGTTTTTTTTCTGGATGATGATAAAGACTGCTGTAAGTTTAAATGCTCAATCATCATTCATCATGTTAGCCATGGTCTAGCTCAGGGGTAGGCAACCTCAGCTCTTTTATGACTCATAGCTGACTCAGGAATTCTGGGAGTTGAAGTCCATGAGTCATAAAAGAGCCGAGGTTGCCTACCCCTGGTCTGGCTACTGCAGGATGAAGGCCTTTTGCGCATGTTTCCAACCAATGTGGTCCTGAGCTTTCTTTTGCCAGTTGGGCCCGCAATACTAGCTGATGTTGTTGCTCCATCTTGCTTTAGGTCTCTTTTGTGGACATTTTTTATCAAGTGGGATCCATGCTACGACTGCCTTGGTCCAACTGCTCTCAGTTCTTCTTGCTATGTGACCAGCCCATTTCCATTTTCGTTCTTTTACTCTCTTGATGGTATCATATGGTTTCGTTTGTTCTATAATCCCTGTGCAGTTCTTTTTATCTTCTCTGGTGATGCCGAACATCCATGGTTCTTTGCGCACATTTTGTATCGATGGTGAGATTCGTGTCCAACGTTTTACCGGCATATGTTAGAGCAGGTAGCACACGCTCATCGAAAACGTTTCTTTTCAGGCACAGAGACAGGGGAAATATTCCAGGGTACGAGCCTGGCTTCTGGTCTGCATTCATCATGTGGAGTCAATAGTCACAAATGTTGCAGGAATGTGCCTGGCCAACTAGCTCAGCTTCAACAAACTGACTGAATAAAGATTTGTTTGATTGAAAAAGGTCAGGTGAAGTGAAACTTTCTTCCACCTCCTTAGGAGCAATCCCTAAAGCTGGCTTAGCTCTGAATGAATTTGGGCTAGATTACGATTTGAAATCCAATTAAATCTTGGCTTCACAAAAAGGAATAACAATAACAACAACAACAACAATCAACAATAACAATAACAATAATAATAATAATAATAAAGTTGGAAGGGACCTTGGAGGTCATCTAGTCCAACCCCCTGCTCAGGCAGGAAACCCAATACCATTTCAGACAAATGGCTGTCCAGTCTCTTCTTAAAAACTTCCAATGTTGGAGCATTCACCGCTTCTGGAGGCAGGTTGTTCCACTGGTTAATTGTTCTAATGGTCAGGAAGTTTCTCCTTAGTTCTAGGTTGCTTCTCTCCTTGATTAGTTTCCATCCGTTGCTTCTTGTCCTGCTTTCAGGCGCTTTGGAGAATAGCTTGACTCCCTCTTCTTTGTGGCAGCCCCTGAGATATTGGAGTGCTGCTATCCTGTCCCCCCTCGTCCTTCTCTTCATTAAACTAGACATACCCAATTCCAGCAACCGTTCCTTATATGTTTTAGCCTCCGGTCCCCTAATCATCTTTGTTGCTTTTCTCTGCATTCTTTCTAGAGTCTCAACATCTTTTTTACATCGTGGTGACCAAAACTGGATGCAGCATTGCAAGTGTGGCCTTACCAAGACCTTGTAAAGTGGTATTAACACTTCACGTGATCTTGATTCTATCCCTCTGTTAATGCAGCCTAGCACTGTCTTGGCTTTTTTGACAGCTGCAGCACACGGCTGGCTCATATTTAAATGATTGTCCACTAGAACTCCCAGATCCCTCTCACAGTTACTACTATTGAGCAAGGTACCCCGTATACTATACTTGTGCATTTGGTTTTTCTTGCCTAAATGTAGAACCTTATTTTTTTCACCATTGAATTTTAATGCATTCCAAAGATAGGCCATTCCATTTTGGGATATTATATTTCTCTCTCTCCCAGATCCCACTTCCAATTTTGCATTAGTGATGAGCAGCAAAGAAAACCTAAGAGACCCAATGAGAATTGCTGACGAACTTTGGCCAACAAAACCCAGCTTCTACTTCTTTTGCTGTCTGTTTTCCGCGTTGCTCCCTGCCAACTTCAGCCATCTTCCCTGACTGAGTTACGAAGAAGCACCTCCCAGCCAACGGCTCACTCAGAGACTAATTGGAAATAGCTATTTGGCAAGCGGTGCCCGTCAACTTCGTGAAGCATTTGAGGACCTGACCATCTGTCAGTGGAAAGAGTGGAATTAATGTCCGAGATGCCTTTCTCCCTTCCTGCATCCCATACGGAGACCACCCTCATAGCAGGAACAGGTTTAGACTTCAGGTCTTTTAATGGACTCATATTTTAATCAATGCCGATGCAACTGTGCTAAATGAATCTGTTTCAGATCTGATGCTGCTTTTATGGTTTGGGCCTTGACAGCTCCTGAGTAGGTATATACAGAAGCTCTAGAGGAGGCCAGGGAACCAGTGTTTGGACAGGTCTTCAAAAGATGTGTTAATAAATCTAGGCAACTAAGAGAGATGGAGGGAGGAGCCTGCCCTAACCATGTCAGAAGAGAAATAACCTGAATACAATCAGGACATTATTAGAGTTGTTGAAAGAAAAATCTTCATCAGGGTCCAATCCAAGCCAGGAATAAACAAAATGGAGACTGCTTTAGAAAGAAGGTTCTAGTTTATTGAGTTGCAGGACCAGACAAAAATGTGGCTCTGGAGCAGCTGACCACATGGAGCTGGGAGTGGTGGGTTTTTATACCTTCTTGGGCTTTTGTGTTTGGAGTTGTTCCTGTTCCTGTGGCATGAAGTTTGACCTCAGCTTTTGAGCCTGTCCTTTTGGTATTCTGATGGTGGTGGGCAGTGCTTTTTTTAAAAAAAAAACAAAGGTGCCGGAATTCACACATGTCATACAACCCGCCTTGCCTACCCTACAAGATTGCATCCAAAAAAGGTGCCCTAACTCCGTTCTGGGTGTTCTATGACAAAAAAAAAAGTCCTGGTAGTGGATTAATCCTCCTAAAGGTCATGTCTTTAGACTTTGGGTGAGGGATGCAGATTCTTTGGGGTCTTTGTCTTTCTAATCCCATCAGCTCCTAGCTTCCTGGCACCAGTCTTTCTGAATGGGATTATCAAATCTGCATTTCTACAGAGCTGGCCTGCTGCGTTTCTGGCTGGAGGAGAGGAAGAAGTTTCTGCCTTTTAAGATTTTCTCCATTATTCCTTTGGGGAAATATAATATTCTGCCTTTTTAATATACACCCCAATTTTTCTTTCTCTGGGTGGGGGAGGGGTGCCATCTTCTTACAGAGTCAAGTTTTGCACGAGTGAAAACCAAAGAGCCTCCCTTGCCAAATGACCATGTGGCTTCTCACAACCCCGCGGATCCCCACTCTCAGAAATGAACAAGGGCAAGGAAGAGGAAGAGGAAGAAAAATGGGGATAATTGAGTGGGGGTGGACAGAATCTCAGTCATCCTGAGAATCAAACCATTATCTGCACTTGAGAAGTAATTAATGTGGAAGCTCAGGAGGACCATTAAACAATTCACCATTCACACTGGGCGCTATCTAAAAAAATGAAATTCAATGGTGAAAAAAGCAAGGTTCTACATTTAGGCAAGAAAAACCAAATGTACAGGTATAGTATACAGGGTACCTTGCTCAACAGTAGTAACTGTGAGAGGGATCTGGGAGTCCTAGTGGACAATCATTTAAATAGGAGCCAGCAGTGTGCTGCAGCTGCCAAAAAAGCCAACACAGTGCTGGGCTGCATTAACAGAGGGATAGAATCAAGATCACGTGGAGTTTTAATACTACTTTACAATGCCTTGGTAAGGCCACACTTGGAATCCTGCATCCAGTTTTGGTCACCACGATGTAAAAAAGACGTTGAGACTCTAGAAGGAGTACAGAGAAGAGCAACAAAGATGATTAGGGGACTAGAAGCTAAAACATATAAGGAACGGTTGCTGGAATTGGGTATGTCTAGTTTAACGAAGAGAAGGACGAGGGGGGGAACATGATAGCAGTCTTCCAATATCTCAGGGGCTGCCACAAAGAAGAGGGAGTCAAGCTATTCTCCAAAGCCTCTGAAGGCAGGACAGGAAACAAATAGATGGAAACTAATCAAGGAGAGAAGCAACCTAGAACTAAGGAGAAACTTCCTGACCGTTAGAACAATTAACCAGTGGAACAACCTACCTCTGGAAGTTGTGGATGCTCCAACACTGGAAGTTTTTAAGAAGAGACTGGACAGCCATTTGTCCAAAATGGTATAGGGTTTCCTGCCTGAGCAAGGGGTTGGACTTGATGACCTCCAAGGTCCCTTCCAACTTTATTATTATTATTATTATTATTATTATTATTATTATTATTATTATTATTATTATTATTATTATTACTGTTATTATTACTGTTGTTATTATTACTGTTATTATTACTGTTATTATTACTGTTATTATTACTGTTATTATTATTACTATTACTATTATTTCTTTTATTATGAATCATCACACAGTCAGCCAGATGTTCAGACTGGATTTGGCATTTTGTCTACCTATCGAGTCCTTTCCAAGGACCTGGGATAGGCAGATGTGGATGTTTGATGGTATTACAGATATCTTTGCAGGATGGAAGCTGTTGCTAGTAAGGCCGCCTTTTGCAATTGACTAATGGCGAATTTGTCAATGCCGATGATGGTGTTCAAGTGGTGCTCCAGTTGTTTTGGGATTGCACCCAAGGCGCCTATGACTATTGGTACTACCCTTGCTTGCTTTTGCCACAGTCTTTCTATTTATAGGTCTTTGTATTTTGTTATCTTCTCCAGTTCTTTCTCGTCTATTCTGCTGTCTCCAGGCACTGCCACGTCCACTACCCAGATATTATTATTATTATTATTATTATTATTATTATTATTATTATTATTATTATTATTATTATTATTATTATTATTTTAGAAGGACTAGGGGTGATATGATAGCTAACTTCCAGTATTGAGGGGTGGGGTCACAAAGAAGAGACGATTGACCTATTCTCAAAAGGAGCTGAGGATAGGACAAGAGGTAATGGGTGGAAGATCATTAAAGAGAGATCTGACCTAGAACTAAAGAGAAACTTCCTGACAGTGAGAACAATTCATCATTGGTTCCACGACTTTGCAGGAGGGCTGGACTAGAAGACTTTCAAAGTCCTTTCCGACTTCTATTATTCTATACTCTGTCTTCTGTGTTCTATTAGCTATCGCTATCAGCCTTCTTTCAAGGCAATATTTTTGTGGTGCTCCCGCCCTCCCTGTTTGTTAGCCTCAGCCAGCATTCTAGCTGATTAAACATGTTCAGTAAACATTGGACAGTTTTGAGTTGCCTATCCTAGGTTTTAGAGAACAGGTTTGCTGGAACGGTTAAAGCACCAGACTAGAAATTAAGAGACCCTGAGTTTTAGTTCCACCTAAGGCACAAAGCCAACTGAGGGACCTCGAGCCAAACACTCCCAGCCCAAGAAGAAGAAGGCAGTGGTGAACCACTTCCAAAAACTTGCCAAATCAACTGCAGGGCCTAGTCCAGCAAATCATCAGAAGTCAACAATTCAGAATAACAAAAAAGAGTTGGAAGGGACCTTGGAGGTCCTCTAGTCCAGGGGTTCTCAACCTTGGCAACTTTAAGACTTGTGGACTTCAACTCCCAGAATTCCTCAGCCAGCAAAGCTGGCTGAGGAATTCTGGGAGTTGAAGTCCACAAGTCTTAAAGTTGCCAAGGTTGAGAACCCCTGCTCTAGTCCAACCCCCTGCTCGAGCAGGAGACCCTGTACCATTCTAGACAAATGACTAGCCAGCCTCTTCTTAAAAACCTCCAGTTTAGGTTTTATACTAAAGCCTTTTTTGTCCTCATTCAGAACATACTCTATACTTCAGCACACAGGTAGTCCTGGATTGACAAGGATTCACTTAGTGACCATTAGAAGTTACAGCGGCACTGGAAAAAAAAGTGACTTACAACAGGTCACCTGAGTAGTGTAAATGTGTGTGGAGTCTTCTGGGCACAGGATGCTTTCTGTCCTGTAGATGCAGACCACGCAGACTCATCCCCAACAGCCTGCGCCTGTCTTCAACAGAGAAGGGATCCAGGGCAGAAAACATCCTGCAGCCAAGAAGACCCCACACCCATTTGCACTGCTCAGAGGACCCCGAGGACACAGACCACTCTCTCAACCACTCTCTAAAACAGCGGTTCTCAACCTTTTCTGGGGCTCGACCCCGGCCCGCATCGCGCATGCGCGGCGCGACGGCCCACATCACAAAGGGGAAAAAAATGGCCGACCCAAAAAAAATGGCCGACCCAAAAAAAATGGCGGGCCTGCATCGCGCATGCGCGGCGCGACAGCCCGCATCGCAAAGGGGAAAAAATGGCCAACCGAAAAAAAATGGCCGACCCCAAAAAAAATGGCGGGCCTGCATCGCGCATGCGCGGCGCGACGGCCCGCATCGGAAAGGGGAAAAAAATGGCCGACCCAAAAAAAATGGCCAACCCCAAAAAAAAATGGCTGACCCAAAAAAAATGGCGGGCCCGCATCGCGCATGCGCGGCGCAACAGCCCACATTGCAAAGGGGGGAAAAATGGCCGACCAAAAAAAAATGGTGGACTGCTGTGTTTGGCGACCCCCGTGAAATGATTGTTCGACCCCAAATGGGGTCGCGACCCACAGGTTGCTCTAAAAGAAGGCAAATGACCAGCTGTCTGCAAGGAGTATAAATACTTCCATTCCCCACCCTCCAGTCAGAGCTGAAGAAGCTTCCTGGATCAGAAGCGAAAAGTCTTCAAAGAAAAAACAAGGAAGTGCAGCTGCCTCCTGAAAAAGCATCTTTGAGACAACCCTGACCTGGATGATGAAGACTCTCCATAGACATTTAGCCACAATGATTCACTTAAAATCCGTCGCAAACAAAGATGTAAAATTAGCTATGACTTACTTAACACCTGCTTAGCAACAGAAATTCTATTCCCAATTACAGTCAAAAGTTGAGGGTTACCTGCATATCTCCATCGTCAGATATTAAAACCTCCTGGCCTGTGAATGTTAGGGGAATTTATCTTCCATAGCCTTCTTGTATCAGCAGGATTTAATATCTTCCAGACATAAACCTGACTCGGTTCCATTACAAGATTGGTTTTATTGTGGTGCTTACTGAACATGCAAAGCTAGTGCTTGGATATTTCATTTGGGTAATAGATGCCCTCTTGTAAAGGGTCCAGGAAAAAACAGAGAGAAGTCAAAAGGTTTCTTTCCCACCAAATTAAAATCTTTTATTGAAATTGCTCCGACACAGAAAGCAACTGGTTCATTGTGAAGCTCTCCCCGAAGGGAAAAAGACAGAAGGAAGAAGAATCTCTGATGATTGAACTGATGACAATATGGTTCCAGGTGAAACGAGAGGCAGCAGGAGGGGAAAAAAAATAGTGGTTGGAGGGAATGGTTTCGTATCAGATTCACGTACGTGTAAATTTCCGCAAACAGGCAAATTCTGTGTCATTACTAGCTCTGTTTTCAGGTAGCAGAAAATCCTCTTCTTCTGTCGCCAACTGTGAAGAGCTAAATACCACAGCCTGTTCCAAGGTATATAAAAAGCAGTCATATTCATGCCTTAGACAGATTGCTGATTAATAGCCCAGAATGGCAACCCAGAATTAGGACGCATCTTGCTAATTTATTTATTGATGGGTTCAGCTTTTGGAAAGAAAAACTAAGTTCACACAAATGGATATTACTCTGGGGTGCACGTGAAAAGCATCTGTTGAGGAGACAGGGAAACAGAAGAAAGTTGACGCCAACATAAAAGAGAGATCAGCTGTTTTACCAAAGTCACCGCGGTTCTCTCCTTCAAAGAAATGAGAGCAAACGTTCCTCTGAATTTTCCATATTTTGAATAAATAAAAAATATCTGACAAAAGGAACTGTTTCATTTTACTTACTTATTCCTTTATGTAACAAATTTATATGGCAACCCAGCTTGCATATAGGTGACTCCAGCCAGCTTACAATAAACCCACCCATCCCCCTGGCAGCAGTAACACAAATCAAATTGACCACTTCAATCAGAATAGAGCTGGAAGGGGCCTTGGAGGTCTTCTAGTCCAACCCCCTGCTTAAGCAGGAGATTCTATGCAATTTCAGACAAGTAGCTGTCCAGTCTCTTCTTAAAAACGTCCAGTGATGGGGTACCCATAACTTCTAAAGACAAGCTGTTCCACTGGTTAATTATTCTCACTGTTAGGAAGTTTCTCCTTAATTCCAGGTTGCTTCTTACCTTGATTAGTTTCCATTGATTGTTTCTTGTCCTGCCTTCTGGTGCTTTGGTGAATAATGTGACCCCCTCTTCTTTGTGGCAGCCCCTCAAATACTGGCATATTGCTATCATGTCCCCCCTCTAGCCATTGTGCGCATGCGGAAGGTGCAAAAACGCTCTGCTCCTATTGGTTGACACTGTCTGGGCTTCTGGCCATACAAAAAGTCCTGTGTGGCTTTTGCTTTCGCTTGGTTGTTGTAGAAGGAGAATAAAGTGTTTGTTCAGCATCGCCATGTGTCTTCATCATTCGCACGCGAACGAAGTATACAACAAATGGAGTTGTTCTTCTCTGCAGTTTTTCCAAGATCTCAACATCTTTTTTGTAGTGTGGTGACCAAAACTGGATGCAGTATTCCAGGTGTGGCCTTACTAGGGCTTAATAAAGCAGTATTAATACTTCACGTGGTTTTGATTGGCTTCACTTCTATTTGGGGTCCCCAGGCTCACTTATAAAACCACATCTTCAGACCCTGTTCGGAAATGCCCAGCCAGGCAGTGAGGAGATCTGAAGTGAGGGATTAGCCTTGAATCCTTGGCCACAAGAAATTCAGAACTAACCCACTCACCACTGCCAAGTTCTAAAGAGCCTTATCTATCTGTTCCCAAGAGAAGGAGAACAGTTGGGGAGGTTCCTGTATAATAGGCGGAAGAGAATAAAGAAGTTAGTCTGAACTCTACCTGTGTGGATCTGGTTGCTTGTCCTGATAGGGCCTTTCAGAAAAGCAACCAGGAGGCGGTCAATCATACCTCGGGGAATGATGGGGCATAGAAAAGGTGCCACCATCAAAAAGACCTTTTTTATGGTCCCACAAGATGTACATCCCTAATAGATGGGACCCACAACTTACTGTGCCTTACCTATTGTCATATTGACTCAGTTCCCACCGTGAGGAAAACCAACAACAAACCAAGTAGATTATAACTTATTATACAGGACATCTCTTATTATAGAGACATGTCCTATTACAACAGTCATCTAAAAAGAAGATGGCAAGTTGGCACTTCATACCCAGCACTACAGGGATCACACTTGCTGTCTCCTCTCCAACTCTACCGATGTCAGTTTTAATGCACACTCAATCATTGTATTTCCCTTCGTTCCTTCCTTCACATCTTCTATAATACTAAATGTTCTTCCCTGTCTTGCTGTGCTATTCATGATTTATAGCTAAACATGTTACAATACAGAAGCAAGGGAAGGGAAGGAAAAAAGGAGAGGGGTATAAGAAGAGAAGTAAAGAAAGGAGAGACAGAGAAAGAAAAAGAAAGAAAAGAGAAGTACAAGAAGAGAAGGAGGGAAAGGAGGGACAGGAAGGGGAGGGGAGAGAAAGTGGGAGGGGAAGGAAAGGGGAAAGAGGAAAGGAAATGAAAGGGAAGGGAAGGAAAGGAAAGGAAAGGAGAAAGGAAAGGAAAGGAAAGGAAAGGAAAGGAAAGGAAAAGGAAAGGAAAGGAAAGGAAAGGAAAGGAAAGGAAAGGAAAGGAAAGGAAAGGAAAGGAAAGGAAAAGGAAAGGAAAGGAAAGGAAAGGAAAGGAAAGGAAAAGGAAAGGAAAGGAAAGGAAAGGAAAGGAAAGGAAAGGAAAGGAAAGGAAAGGAAAGGAAAGGAAAGGAAAGGAAAGGAAAGGAAAGGAAAGGAAAGGAAAGGAAAGGAAAGGAAAGGAAAGGAAAGTCTCTTTTCTTCTCTATCTCCTTTTTTCTTTCTTCTCCATTAGATCAGGCTGCACCCCATGTGTTGAAGCAAGGCATCCCTTTGCTTTCATTGCCAAGTTCATTGATTTTTAAGATGCTGAGAGCTCGGAGTCTCCAGAAACAGACTGGCAAATATGCGCAACAGAGCTGAATCTTGCCAGTTGCTGAAGAAAAGGTGAGAGAGGTGACAGGGAGGGGAGCTGTCTTATGAGGCATCCTTTGGCTTCCTTCGTGACACGGAGAAAACCTGACTTGCCAGCAGAAGGAAGATCTGCCCAGCATTGAGAACAAAAAGCAGAGGAAGGTCAGACGCAGGAAGTTGTGTATGCCAAGGAAGAGCTGGAACTGGGGCCAAGGGTGACGTTTTTGCCCATATTGTCTACCGTGCATTGAAAGATTATTTTAAACACAAACCGAAGGTCTGAAAAGCAGTTATAATACAACTCTTGCAGAGCCATCGTGGCCCATCATCCCTGGCCACAGGAAGTGGGTGTCAGACCTTTGTTGCAGCTCTGCTGACCGTGATTTCACACTTGCTGCCAAGCTTTAGAGAAGGAAAAATTGAATAAACAGGGAACGATACAATGGAAGATAATGGAAGGGACCTTGGAGGTCTTCTAGTCCAACCCCCTGCTTAAGCAGGAAACCCTCTACCATTGCAGACAAATGGTTGTCCAATCTCTTCTTAATTTCTCCAGTGACAACTTCGGAAGACAAGCTGTTCCACTGGTTAATTGTTCTGTCAGGAAGTTTCTCCTTAGTTCTAGATTGCTTCTCTCCTTGATGAGTTTCCATCTGTTGCTTCTTGTCCTGCCTTCAGGTGCTTTGGAGTGGTTGACCACTATGCCTCTTCTTTGTGGCAGCCTCTCCAATATGGGAACATTGCTATCATATCACTCCCTAGTCCTTCTCTTTCATTCTACTAGGCATATACAATTCCTGCTTCCATTCTTCATACATTTTAGTCTCCAGTCTCCTAAGATTGACCCATTCGGTTTCTGGTTTAATACAGTGATGCTGAAAAATTGGAGAACATGTTGGAAATGTAAAAAAGAAAAGGGCACCTTTTTTCATGTATGGTGGACATGTAGAGAAGCACAGGTGTATTGGCGTATGGTCTGGGAATGGGCAATAGAAATGACTAGCCAAAACATTCTAGACAAACCTGAGGCATTACTATTAGGAATATTAGAGAAAAATGTAAATAAAGAGGACACATATTTAATCATTCACATGGCTACGGCGGCAAGGATTCTATTTGCTCAAAAATGGAAAACAATGGAAATACCGAGTGAGGAAGATCTAATAAAGAAAAATATGTTTTGCGCAGAACTAGATAGGTTAACTAAAAGATTAAAAAACCAGGAAGACACAGAATTTTATTTAATATGGAACAAATTTTATAGGTGGAGGGGAAAAAAATAGAGGTCACAAATAAAGAGATAAAACAAAAAATGGAGATTAGAAATGTATAGTTTGTATATAGATAAGTTACATGTAAATAATGTATAATATGGACCGAGATGTCTGTCAAAGACGATTTACCATGTTCAATGTTTTTAATCCTTTTCTTTTTTGTATTCAATAAAAAACTTTTTTTAAAAAATTGGAGAACTTTCCTGAAGAAATGTGACCTGACCCTTGATCCGTTCTCTACATGTCCTAAAACTAGATAAAGAGAAAGAACCCCACTCAACAAATGAATGAAAAATTCTACTTTAAGCCGGTAGAAGGATAGAACCTGAATGTGAATTTTGAAACTGGGAGCTGGGAAAAGCCAACATCCCAAGCGTTTCTTTCTATGCCATGTTTCGGCAGTTCCCAAATGTGGGACAAGATAAAACCCTTGAAGGCAAAAAAAAAAAAAAAATCTCATCTTGAACTGTACCAGATTTAGCCCTGCATGTTGGAAATCCCCCAAATTTTGAGAGACAGCAGCAGCTGCTGTTTCCTCCTTCTGTCTGACAAATCAAGCCAAGTTTCAAGTTTTATAACCACAGCTGTCTTTGGATTATGGAAACACAACAACTCATCCATAGCATGTGATGGACAAAATCTGTTCCATCACTTCCAATCTTTCTTGACAGGGAACTCAAAAGAGACCCTTTTGGGTTGGAAGCTTCCAAAAACAGGTGCTAATTTTTTTGTAGAAAGGGGGAGATAGAGAAGGGGTTTGTTAAGAGAAATGAGTAGCCAAAACTGAAACAGAATATTTCCCATCTGGACAAAGACCCTCTGTTTGGTTTGTTGTTGTTTTTTAATTCCTGGAGGTGAAGACTTTGGTGCTGAAATTTAGTCCAGTGTCTCAGGAGAGAAGGGTTCCTTCCCAAGGAATCAAGAGACAACTCAGCTTGGATGGTATGCAGAAAGAGAGTGAAGCTGGACCCTACCTGGCCTTTCATAGATTATATCTAATAGCTATGCAGATTATTTATTTATTTTATTTTATTTTATTTGGGTTTGTATGCCGCTCCTGTCCAGGGGACTCGGAGCGGCTAACAACATATATATAACAGTGAAGTACCATAAAAAACCCAAACAAATATATCTTAAAAAAAATCAATAAAAAAACACACATTCAATTCAACAATCAACCACAGTCATCACCAGGCCGGCCGGCAAAGATGAGTTTTTAGATTTTTCCGGAAGGCTGGGAGAGTCGGAGAAACGCGGACTTCAGGGGGCAGTTGGTTCCAGAGGGCGGGCGCCACAACAGAGAAGGCCCTCCCCCTAGGACCCGCCAAACGACATTGTTTCGCTGACGGGACCCGGAGGAGGCCGACCCTGTGCGCTCTCACCAGTCGAAGGGAAGTATGTGGCAGAAGGCGGTCCCGTAAGTAGATTAAGATTAATGCTTTAGCCCAGCAAGATTCCTATAAACTAGTTCCTATAAACTAGTCTGAAGTAACTCACGTTGTTTCTGGTTCCTTGGGCCTGAGATTTTGACTTGGAGAGAGATATGTGGCTCCCCAGGCCCCATTTTGGGTACTACAAAGAATGTTCTAACCAGTGGTGGGATTCAAATATGTGAACAACCAGTTCTCTGTGTGGATGCTGCTTCCAGAAGTCCGTTCTGGGCCTGGGCAAAAAAAAAATTATCTACTGGTTCTGCCAAACTGGTGCGAACCAAATGAGTCGCACCACTGGTTCTAACCATCATTTCCAACAATCAGAAGAATTGTTTCTAACTACTTTGAAATCTATAAACTAATCCAAGGACAGAATGAGCATAATTTTAATCACAATGTTTCAAAAAAAAAAAACAAACCACAACCTCACACAACCAAACCTCTTTCTCCAAAACTGAAGGGGGAAACCCCATAAAATTCTGGGCCTGGTCACTCGGTGCGTCATCTGGACTTCTAGTCCCCCGTCACAGATTTATCACAGATTTTCTGCCCCTGCTAAAAAGGTGTCTCTTTTCCTATCTTACTCTCTGAGTGCCTGAGAACCTCTTAGGAATTTCTTTTAAGGGTGTTTTCAGCAAGTCTAGGACAAGTTAGCCAACTCACCATGGCCAACTCACCATGGCCAACTCACCATGGCCAACTTACTGTGGAACAATTCAACATTGTAGTAAATGCTTCATTCAGTTACTTTTATTATTGGTGTCCATGTTTTTGTCGAAATTCTTGTAACTCTTGTGTTTCTGGATTGACTTTATTTTATTATTATTGGCCCCAGTTCCTTTGGAATTAATTTAACTTTTGTACTTGTTGAATTGTCCTGCAGCAAGTTGTCCCATGGCAAATTGGCCACAGCCAGTTGTCCCATGATGAGTTGGCCGTGGCGACTGGTCTCATTCTGGTTTTCAGTTGCCTGAAAAGACTCCTTGGGAAAGTTAAAGCAAAGGCAAAGCCAAAAGCAAAAGCCCAGGGATTAGATGGATCTACAGTATTACAAAAAGAATACTTAGCTGCCAATCACTTCTCCCATGGAGCAGTGAGTGGCTCTAAGCTGCTATGATATCAGGGACAGGAGAAAGAGAAGGGGGGCTTGAATCTGGATACTGCTTAATAGCTTCCGATAGCTGGTGTTCTTCATTAGTAGAGACTTCCCTAGGACCTGCAATAAGAACATGTTACCAGAGTGATGTGTTTGGAACTTTGGCTGTGAACTTTCTAGTCTGGTCTAGGTGACAGCAAACTCAGCTATTCTCACCCCCTGTTCATGGGAGGAGCAACAGCAGCATTTTTTCTCGGACAATGCCATGACGAATAAGAATAAGAATAAGAATAAGAATAAGAATAAGAATAAGAATAAGAATAAGAATAAGAATAAGAATAAGAATAAGAATAAGAATAAGAATAAGAATAAGAATAAGAATAAGAATAAGAATAAGAATAAGAATAAGAATAAGAATAAGAATAAGAATAAGAATAAGAATAAGAATAAGAATAAGAATAAGAATAAGAATAAGAATAAGAATAAGAATAAGAATAAGAATAAGAATAAGAATAAGAATAAGAATAAGAATAAGAATAGAGGAGGGGAGGGGAGGGGAGGGGAGGGGAAGGGAAGGGAAGGGAGGAGAGGAGAGGGAGGGGAGGGGAGGGGAGGGGAGAGGAGGGGAGGGGAGGGGAGGGGAGGGGAGGGGAGAGGAAGGGAGGGCAAGGGAAGGGAAGGGAAGGGAGGAGAGGAGAGGAGAGGAGAGGAGAGGAGAGGAGAGGAGAGGAGAGGAGAGGAGAGGAGAGGAGAGGAGGAGAGAGGAGAGGAGAAGAGAGGAGGAGAGGAGAGGAGAGGAGAGGAGAGGAGAGGAGAGGAGAGGAGAGGAGAGGAGAGGAGAGGAGAGGAGAGGAGAGGAGAGAAGAGAAGAGAAGAGAAGAGAAGAGAAGAGAAGAGAAGAGAAGAGAAGAGAAGAGAAGAGAAGAGAAGAGAAGAGAAGAGAAGAGAAGAGAAGAGAAGAGAAGAGAAGAGACCTTAGAGGTCTTCTAGTCCAGGGGTGTCAAACTGCCGGGCCAGTTTCATCATACCGGAGCCACACCCACCCCATTGCCGGCAATGGCGAAAAAGCTCTGATACATCGTGCGATGTCACGTGACATCGCAAGTTTGACATGCCTGTTCTAGTCCAATCCCTTGCTTGAGCAGGAGACCCTACACCATTTCTGACAGATGGCAATCCAGTCTCTTCTTGAAAGCTTCCAGTGATGAAACTCCCACAACTTCTGAGGGCAATCTGTTCCATTGTTCTCACTGTCAGAAAACTTCTCCTTATTTCTAGGTTGAATCTCTCCTTGAACCCTAACCCTAACCCTACCCCTTAGGGCCCTACTAGCCAAGGATCAAGTAACTAGAGCTTTACTTCTGCATCAGAACCAGATATTGCTGAGAGTAACCCAGATGGACCTATCAACCTCAGTGATAAAACTACTCACTCAGCAGATGGACCAGAATACAGATGACTCACCAGTCCAGTGTTCCAGGTGACATGGCCATGGAAGATGGCAGTGCCGAGATGGGGGTGCCGGGATGTCCCATTCTGACTCCTGCCTCTTTGTCTGACACTATTAAGAATGTGTGATTTTAGTTTGCATATTGTAGAGAAGCAGTTTGGTGTAGTGACTAAGAAAATGTGAGTTCTAGTCCTGCCTTAGGCACAAAGCCAGCTGGGTGAGCATGGGCCAGTCATTCTCTCCCAGCCCTAAAATGGAGGCAAGGGCAAACCACTTCCAAGAAATTTTGCCAAGAAAACCACGGGGACATGTCTGGACAGTTGCCAGAAATCTACACTATCTTGAAGATACACCCCACCTCCTAAAAAAAAAAATAGGTTTTACCCTAAGGCCTTTTTGCATTTTTTAAATTATTGTCCTCATTCGGAATGTACTGTCTATCTTTCTACTTTCAGGTATTAACCATTATTCCACAGTTCTGTTCCACAGTTCAACAGTTTCAGAACTTGTGGGTGCTCCATCACTTAAGGTTTTTAAGAAGAAACTAGATAACCATTTGTCTGAAATGGTATAGGTCTCCTGTTTGGGTGGGAGGAGTTGGACTGGAGGACCTACATCCAGGTTTGGTCACCACGATGTAAATAAGATGCTGAGACTCTAGAAAGAGTGCAGAGAAGAGCAACAAAGATGATCAGGGGACTGGAGGTTAAAACATATAAGGAACGGTTGCTGGAATTGGGTATGTGTAGTTTAATGAAGAGAAGGACAAGGGGGGACATGATAGCAGCGTTCCAGTATCTCAGGGCCTGCCCCAAAGAAGAGGGAGTCAAGCTATTCTCCAAAGCACCTGAAGGCAGGACAAGAAGCAAAGGATGGAAACTCATCAAGGAGAGAAGCAACCTGGAACTAAGGAGAAACTTCCTGACAGTGAGAACAATTAACCAGTGGAACAACCTGCCTCCAGAAGCGATGAATGCTCCAACACTGGAAGTTTTTAAGAAGAGACTGGACAGCCATTTGTCCGAAATGGTGTCGGGTTTCCTGCCTGAGCAGGGGGTTGGACTAGATGACCTCCAAGGTCCCTTCCAACTTTAATATTATTACTGTTGTTGTTGTTACCACCTCAGGGGTTCTTTCCAGCTCTACTGTTCTCTTCTGTTATTCTATTATTATTATTTTTCTATGATTACATGTATTCATTCCATCAAGCCCAAAGCAAATTCTGAAGCTTCTTCAGATTCTTCCTTGTCTCCTCCCTTAGGATCGAATGGAAATGAGGTGAACCTAGGAGGCTGACAATAAACTTATGAAACAATTGCACCATGAGAAAAGAGGACATTCCCCCAGAGATTTTTAGCCCCCTTATAAATAGATAAGTTTACAAACTCCTACCACACCTCAAGAGAATTTCTCTTCTCTTCTGAACAAAATTTCAAAAGGAAAATCTTTCATTAAGCTGAATCAGAACTGGAAGAGGGGAGAAAATGCAGAATTTTTCTGGTGGCACCGTTCGTAATACAGCCCCGTGTCTTGTAGACAGCCATGGTAGTTTATGTTGTGTCCTGGTTAAATGTCTGTAATCATTTGGACCTCAAACCCAAGGCAGAAAGTCCCAAAGCTGCTTCTCAAAATGTGCTTTTTGGCTGACAAAACAATCCCATGGAGAAACCAGAAAGAGCCTTCTCTGTTTTCCAAGAGGGGGGAAAAACCCCCACAATGCCCCAGTTTAATGAACTGGTTCTGTTTCTCTACAGTGGCAGATAAGAGCAAATTAAGTGTAGGTAACAGATTAATAGATGCTCCAAGATGCCTGCCAGGTTATTATGACAAATGTATATAAATATTCCCAGCAATGTTTATTGGAAGCAGCTAAGCAGATGAGAGTCCTCTATGTGGCAAATTATTCCAGAGATAAGCTTATGCTGCTTGTCAGCGCATTAATTATTCCCAGAAAGGCAAAATGTTGGCTATATAAATTAATTTGGCTTTGCCAAAGGTTCCTTTGGTCTGTTCTGTCACTTGTGTTGTTTTGAAACTGGCAACTCTAGCAATTTTGTTTTTTAAAATGCCAAAATTTGGACTTTGGGAAATCCTGGCTTTTAGTTATTTTTAAATAGGAAGATTCCAACTCTCACTCTTTCTTTCTGTTCATGTTCGTTTCACTGATGTGCTATTCACAGCCATTTACTTTCTCACTCAGGTGGAAAACATCTTCCTGGATTTGAGGGGCTGCCACAGAGAAGAGAGGGGTGATCTGTTCTTTAAAACCCCTGAGAAGAAGCAACCGGTGGAAGCTCATCAGAGGGAGATTCAATATGGTCAGAATCAGAATAGAATAGAGCTGGAAGGGACCTTGGAGGTCTTCCAGTCCAGCCCCCTGCTTAGGTAGGAGTCCCTATATGATTTCAGATATAGGTAATAAGAAGGAATTTCCTGACAGCAAGAAAAATTCATCAATGGAACAGCTTGTGGGTGCTCCATTGCTGGAGATTTTCAACAAAAGATTGGGCAATCATTTGTCCAAGATGGTATGAGGACTCTTTCCTTGGGCAGGAGTTGGACTAGAAGGTTCCTTCCAACCCTGTCATTCCATGAAAACAAAGGAGCTCATGTCAAGAGTGCAGAAATGTTATTTAAATCTAGAAGCATGGATATTGTTGACATGAAATATTTTAGAAAGGTGCCAGGACTCAACCTCTCCATGGAAAGCTGTTGCTACCTTGTCCATCTTTGCTATGGATTCCTGATGCTACATAGGCTTTTTCTTGGAGGCAGTAGATTCTATTGCCAACTTTGGGGCGCTGGCAAAAACAATGAGACCTAGAGCGTTCCATAAATGGAGCAAAAAAATATCTGGTCCATTAAATGGACCCTATTTCCTGTCCCTTCCCCTTGTTCTGTTTCTTCTTATTCATGAGCCATTGAAGGAAGATCCTCAAAATGCTGAATTGGACAGCATTTTGGGGAGGAAGATCCTTAGACTTGGAAAACAAATTTGCTGAAGCCAAGTTTCTCATGCTACTTTTATTTTTATTTTTTTTCCCCTTTCATTGCAGTTGGGTAGCCCTTGGGGGGAAAATCAGCAAAGCCTATTTCGAAGGATTTTCCTAGCCCCGAGGAAATACAAGAAGTTGTTTCAGTACTGAACACTGATTTTAACACTGTAAACATAAAAGCACAACAGAAAACAGTATACTAAATGGCAGAAAACTGAATAGCTTGGTCAAAAAAGTCTATAATGTATTGGGTGTCAACTATTAATCCATAGATTCAATGTTTGTTCAGTGTTGTGTATCTCTGGTGGCTGAATCTGTATGTGCAGTATTGTCTACTCTTTTGTTTTCTGCTCCCCCAGATGTTTTTGTTTTTCACAGGGTACCTAAATTACATTAGCTGACCTCTGGGAAGGAAGGAAGGAAGGAAGGAAGGAAGGAAGGAAGGAAGGAAGGAAGGAAGGAAGGAAGGAAGGAAGGAAGGAAGGAAGGAAGGAAGGAAGGCTACATTTTGATCATTTTTCATTCTCTCAAAGAATTTCTCCCTGCAGTCTTGATGTTTTTATACTTCTCTTGGTATCTTCTCCACAAGTTCCTCAGATTTGAAATATTCTCTTAGGGAAAAAAAACCCATTCCACTTTATACCCCAGATGAGTTACTTACAGTAAATCCTTTAGCTAATGTTCTTCAGGTGGCACCTTGCTAAATCATATTTTAGAAAAAAAATATGGTCTGCTGTTCACTTTTTCATGAGGCCAGTTTTGAAGCTCTGATTTTTTTCCCCTCTCACCACCACCCTGGGGTTGCCATGGAAACAGGTGAGGGTCTTTCTGTTGTCTTGTGAACCTGGGAAGAGAGATCATTTATCATTCTGGCATTCCTGGATCAATATGTGGTCTAATTTTCTGGAATGCTCTTGTTCCCCATCCCTTTAACGGAGCGTGCATTGGCCAAACTTCCCAAGAAAGAGGAGTCAAGCTATTTGATCCAAGCTGAGACCTTAAGGAGGTATAAATAATCAGTTTCAAATCTTGTTGGCCTCCGTACAGCTCTTTGGTACAAGCCACTTGGAGAAGCTGAATAAATGTAAATTTGCATGAACGTAAGACGGCCGTTCTTGGATTACAGAATAGAATACACAGTACAGAACAATAGAGTTGGAAGGGACTTTGGAGGTCTTCTAGTCCAACCCCTTGCTCAAGCAGGAGACCCTATACCATTTCAGATGAGTGGCTGTCCAGCCTCTTCTTGGACACCTCGAGTGATGGTGAACCCATAACCTCCGAAGGCAAGCCATTCCACTGGTTAATTGTTTTCACCATTAGGAAATTCCTCCTCAGTTCCAGGTTGCTTCTCTCCTGGATTAGTTTCCATCCATTGCTTCTTATCTTTGCCTTCTGATGCTTTGAAAAATTGGTTGACCCCCCTCTTCTTTGTGGCAGCCCCTCGAATATTGGAATGCTGCTATCATGTGACCTCTAGTCATTCTTTTCTCTAGACCAGCGGTTCTCAACCTGTGGGTCGCGACCCCATTTGGGGTCGAACGACCATTTCACGGGGGGTCGCCAAACAACGCAGTCCGCCATTTCCCCCCCCCCTTTTCCTTAGCTGTTCTACTCCCTCTTATTCTATTGGCTTTTGAAAGCCAATAGAATAGACTCTCTTGAATAGAGTCTAATTCTATTGGCTTTCAAAAGCCAATAGGAATTGTCCAGGCTGTCTCTGCCCTGCTGAGCCCGCCAAAAGTCCCAGTCTGCAAACGGTGCTGCAAGTTGTCTACAGTGAAGGCGAGCTGTCTGGAAGTTTCCACCCCTCCCTGCTGAGCAACTACTAAAAATGTAAGTAAAAGAGGGCCAGGGGTGGGAGGTGGGAGGCCGGTGGGTGCAGGGAGGGTTGCTGGCGCGCGTGGGGCCCGGCGGGTGCCTTACCTCCCTTGGGCTGGGCCAGCTGGTGGCACAGCCGGTGGTTGCCTTGCGCCATCGCTGCCCCTTGCCAGCTACGCCTCGGCTGGGTGCAGGGGGCAGCACCACACATGTGCGCGCTCCCGGGCAGGGAAAGTCCTTGACTTATGACCGGTTTGGGTCCTCGACTTACGACCGGTTGGGGGTCGCAACATTAAAAAGGTTGAGAACCACTGCTCTAGAATAGCCATACCAGAATAACAGAGTTGATCTTGGAGGTCTTCTACTGCTAGAACATACTGCTAGAGCAGGAGACCAACATACTGCTAGAGCAGGAGACCCTGTACTATTCCAGACAAATAGATGCCCAATCTCTTCTTGAAAACCTAACAGAACCTAACAGAACCTAACACTTGGAAGAGACCTTGAAGTTCTAGGAGGAGACCCTATACCATTTCAGACAAATGGTTGTCCAGTCTCTTCTTAAAACGTCCAATGTTGGAGCTTCCACAGCTTCTGGAGGCAAGCCATTCCACTGATTAATTGTTCTCACTGCCAGGAAATTTCTCCTTAATTCTAGGTTAGATCTTTCTTTGATAAGTTTCCATCCATTACTTCTTGTCCTGCCCTGAGATGCTTTGTCTTCTCAGTGACAGCCCCAAAGTACTGGAAGACAGCTACATGGGCAATTTCTATGAGAAGAAAAAAGTTACAAGAAGTCATACAAATTCTACTTTGTAGAACTTGCTACTGGAGGAAGAAGCCCAAAGTCACCCCTGATGGGTTCTGAACTTGATATTCAGCATCATAGGTCTGCATCGTGGAAAGATGGCCAATGACAAAACTGCAGAATTTAGTACTAAAAGTAAGCAGAAATGAATTGCAGAATTTAGAATAGAATAGAATAGAATAGAATAGAATAGAATAGAATAGAATAGAATAGAATAGAATAGAATAGAATAGAATAGAATAGAATAGAATAGAATAGAATAGAATAGAATAGAATAGAATAGAATAGAATAGAATAACAGAGCTGAAAGGGACCTTGGAGGTCTTCTAGTCCAACCCTCTGCTCAGACAGGAAACCCTATACCCAGTGGTGGGATTCAAATATGTGAACAACCAGTTCTCTGTGTGGATGTCACTTCCGGAAGCCCATTCTGGACCTGAGCAACAAAAAATTAACTACCGGTTCTGCCAAAGTGTGAACTGGCTGAATCCCACCACTGGCTTTACCATTTCAGACAAATGGCTGTCCAGTCTCTTAAAAACTTCCAGTGTTGGAGCATTCACAACTTCTGGAGGCAGGTTGTTCCGCTGGTTAATTGTTCTCACTGTCAGGAAGTTTCTCCTTAGTTCTAGGTTGCTTCTCTCTTTTATTAGTTTCCATCCATTGCTTCTTGTCCTGCCTTCAGGGACTTTGGAGAATAGCTTGACTCCCTCTTCTTTGTGGCAACCCCTGAGATATTGGAACACTGCTATCCTGTCCCCCCCCCCCTCGTCCTTCTCTTCATTAGACATTCCCAATTCCAGCAACCGTTCCTTATATCATTTAGCCTCCAATTCCCCTAATCATCTTTGTCACTCTTCTCTGCACTCTTTCTAGAGTCTAAACGTCTTTTTTACAGCACAGTGAGCAAAACTGGATGCAGTATTCCAAGTGTGGCCTTACCAAGGTATTATAAAGTGGAATTAACACTTCATGTGATCTTAATCATTGTCACCTTTGGAACCCCTGTTCACTTGTTCTTGCCCACCTTTGTAATGTTTAAGATGTGACCACCAAAAGTCCAGATGCAAATAAGGTATCTGGAGACAATAGTTATATACAGTAAATTCAGATGATTCCAGGTGGCTTTTAACATGACCTGGAAAAAAATCAAAGATTATTGTGGTATGCTTTGACCTTCTGGATTCAATGACGTTTGAATGCCTGCATTCTGCACCAAATACTGTTTCTGAGTCAACTTCCAAGACAGCTCCAGTTAGACTACAAAGATTATCTCTCTATATATATAAAACATGGATAACTAAACTAGGTTCATTTTCTATAGATAAAGGTGCAATTGACACACCAAGTATAGTTGATAAACAATACTTCAGTATTAACTGTATCTCTCTAGAAGGTGATAAGTCAAGAAGAATTTCTAGGTTCTGAACATCTTCTGTTGAAATTCTTTTCCTAAAACCTCTGACATCTCTATCCAGACTGTTCCCATCTCAGTTGGATTAAGTTTCTCCCTAATCTATCCCCAAGCCACCTCCAAGCCCCCTGACCTTGGAGTTTCTCACTGCCCAGAGTAAGTAATGAGCAAGCAGAGCTGTTTGTGATATTAACATCCACATCCCAAACTCTTGCTTCTGAAGGATCAAGTTCTAGAGAATTGACTACTGGAACCTCAGCAGAATCCACTTCAACACAAGCAAGGTCAGAAAGTTTAAATATCCCTCAACAGAAGGTCAA